>JAIVFH010000016.1:402500-432865 GCA_025765595.1 Obelidium mucronatum | reverse complement strand
CTCAAACCCTTCTTCGAAACAGACCCACTACGACCCACTAACTCTACGCACATTATAAATGCCCTCAACAATCTTACCGCACCAGTCTCTCCTACTGCAATCCTCTTCTCTTTCGATGTCGTCAACCTCTACGGCTCTATGAATATCCATCTCACCACCAACGCCATCGCTACCTTTACTCGAAGACACAACCTCCCCCACTTCCTACCGGACCTTGTCCACTGGGTCCTCTCGAACAATTTTTTCACCTTCGGCGAAAAAATTTTTCATCAAATTCACGGGATGGCTATGGGTACCAATATGGCCGTCTTAGTCGCTAATGTCTTCCTCATGATCCACTTTGAAGAACATCCACTTGTCCAAAACACTATCTCCAACCAAATGCAATTCTACAATCGCTATGTTGACGATATTTTCGGAATCTGGACCGCCCCTTTACCGGATCTTCAAACCTTCTTCGACAACTGCCAAACAATCATCCCAGGCATCAAATTCACTCTAGTCACTTCCACAAAATCTATTGACTTCCTAGACCTTATAATCTCCATACGCAACGGACGAATCACCACGCAATGTCATCAAAAAATTCTCAACACTTACACATACATCTCCAACTCCTCAAGCCACCCGACCAATCTGAAAAAAGGCTTTATTAAAGGAGAACTAATTCGTTACATCCGCTGCTCCTCCTCCGAAACTGACTTCAACAACCTCAGAAATCTTTTCCGCCTCAGACTCCTCAAACGCGGCTACCCCCCGAAATTTTTCCACTCGATCTCCAACTCAGTATCCTACAAAAAACGCAACCAATATCTCACTCCAAAAACTACCGACGACTCCCGAATCGCCCCATTTATTATCCGATACAATCACAGAATCAATCAACTTAAAATCGGAAACAACTTGAAAATTTTCCAAGAGAAAATTTTAACTTCAAGCCACCTCACCGACTGGACCAACCCACCATCCACTGTACTTGCCCTAAAATCTAACCCTAACCTTGGCTCCCTTTTCCACGACACTCGACACGGCAAAATCCGAACAAAATTTGACCTTTAAAAACCCACTCGATTAGTCAAGCCGAAACATCTCCGAAACGCCCGAAACACTTTAAACATTCAAAACGCTCGAAACGCTCCACCCCCCCTCAAAAACACCCCTTGTTTCTTGTTTTAGTTTCACGCAAAAATTCCGTTGAAAAGTCCTTAAAAGGACGAAACGTACCTATCTAGTTTCTTTATTAAAATAAAAAACAATCGTACGGGAATAACTGCTACCCCACGAAAACTTCAAGAAACAACTCTTTTAATCAACCAACTAAGCCCTTCTCCTCGACCCTCTACAAGCCGAGTCGAGATTTATCGGACCCACCACTATTGATTGTCCCTTCAAGAATTAAAACAACCCTAAACACCGCAACAAAAAGACAATTGAATTTGAACTTGCCTGCGGAATCACTGAGAAAAAAAAGAACAAGAGGAAAGAGAAAAACCCCAGAAAAGAGGGACCCAGAAACAAAACTGAAAGGAACAATGAACCAAGAACAACCAGAACCACAAAGATCAAAAATGAAACCATATGTCAACTATGCGAGGGGATAATGAATGCAACAGGAAACCATGAATGCTCAGGAAGAATGGGGAGAATCAAAAAAGCAATCAAAACCCTAATTGAAGATAGAAAAGGAATCAGGAAAATACGACCTGGATGGACAACAACATCTAGCAGATACATGAACGCATACGTCAAGAATGAAGAATTCGAACACAAACCAAAGAAGCGCCAAGTGCCAGGAAAGAAATTGAAAACCGATGAACAGAACAGACAGGGAAACAAAAAGAAGGAAACACACCGCGAGGAAAAGGAAAGTGAAAAGAAACAGCTGAAAAGGAAACTGGAAGAACTACAAGAATATGAAGACAGAGCATTCAAGGAGCTGGGGTTAGCACAAGGACCAAGCAAGCAGCAAGGGGGCTGGAACCCCACAAGCAAGAGACATATGGTGGAAGGGAGGCCAGATGGGGGCTCTCTTTTTTCCCCACAGGGGTTTTTGATAACGAGGCCCCCGATAAGTGTGGAAGCGCAAGAGGAGCTGAGGGATGGGAGTGGAGGAAGTGGGGTTGTTGTAGATTAGGGGTGCACAATATAGGTGGAAACTCAAGACGAGTTGGAGGATGGGAGCAGGGAAGTAGTAGTGGTAGTAGACTGGGAATCTACAAGGGGGGTTAGGTGGAAATCATCGCAATCCGGAGTATGAGGCCGGGCCTTACTAATCAATCCGAGTAATTGGGGGGAAAATAGTAGTTCGACAAGTGTTTATTACAAAATACAGTTCATACCAAAAAAAAAAAAAAAAAAAAAGAATGTATAACAAAGTCAGTTTAGTACTCAAATATTAATAGTTGGTGTAAAAGTGCTGTTTTTGTATCATCAAATGATTGCAATTAGTGGGTGGTTTATGATTTTTTTGATTAATAGATTAATAAAAAGAGAACTTTTCATTTTTAGTTGAAAAATTTTTCATGTAAAATTTTTCATGTGCATTAATGTGTTCCGGATTAAGAGACTTATTTGGTGATTTTCTGGGCTTAAAATTTTCTCAGCGCTTGATTTATAAGCACTTGGATGGTCAGTGCTTTCAATTAATTGGCACTTAAAGTGTCAGCGTTTAATTATTCAGCGCTGAAATATTCAGCGCTTAAATATTCAGCGCTGAAATATTCTGCGCTTAAAGTATCAGCGCTGAAATATTCAGCGCTTAAAGTGTCAGCGCTTAAATATTCAGCGCTGAAATATTCAGCGCTTAAAGTGTCAGCGCTGAAATATTCAGCGCTTAAAGTGTCAGCGCCTAAAGTTTCTGCGCTTAAATATTTTTTTAAGTGATGTTATACTCCATGGCGCGGTATAAATTTTTAGAGCCATTTCCAGTATAGCCCCAGTATAGCCCCCTTGTTTAGCTGTAACAATCTCTGCTCGCAAGAGGAGGACCGGGGATCAAACCCTGGAGTAGGATTTTTGAAAATGAAAATTTTCATGAAACCCTAAGTCTAATCCTGAGCTGATGAGTATAAAACCCTATCTCTAACCCTAATCCTTGGGTATATGTGTGGAGGAGTCAACTTAGAGTAGGCGAGTCTTTTCTTGAACTCTCCGATTCTTCTAATCAGAATTGTCTTATCTGCCAGCTGTCTTTCGACCAACGCTGTTCTACGGGGAACGGTCTCATCCATCAAATTAATGATGGTGTCACCCGCAGTTCTGTAGATCTTGTCGAAGAAGCCAAAGACTTTGACTTTCTCATGGGTTTGCTTAACCCAAGAGTCAACGGTCATTCTTTCAACAGCGGTTGCGGCAGTCAAGATGAGTTCGGTCTTCATTTTGACTAGTTCTGAATCTTTTTCTTTCAGGTCTGGGAGGTCTGTTTTCTCGAGGTTTTCGATATTCTCAAAAGTTTTCTTCAAAACATCGATTCTTCTCTCAATACCGGAAGTTTTGTTTGGCTTATATTGTTCTTTTATTCCGATTGTTCTTTTCTTTGTCTTTATGAACAATGGGGGCCTTTTCAACAATAAACAACCTTTCAAATCATCAAGTCTTTTGGTTTCCCAAATCTGAGTTTGTTTGGTTCTTCCAACTTTAGGTCTTAGTTGGTTATCTCTCACAACTTTAGGTCTTAGTTGTTTTTCTTTCACAACTTTAGGTCTTAGTTGTTGAGGGTCTTTGATCTTAAGTCTACTAAGACTTCTTAACATCTTTGTGTTGGACCCTGCGCCTTCGGGTCCTTTGTTCTGCACTGGAGGTGAGTTGTAATACATTTCTGGGAGATAACCCATGAATGCATCAAAAAATGTGGAGTACAGAAGGCGGAAAGTACCAGAAGAATTATTGTACAATCATGGAAAGACCTGAGATACGAAGTAAAAGAGAAAATCTGGAAATACCGCAACGAAAAGACAATTGAATTTGAACTTGCCTGCGGAATCACTGAGAAAGACAAAACCAAGAGGAAAGATAAAAACCCCAGAAAAGAGGGACCCAAAAACAAAACTGAAAAGAACAATGAACCAAGAACAACCAAAAACACAAAGATCAAAAGTGAAACCATATGTCAACTATGCGAGGGGATAATGGACGCAACAGGAAACCATGAATGCTCAGGAAGAATGGGGAGAATTAAAAAAGCAATCAAAACGCTAATGGAAGACAGAAAAGGAATCAAGAAAATACAGCCTGGATGGACAACAACATCTAGCAGATACATGAACGCATACATCAAGAATGATGAATTCGAATACAAACCAAAAAAACACCAAGTGCCAGGAAAGAAATCGAAAACTGACAAGAGCAGACAGAAAAACAAAAAGAAGGAAATGCATGGAGAGGAAAAGGAAATTGAAAAGAAACAACTGAAAAGGAAACTGGAAGAACTACAAGAATATGAAGACAGAGCATTCAAAGAGCTAAGAAAAGGGAAAACGACATTGGAAGAAATCAGCCATGACATAGCAAGGGAAAGACAAAGACTAGAAATTCCTGACAGAGATATGGACATGGAACTGGTATCCCTACAAATACTCAAGGGACAGCAACAAGAGTGGACCTATCCAGAGGGGACTCCACCAACACAAGGATCAAGCAAGCAGCAAGGGGACCAGAACCCCACAAGCAAGAGACATATGGTGGAAGGGAGGCCAGATGGGGGCTCTCTTTTTTCCCCACAGGGGTTTTTGATAACGAGGCCCCCGATAAGCGTGGAAGCTCAAGAGGAGCTGGAGGATGGGAGTGGAGAAAGCGGGATTGTTGCAGATTAGGGGTACACAACATAGGTGGAAACTCAAGACGAGTTGGAGGATGGGAGCGGGGAAGTGATTGTGATAGTAGACGGGGGGTCTACAAGGGGGATTAGGTGGAAATCACTCGTAATCCGGAGTATGAGGCCGGGCCTTACTAATCAATCCGAGCAATTGGGGGGAAAATAGTAGTTCGACAAGTGTTTATTACAAAATACAATTCATACCAAAAAAAAAAAAAAAAAAATAATGATTCCTTGCAGCCAGCAGTTGGGGGAGTCCATATACTCTTCGCATGTTTGTATCATTTTCACTATGAGTTTCCAGTTTTCTTGTCCTCCCATTAGCAGGAGTTCTTTGGTTATTCCGCTGTTCCCTGGGGCTTTTTTGGTCCCAAGTTGTTCAAGTGCTATGCAAATTTCATCTTCGGTGACTTCAGCTTTCATTGGTTCATATATGTTTTCATCTACGTTGTCCAACGGTTTGTATGCGTCAATGAAGATGGATTTTTCTTTGAATTCTTTGTCAGGTCTTCTGTGGAACCACTCTTTCATTTGATTTGCAACTTCTATTTTGATTTTCTCACTGTCAAATTCTATGTGGCTGTTGCCGTCCTTGTCTGTGACTTTAATCCTATCCAGGTCGATTTTGTGGAATCTGTCGAGGACACTGTTAAGAAATTTCTTTGTGTTTTTGTTCATCCTGTTGTTCCTTGCTGCAACATTTTCTTCAATCATTTGGGTGATGGCTTGTGCAGTTGCATGTTCCATTTTTTTCCTGACTTCATTATGTTGTTCTATAAGCCATTTTTTTGTTTCCGTCTTAATTGGCTCCTTAGGGTCCCTGTTTTCCTTGCTCGGTTGTGGTCTGGTCCATTCATGTTCAGTTTTTCTCAGTGTTTTTTGCAGTCGTCTCCTGTGTTGCCTCATTATTGTTCTTGTCTTGTCCTCTTCTGACCTCCTAATTTCTTTGATACACATCTCTAGTTCATTGTATAGGGCAATCCATGGGTTGTGTAGCTGTGCTCTCTTGGTTTCCTTGCCGCGTATTCTGGTTGGTAGGGTTTCTAACGCGATCTTGTTCATTAGTTCCATGTGTCTTTGCGCAATCCTGTCAAGGATTTCCATAACTTCTTGCTTCCCTGTCGGGTCATACAGGTTTTCAGTTTGGGATGGTTCCTTGCATTTCATTTGGTCCTGTGCAATTTTAGTGTGTTCTTGGATCCTTTCAGGGTCTCCTTTCCTGAGTTGCCATTTGTTTTTCACTTCGGCTAGTTCTGCAATTAGGTTCTCTTTCTTTAGGGCTAAGTTGAGTGATTCTTGGAATTTCACTCTGTGTGTTTCGTTCGTTTTTTCCATATCAATTACTATTCTGGTTTCTTTCTTTGTTTTCATTGAGGGGCTGAGTACATGTTTCACTTCGATGTCTGTGATTACTGGAACATGGTCAGAGTATTTATAGTCCAACATCTCTGATAAGCATTCACATTGAGATGTTATTTTGGCCAGGTTCGGTTCAAGCCATATACTGTCCAGTCTACTTGCTTGTGTTATTCTCCCTACTTCCATTTTGAAGTAAGTGTATTTCTCCTCATCCTCGTTGATATTTCTATAAGCATCTTCATAGTTTGCTTCTCTTAGCCATTTGATAAGGCTATTTCGTTTTGCCGGTCTGGTGTTCACTTTTTCTGATTTCCAGTCTTTAGTAGTTTCTGCTTCATTTGTGTCACCGGCAATGATTGTTCCAATATGTTCACGTTTTTCGTTGTCTTCCTTCCGCCATTTATTTAGTGTTAGTAATGTGCTTCTTGTGTTTTCCACCGTATCGTTAGATGGCCAGTAGGTGTTGACTATTCTGATTGTTCCTTCCCTGAATGTGAGTGTCAGTGATATGAGGCTTGCACTTGATTTTTCGCATTTGGTGTAGTGCCTGCTCCACTTCTCTGTTATGATGATTCCAGTTCCTGCTGCTTTTTGTGTGGTTCCTGTCGCATTTGTCCAGTATGATAGCCCTTTAAATTCGCTGTTATAGGCGCGCATCAGTTTTTGGGCTTGCCTGTCAGTGCATTTTGTTTCTTGGAGTAGTAGGATGTCAATACTCTGTTCTTTTATTATCTGGGAAATCTGGATCATTGCGGTGTCAGAAAGTCCTCTACAGTTGTATGTTGCCACTCTCAATGTTTCTTCAGGTTTCGTTCTCATTTGGTTAAGTTTTCCAATAAATCTGTTGTTATGTTCTTCTGTTTCATGGCCTATAAGTTCCTTGTTACGCTGTTCTGTTTTGTGGGTTCTATGGTTATCTTGGTGTTCTGTTGGGTCTGTCGGAGGTGTTATTGGCATCTCCAGGTTTGCTGGTATCTCCGTGTGTTCTGTTTTGGGGCATTTGTTTCCCTGGTTGTGTTCTGAGCAATGTTTTCATTAGTTTGTCAATCTTCTTTCTGACCTCTTCACTGACTGTGGTTGCGATTCTTTGAGGTGTTTCTGTCCTTTTGTAAGAGTGATTTGCTCCTTCAGTTACTTTCGCGAGGTCTATATGGTTGAATTTCTGAAGCTCCAACCATTGTGTTCTTTTTAAGTTTAGGTGGTTCTGTTGTTCTGTGCTGGAGCCACCTGCCTGTGGGTATTGGTTTTCGGCAGTTTCCAGTTGTTCTACTATTGCAGCTGATGCTTCTGATAGGTCTCCGTTGTGTGTTATCACTTCTACAATGATTTTTTGGATCATTGTGTTCCTTTTTTCCCTTGGGGCCATTTCCACAAGGCTTGGGGTTGGTTTCGTGAATTGAGATGTGTATTCCTCTTTTGTTTCTTTTGCCCTTGGCTTATCTCCTCTCAGTTTCTTCTTTTTTGTTGCATGGCTGAGGTTTTGGTTGTTATCATTTTTTCTTTTCTTTTGGGTTGGGGGTGTTGGTGGTGTTTCTGTCGGTGTTGAGTTTTCAATGGATGTCTCGTTTTTTGGGGTCATTGTTCGGTTATTTCCACTGTTCTTTCGAAAGTTGAAGAGGGATTTGAATCCTTCTATTTGCGAGCTTTGTTTGGAATTATATGTTTTGTTCGTATATCTTCTTTTATTAGTAGTGTTCTCCCTTTCGTTCTCCTTGTCGTCGCCACCAGTTTCTTCCCTTCCTCGCTTCTTTTCCGGTTTACTCATTTTTGGTTCGGCCCAGTTTCAGGGCGATTGGGGTTGTCGCTTCCACGTCTTCGTCTTCTATGTCCATCGCCCCCTCATTGTTGTCAAAGACCTCTCCCTGCGCAACCCCAGTCTCCACTTCAAGTCTGTCTATGTTCCGGTCAATTCTGTCCATGTTCCGGTCGGTTCTGAGTTGATTGTCCTCCAATCGGGTAATGGCCTTGTCCACAGCCACCATCCATGTCGACAATCCGGCGTTTCCAGCGTGACTTGCTTCATTGGTTTTGTCCAGTTGCGCCTCCCGTTCCGTCTCCTTTTCGGCCTAGTTTTTCCCGTTGCCAGTCCTTTTTCCACTCTTCCATTTCGTCCGCAATTCTGCTGTTCACTAGGTTTTCCACCACAGTCGTCATTTCTTCATTTACCATTTTCTTGACCATCTCTCGGATCCGGGTTTCCATTTCAGTGGTCATTGCGTCCTTTTCGACTATGGCGTTGTAGGTTGGCGCCGGTGTTGTGGCTGTTGTCCATGGGGTCTCTCGGCGTCCCAGTGTGGGCTTGGTTTGTGGTTGGGTATGTGGTTGCTTTGGGTTTTCCTGGTTTCGGCGGTTTTCCTTTTGGATCCAGGCTGGGTCGACTTTGATGCGGAGGGTCTGGCATCCACGGGCCTCGGCTTGCGTCAAGCCATTCTTGCGTTCCACATAGCTGCGCACCGATTTTTCGATCCTTGCAATATCGGCGCTGCTGAAGTTGAAGACCAGTCTTTCGTCGGCAACCTTCTGCCAGTCCGAGTCCTCTTGGTGTCGTGGGATATGGCACAGGTGGCTTGGGTGGTCTCTTTGACAGTGCCTGCAATGGTCACGGAGGCGGTAGCCTCCAACGTCCTTGACGTATTTGCGATAGAGTGTCACTGAAGTCTTGTATCCATTGACTTCGGTGGTGATCTGTTGTGATTTTTTTGGTAAGATTTCTCTTTCTTCCAGTTTTTTCCGTTTTTTCCTCAATGTTGTTACCTTTCTCCCATCCCATCTGTCCACTTCAGCGGGCGTAGTTACTAAGACTTCGAGGTCACTGCGGTGCATCTTGATGCGCTGGAACTGGATGTCTTTGATTTTGAACCAATCTCTAATTTCTGTCCCATCTTCTAGGTTCGGCGCTACCATCCATCTCGGTCTCTCCCTGTCGATTCTAGTTTGGACCGGCTCGTTTGGGTCCACTGGGTATACATGGTGCCCGTTGTATGGTATACCAGAAACATCCAGAGCTTGGGTTTTTTCCTCTTCGGTGTTGTAGCTTATAGAAACCACCACCTTCCCGCTTCGGCTGTTGGTGTCTTCTTTGCCGTATCGGTCCAAGGATTTCACTCCCGCAAACTCGTCAAATATGTCCGCGACTTCTTTAGCAATTGTTTGCCCATCCTTCCTGAGGGGATTTGTGACTTCCATGAGCATGATTGTCGGCTTTGCGGATTCGTCTTCTTTGCTTCTTTCGAAGAACATTCTGGAGTCTCCACGTATGGCTATTTCCTGGTTGAGGAAATGGAACTGGCCACGTGTACATTCAAAGGTGAGTTTGTTCCCGAGGGCAGACTCAGTAATTACTGGGACGGTAATTCCAGTTGGATTTAGGATTCGGCCAAGTTTGGCTTTCGACGAGCGGTCACCAATTCCTCCAGCTTTTGCCAGTTCGTCGATGTGGGTCTTCTTGATGTGGACTCTAATTGTTTCGTTCAAGTCTTCCATTTGGTGAGTCGTCCTCCCCTGGTGGTTTTTGTTTTCTTGTTTGTCTCTCATTCGCTGTTTAGGCTTTCCCGCTGCATTTTTCCTGCCCGCTGTTTTGGTTTTTCCCGCCGTTGTGTCTTTCGTGGTTTCTGCATGTTCGCCCTGGGTCTTTTCGAACAGTAGATTCTTTGTTTTCTTGTACCATTGTTTTCTTTTTAAGTCAGTAAAGGCCTTCTTTTGAGTTTGTTTGTTGTTTTCTCCTTGGTATTGGTGGTTGTTTAGACAAGTCAGTCTTTTATTTCCCTTTTCCTTTTTGCTTGATTTTATTATTTTCCGTGTGGCGTCTGTGAGGTAGGTGTTTTCGTCGGCGTCTTTGGGGTTGCATGGGACGTTGGGGTCTTCGTCTGAGGTTCTGCGATTCTGGCCGTTTTGATTCCTACTATTGACACTGTATCGGCTCGTTGTTTTTCCTGTGCTTTTGCTAGTTCTCTTTATTTTTTATTGGGGTCTGTAGGGTCTGTGGGGTCTTTGGGGTCTGGTGGGTTCATGTTGTTGTTGTTTGTTTGGATCAGGGTTTCATCCGTTATGTCTGCCTTGGAGCCACCAGCCGCGGCACTGGTGTCGGCGGGGCATATGCAGCACGCACAGCCAGGGGCTCCATTTTGGCTGCCCCTTTTCCGCCCCTTCGCTTTGGGTTTGATGGTTGTCTATCTTGCCCTTCCAGATCCCGCCAGCGTACATGCTTTGGCACTGACGTCGACGGGGCATATGCAACATGCATAGCCAGGGGCTCCATTTCAGCTGCCCCGTCTCCGTCCCTTTTTCCAAAATCAGTAGTCCAGGTTCCGTTCCAGATCCAGATCCAGTTCTGCGTTCATCGTCACGGCACTCCTCTCTGTTTTTCCTACAGTAAAGGAGGTGGTAAGTACTGTATTGGTTCGTACTTACCTTGATGATCGTCAGTGGTCCAGATCCAGATCCAGATCCAGAGTTTCGCCCGGCCCCCGCGCGCTCCGCTGCCGCCACGTCATCCCACCCACCGTGGACAGCAGCAGCAGACGCGCGAGGACCCCCGCTGTAGGGATCTTTGTTTGTTTGCTGCATTCGGTGGTATGGTTTGTTTGTTGTGGTTGCGCGCGTCGGAGTTTATAAGATTTTTTTTTTTTTTTTTTTTTTTTTTTTTTTTTTCTGGTTATCCCCCAAGATTTAAACTTTTGAAACAAAGAAGACAGCCTCTTCTAATTTTCTGGCAATCAAAATAAAAATTCTGACTAATTTCAAACACCCTAAAAAAATTTTCTGCTTACAAGTGTTGCAATCCCATAAAGCCCTAATTTCTCTGGAGTCGCAACCTGCACTGCGAAGAAGCAAAGCAACTGAGCGTATGTCTCTAGTTCTGTTCCATATGGAGGCAATTGTGGTTTGCTGAGGGGTTCTTCTTTCGGATCCATTGGATTTAGTATTCCTCCACTGTTTGCATTCTTTTCTTGGTATCCCTACCTTTTTGCGTGTTTTTCCTGGTTTAGGTTCAGTTAGTTCCTCTATTTTTTTCCTGGTTTTTCCTTCTATTCTTTGTCTTGCACAATGTAAGTCGGTTTGTTTTTTATTTTGGTTGATTTGGTTCTTCTTCTCGTAAAGCCAAATTATCATTTTCCCCTGAGTATGTTTTGCTGTTCTGCGCTCGATCCTCCAGCTTGGGGAAACATATCGTCTCTTGTTTGGAGTTTCTGTATTATCAGGTCACTTCCTTCGGAGATGTATCCTTTGGCTTGGGTTTCTTGGATCACTTTTCCTATTTCTTCTTTTGTCACTTGGAGTTTGTTGCGTTTGGTGGTTACTATCTCATCCTGGTCTATGTTCTGGTACTTTCTTTTATTGTTCATTTTTGAGTTCGGCGCGTTTCAGCGCATTTTATATGTTTTGGGTTTCTTTTATCAGGTTACTTCTGTGTGTTTTGGGGCTTGTTTCTGCTCTGGCATAACTGTTCCGTTCCAACCTACTGGTTCTTCTCCTTCCCCCATTCAAGGTGTTCACCTGCAACTTAACTGTGTTTATTTTGCTAGACCCAGTGTGCGATGTCACCCAGTCGTCCCACACAAACCAACCGCAGATTAAAAGTATAATAAAATAAGACAACTCAGGCACTATAGTTGATTTAGGCTTTGTGGGTTTGATGGATTTGTGTGGTGTTGTTCTTTTTTCCATCCGGCCTTTTAGATTTTTCCTATTATTATTTTTTTCAGCCATCCTGCCTTTGATTGGTTTTGTCTCACCTGCTTCTTTTTGGTCTCCCATCTCGACGTCTTCTCCTTCCTTCTTTTCAACTTGCGTTAACTGGTGAGTGGTTCTGTTTGTTGCTGTTGCTGTCACTTCGCACTTCTTTCCGGTGGTTTCGCTGTTCTCTTTCTCTACCTCTTTGTTGTTTGTTGGCGTCATGTCAGTCTTCCCGATTACGATTCTTTGGGCTTCTTGGGTTGGGGTTTTTCCACTGTCTTCTTCGTTCTTCTGCTTTGAGTGTCTTCTTCTTTTTTTCCTAGATTCGACTGTTTCAAGAACTTCCATCCACTCATGTTTTGGGACCACCATAGTTTCCCATTCATCAGTTCCTTCTCTCTTGCGGTGTCTTTTTGTGCAGGTGAGGTCCCCCGTCTTTGTCAATTGTTTCCTCGACATACCATTTGATTCCTACACAACGTTCAACTTCCCTAACTCTCTTCTCAATATCCACCACGTCCCGGTCCAGTGCATTAAAGTTGTTATTGAGCAGTTCTACTGTTTTGCGTAGCGTTGGTACCATCACGCCCTCCCGATGTTGTGCATGACTTCAGTATCGGCATTGCGGGCTAACTCCCCCGTTCCAGTCATTGGGACTTGCATGCCTTTCACCCAATTGGCAAACGCGTTTGACACTCTGGTTTCAATCTTTTCCAGCTCGGGTCCAATCATCTCCTTAATGGTTTCTTCGATTCTTGCGTCAGCAATGCGTCGGTATACGTCCTCCTCAACTACAGCAACACGTCGGTTCACCTCCTCTTCAATTTTATCTGACAGTGTTTTTGATTTTACTATTCTTCCTGCGGTCACGTTTGTTTCCTGGTTGGTCTTGAGCGGCTCTGCATCCATTTGTTTTCCGGGCGCGGTTCCAGTACGTTTCTTGAACCCTGCAGTCCCCTGGTTGTTCCTTGATGAGGCGGTAGTTGTTTGTCTGGACTTCGGGGCACTCAGTTTGAAGGTTCTGCAAGCTTCTTCCAGGCCTTCAGGGAAGGGTTTGTTGTTTGTTTCCATATCTTGGATCCAGTCTTTAATGCGTCCCATTTTAGCCATGGTCATTCCGTCCACTTCGCATTTCAAAAATCTCTTGATGATTGCATTCATCACGTTGTCTTCCTGGGTGCAAAATTCTTGGAGGTGGTTTCTGTTGCAGCGTCCGCAGAACATTCTCCACTTCTCTGTCAATCATTCTGTCATAAGCTACCACAGCTTGTGTTCCCATTACTACAAAGCATCCTGGTCTCAGGAATTCAGTTTTTTGCTGTTCGTCCTTGCAGTGGGCGATTGTGGTCCAGTTTCCCCCACCATCTCTTCTGGAAGACATGCTGCTGCAGTGTCTTCCTTTAGCCGCAAAGAGTTCTCGTGTGCTCTGGCTGACTGAGTTGGATTGTTGACTGTTTGAGTGATACCCCAGAATGACTACTTCATGGCCGTAGGTCAGGTTATCTTCAATCCTGAATGTTTCTGATTCATCATCTTTAGGTAGGGAAAGGTTTGACCACATCTTCTGGTATTCATCGTGCGTGCAGGTAATGTGAAGATAGTCTCCGCTGGCTGCAATTCGGGTGTCAAAGACTCCAATATCTGCTAGGGCTTTCTTGAAGCAATTCGCGACGGTGAGTTGGCGGTCATCAACTTTCGACATCTTGTTGATTTTTTCCGCATCCTCCATTAGGACTTTGACGACAAGAGCCGGGTTCAATGTGTAGGACATGTTGATTTCGGCTGTTCTTTCTCCTGGGTTTCTGTTTGCAGATTTTTGTATGGGCGGGTCTTTTTAGCGGGGTGTTTCTGATATTTTCGCTGTTTTCCCTTCAATTCGCTTATTCTGTACGCTTTTCTCCTCTCCTATTTCCTGATTTATTATTCTCCTTTGTGTGCATTTATTCTCGGTAGGTGTTGAGTTATTACTTTTATTATCTGTTTTAGTGTTATTTCCCTTATTAGCTCTAATGTGAGTGCCGGGTCTGACTGTCACGTATGTGTGTTTCAGTCTGTTCCAGTCCGCTTTCCCAGGGGTGTCTGGGCTGTGTATGTTCTTAATATCAATATATATTCTTTTGTTGCTTCTATTACTTCTTTTACGCTTTTGCTTATCAGCTCTCAGACGACGGTCGGGTTGGACTGCCACGCATGCGTGCTTCAGTCTGTGCCCATCTGCGTACACCGAAGTGTTCGAGCCGTCGGAGGGGCCACCCCAAAATACTGTGGGCGGCCCAGGGTGCACATGGTGCCATTCCGACTCTCCAATAAAAAATCCTCTTGAAGGTCCAGATCCATTTCAAGTTTCCGGTTCCGCGTACCAACGCCGCGCGTTGCTGCCGTTGGGCTTGCAGCATTGGGTGTAGCGAGGTCGGTTCCAGTTACCAGTTTTGACTTGTCCACGGAGGTCCAGTCTCAGCCTACGGTCTCTTGTTCTGGTGTTCCGTTCTTTCCAGAGATTCCCGCCATGTTTGCTGTTTGTGTTCCTCTTACAGTAAGTGGTACAGTCTTACCCTAGTCCAGATTCCGTTCCTGTCAAGTCCATGTCCTCGGCCCTCCTCCGCGCGCCCCGCTGCCGCCACGTCCTCCCACCCATCGTGGACGGCAGCGACAGACGCGCAAAGGCACCGGTTGGCTGGGCCTGCGTTTGTTTGTTGCATGCGATGGGTGTGGTTTGTTGTTGTGGTTGAGCGCGTCGGAGTTTTACTGGTCCCTCCATCAGTAATCTTCAAAATATGAGAATCACTCTTGGTATGCATCCCATTCTACCATTCCCCCCAAGTCCCTTTAACTGCGACTTTTTTTTGTTTTTTTTGTTTGCTGCACCAACCATCACCCACCTGCACCTATTTTTTTTCTGAATGCATTCCCATCAGTTTCGCAACTTTTAAACCCCCCCCCCCCCCCCCCCCCCCCCCCCCCCCCCCGGATTTTTTTTCTGATTTTTCTCTATTTTATTTGATGCTCCGACTTTTTTTTGTTTTGCTAACATTAAAAAAAAATGCAACAGGTGCCCAACCCAGTCACAACACCACTCCATTAACCAACAATCTTCAAACCGTAAGACCCACTTTTGGTATGCCTCACATTCTTTCAATTCCCTCCAGCCCCTCTAGCTGCGACTTTTTTTTGGTTTTTTTTTTTTTTTGCTGCACCAACCAACACCCACCATTCCCTCACTTCATTTTCATCAGTTTCACAACTTTTAAAGCCCATTTTGTGATTCTTGTATTTTATTCAGCATGTGCGACTTTTTTAACAAAAAATTGAACAAGGCATTATCCGACCCAGGCAACCACGAATTCTCATGGAAGGCTATAATCAAAACATTCAACAAATGCAAGGTATCCATGGTACTTTCGTTCAAAGTGTACCTCCTCTAAATTTTTCTCCAACACTGAATAGAGTCTGCCCCAAGTCTCAAGAATTGATATGCTTCCAATGTACGTTGAGCAAGTTAAATCTTCTCCTGGCTCCCGGGATTTGATTTTGGAGTTGCTTCTATGCTGCAAAAAAGGACTGTTGAAAACACACTCATTTTGGTATGAGAGTGCCTGTTCAACAATCCAGTCTAAACAGTAAGTCAAAAATTGTCAGAAGGCGTAAGAAACCCCTAACACTATTTGTAAAATTTATAGCATACCATCTATTGACAGTCTCCGTTACTCTGCTGTTGTACCTAGAGTGTGGGACTTAGGATGGATGGTGGGGCCTGAGTTTGTCTGAATTCTCCGTGGTCACCGCACTGGTCCGAAGCCGGAAGACAACTTTACCAATCTCGCCATTCCCAATCAAAGAGACTCTAAAAGACATGTCAATAGTAAAGCAAAGGAGCTTGCTGTCCACTCAGAGAGCATTGACCGACCTTTCTACTGCCATTGAACTTTTGAAAGAACGCCATGAACAGGGACATAAACAAGCATTCATGGTTCTGTCTGCCGATGCTATCTATGCTGGTAAAGTCAAGTTGGTTCCAGAATGCATCAATGGTTCTATAATTGGTGCAGTGGACAAGCATGGTAGTAAGTCAGTTTATGATATTGAAGACGTGAGTTTCCTATTTTTGCCTATTATATAAATTTTTATTTAATTGTGTTTCATCTATTCTATAGGACCTTGCTTGTCTTGATAAACGCGTTCATTGCTTAATTGAATCCCTTGCATGGAAACGAATCACTGATATCTATCATGCGAAAGAACCTGAAAATGCCGAGCACAATTTGAAGCTTGCTCTGAATTACTTGCGAAGATATAGGACAGAGTTGGTGGATGCAGTCATTCCTGATGCAAAACAGTCGGTGAAATTGCTTGAGAAGAAAGTACAAGCCAAGTCACGGACAATATCTACAGCAACAACGATTCCAGGAGTTGAAGATGAGACTGGTGGCAGGGATGAGTGTAGTAGTGGTGGTGAGAGTGATTGTGAAGAGGACAATCTCAGCATACATACTGGACCAAATGATGAAAACTTAAGAGGCTCCATGCTGGCTGAGCAATTGAAAGCTATTAATCACCAAAAAACCAAAAGTGTTGCAATTCTTATGGAGAAATTGGCCATTTGGAATGGATTTCTGAAGAATGCAACAGAAACATCATCAACACTCACTGAACTGGTTGCTCAATTGTACTCTGCCTTCGATTGTTGCTTGTATATCCTGGTTGCGGTTGACCAAGTCATATCCTGGTGCTGTAAGAATGGACATATGTGACATTTACCTCTTTCACAATGAGTTTACTTCAGCCGTTAAAGCAAGAAAACTTCCATGGAATTGTCTTCCTGCATATGGCAACAGACAAGTTTCTCCTGAAATGGAGGAACTTATTGAATGGTGTGGCCATCAAAACCCATCACTCCACAAAACCCAGTGGAAATCCCAGCTGACCAACCTTGCTCGAGATTGTGGTTCTTTTTTCTTGGATTTACAACAAGTGCAAACGGGTGCTAATAGTGAATTTGTGTCTGCTCTGCTGGTTCTGAAGGGAAAACTCAAGCTTGACTCAAAGTTTATCACAAGGTCCCCACTTTCTACATTTCTTGCTGATGCACATTTTCATATTCTGGAAACCATTAACTTGACAAAAAATTGTAAAACCCTGGTTTCTCGGACTTCTCTCAATGTTGAACTGTACTACCCAATTCCACACCCTTTGAAGGCCACAAAAAAACTGTTCATAAATCCAGATTATGACCATCTCATTTGCAAGAATTTTATACCTTGCGCATGTGATTCCAACTTTATGGATATGCGATCAGGACTGCAGTGTATATTTGAAGCTGGGTGGTTTGCTAGGGACCCTATGGACGTCAAGCTTGGCCATGAGGCGTTTTTACCAGAAACTGCTGAACAGTTGAGAGCAAAGGGATTCCATGATGCAGCCAAAGTCTCTAAAATCATTGGTGACTTTTACGATGCACTTGATTGCCGTGGAATCTCTGACCAAGAACGGATTGCGTCAGCAAGGAAGGTGGTTTCTTGGATTCATGAAGTATTTGGTGCAGATCTCCGCAAGGATCCTTGTCGTGGCAAGTACAGCGGACTTCCTTGGCAGGTTATTTTACCACTACTTGTACTTGCACTTAACTTCATACTGCTATGCGAAGAAGTTGTAGCTGAGAGTATTGGTCAAACCACAGAAACAACAGTGGTATTTGTTGGACGGGCAGTATTTGCGTCAAACTATATTGAGCAGGTACACCAATGCTACTACAATATATGATGTAGGCTAAACTCTTTCAGCACTTTAATTGGTCACGAGTTGCAGATTGTAAGGGGGGTCAAGGGCGGGTTAATAACTCTTGTACAGAAGGTCTAAAACTTGCATGCAACAAAGCTGGTGTTATTCAAGACTTTCTTATTGATGAAAGTTTAAGCTCAACTTTTGTTGTTGGCTTATTAAATAACGCAAACAAGTAAGTTCTTCTTCATCTTGCGATCTTGCAACTTATTGACCTTGCCTTACCTTGCAACTGAAAAACTTATATTTTGCCTCAGCACATATATCTCAAAAGGATCAACGTCTAAACTTGGCGAGTGGAATGTTCAAATTGAAAAAGAGCATCCAGTTCCGTCGTTTCTAAAGAAGCATTTACTGCCCATTCCACAATGCATACAAACGCCAAACCCATATGGTGTTGTTCCTCCATTACCAAATATACTATTGGAATCATCAAATGTGGTAAATATCCCTCATGTCCGTGCTCTTGCCATTGCATACTCCCACAATGTGTCTGTGTCAGCACCTCCATCTGAATCACAGAAACGGAAAGCAACAGACGCAAATGTATTTTCAAAATCTAGAAGGAAGATTCTTGGAAACAGCAATAAATAAAATCCCCATTTGCATTTGTACTCCCAGAAGTAAAAACATAAATCAAACATGATCATTTGACACCAGATAATAAATTTATATATTGTCTTTCACAGGTTTCAAGTAACATATTGGCATTGATAAATTTTAAGCTGGTAAGTATTTTAATGTTCGCCTCCAGTACAATGGCTTGATGGTAGAGTGGTGTCAAATTGTACCACCTGCGGAGGAACCCCAGGTTCGCTTTTGACCACAGATTGACTACTATAAAAATTTTCTACTCTATTTTCCACTTTATTCTTCCAGAATCAAGGTAACAGACTTGTGGCTACACATAACTATTGATTTTGTTAAGTTTCTGCATTCAAGAGGGCGAGTGAGTATATGCTCCCAGTGCTTGTAGTTTGGCAACTGATTGTAGAAATGCTCGACATGGCGTGGGGTAAAGTATGAAACAACCAAGTATAAGAGGTTATTCGATCCTGTGACTCCAATACCTGCCTTGATGTAATGTCACATCTGCAGCCACAAGCCTTCACTGTGACGTTACAACTAACAAATTTTTCACGGGCTTTTTTCAGAAACAAGCTGAGTGTCTGAGTCCCACCCCCCTGTGCAGGACTCTGCAGCGATGTAGATACTTTCTGTAGGATAGTCTTTGATGCAATTTCGTCTTCCACTAACTTCATTACATAGGCTAATCTTACCTGGAACCTTGTTTGTCTCGTGGTCATTGCAGTGTGCGCTTTGTCCCAAGTCTCCTTGTCGAAGGCGATGCTCCTGGGTCTGAGGTCCATGACTTCTTTGGCCACTGCTGCAATTTGCGACGTATACAAAGGGATGTCTGTCTTGGCCTTCTCGATCTGAAGTTGGTAGGCTGTCATCGCATCTCTTGCTTCCTTGATTAATCTTCGCACTTCGGCTGCTTCGGTCTGGACTTTGGTCATCAAAGTAAAGTCTTCTTCTGTTACCGCGCTGCTGAACGCGTCTTGTGCTTCTTGCATTGTTGTGTTCTTTCCTTACTTACTAAAGTCTCGCCCTTTTAATTAAAGGCCTCTTTGTGACTCATTGGCTTAATGACTTTTCCTTAATGACTTTCTCGGTGGTTGGGTGGGTCCTTTCTTGCTTTCATTTTTGTTTCGTCATTGCGTCTGTAAAGAAAAATTTCATGACTCTTTCTCCAGGTTCAGTTTCCGGTCTTGGCTTCTTTTCGGAAATTTTGCCATGGCTTCGCCCACCTTTGCGGTGATTTGATTTCATCAGTATGTTTTGTGGAAATTTTACCATGGCTTTGCCCTGCTGGTATGATTTACGAAATAATCGGTAAAGTCAACACAAATACGAAAATAAGCTACAAAAAAAAAAGTAAAGTTAGAACTAGTGTTGGACTATCTGTTATTTCTTTTATTTAATTGTGTATTCAAAAATAAATAATATAGATTAGTCAATCAATGCCATGATGAGTGGTTTCTGCGTGGATTAACGTACTGTCAGCACGGCGTCTTTTAACGTGATTACGGCGTCACAGGCGTCAGCCAAGGTCAGAGACGCGACCAGTGGTCTGTCCAGTTTAACGTGAATAGTCTGCACAGCTTCTTTTAACGTGATTATTTAATGTCTGCACGGGCGACAGCCAAGGTCCGAGACGAGACCAACGGTTTGCGTGGATTAACGTGATACTGTCTGCACGGCGTCTTTTAACGTGATTATGGTGGCACGGGCGAAAGCCGATAGCGGTTTAATGTGGTGCTAGCACAGGTCCCACCAGGTGAGGTTCGGTCGCCGAATTCGCGATCCAGATTTCTAGCTTAGCTTTCTCGCGTTGTTAAGTGCGTATTTCTGATCTGCTTGCTTGCTCGGTGGAGCTTTGAATTGTGTGTGTGGTTTAGTCAAACTGGTCTCAACTCCGCCGCGCACGGCTCAAGTGCGGGGAAGGAGAGGGGCAACTCAGAGGAAAAAATGTAGATCTCGATGAGGGCTTGAGGCGGCGGCCCGATGAGGCGCTGGCGGGGCACTCTAGAAACGTCCATTTATTGAACAAAGCTAATGCGCCGGGCGCCCCACACATGGGCGCGTCATAAGATAAGCCGGCGGCACAAGCCGCGGGCGGGAAATAAGATAATACTAATAAAGATAACAAGAATAACTCCGCTAAATTAAGTAAATTACTTTAGTTTAATCCTACAGTAGTAATTGTGAAAGCTTTGACTGTTTCAAGACTATTTATTTGTTGCGAGAAAGAAGAAAAGTACCTCGCATACTCGTCGTTGATGGTGTAATAAGGTTGATTTATTTATCCAAATCAAAATGTCTAAGCCAGGGTTAGTACCGCAACATCGTTCCTTGCAGCTACCAACACTCGCCGAACTGCTCCGATATCCCTGTTTGAAAACACGACTTCTAAGCAGTCCGGCAACAGATCCTGTGCAAGGAAAATGTTTGGCGATGGCGGATATGGTCAAACTACGCGGGAACTGCGGCTTTTTGTCCTTGTACAATACGCTCCTAGAATCAATCTGCGTAGTATTGTCTCATGGGATTTGCTTGATCTGGGGTCGGTCGGTTTGGGTTGTTGGTCGGTCGGGGAGATGTCTTCTTGTGAACACGTATCCTCAAACCTAACCTGCACCTCGCCTGTATCTCATCAAATCGCTCGCTATTCGATATTGGAGGGACGCGGTTGGATCCTTGTCCTGATGCGATGGATGCGAAGGATGGGGATGGTTAGCGGAGTATCTTAGCTCAAGGCAAATCATAACAAGGACGCTATTATGCCCTCTGCAGACTACTCGAATTGCATCTGTGTCCAATTTGTATCTAAAATCTTTCAAACAGTGCCGCCGGTGGTAGCAAATTCCGTATGACCCTTGGTCTCCCAGTTGGAGCTGTCATGAACTGTGCAGACAATTCTGGTGCCAAGAACCTCTACGTTATGGCAGTTAAGGGAATCGGCTCCAGATTAAACAGACTTCCAGCTGCTGCCTGTGGAGATATGGTATTGGCTACCGTTAAGAAGGGAAAGCCAGACTTGAGAAAGAAGGGTGCGTGATTGGATTTTCCCCAATGTGCCTGTACACTACGAAAACTGATTTCGTTTATCACTATAGTCATGCCAGCTATCGTTGTTCGCCAGCGTAAGCCATGGAGAAGACAAGATGGAGTCTTCCTTTACTTCGAGGACAATGCGGGTGTTATCGTCAACCCAAAGGGTGAGATGAAGGGATCAGCCATCACCGGACCAGTTGCCAAGGAGTGTGCTGACTTGTGGCCAAAGATTGCTTCCGCTGCCGGAACTGTCGTCTAAGGAAAATCACTCCCCTATTAAGTATTCTTGTAGATGTTGGTTTTTTGAAGGGGGGTAACCGGGTTCTTGTGAAATGAATTGCACACTGTTCCTGCTGGGATTTAGTTTGTTCTCGTTGAATAAATTGAAGTCTTCATTCGAGTTGCGGGAAAATTCCCAACAAAATCGATTTTGCAAGGAAACAGACATTTAATTTGAAAAATTGATAGTGGTACAATCGTGGTTTGGTCCCCAGCAAATAATCAATTATGACCAACATGGGTTTCATCTTCTTTGAGTTTCAATTGCAAACGTGGCAATACAAGTTGCAACAATAAGTGTCCAAAAGAGGGGTGCCCAAACCGCCATCATGGGTAACAAATCATCGCCAAGTGTGTATTTTGAGCAAAAGAAGGATATGGCAGCCCCAAGACTTGTGTGGAATTTGTAGGCTGCGTAAGCTTGACTTGTTAGAGAGGACGGAAACGATACCCCAACAAGCTTTTGGGATTGATTAATAAGAGTCTACATTAAAAAAGGAAGCAGTTATATAAAGAATTTAAGTATAAATAAGTATTAAGTACTCGCAGCACATACCGAGTTGCTTAAACCAATACAAATATACACAGTCACCAGCACTCCAATATTATTCAGCGGATTCATAAGCAACAAGAGGCTTTGAGAGACGACATGCAGAACCAAGCAAAAAACTACCATCACGCGTGACCCAAGTCGATCCGTCAAAGATCCAACAAAAAAGGACGACGCGACCGTTACAACACCAATACAGGCTCTCAAATACAATTTAATAGGCAGATCGGCACTAGTATTTCCTGAATTGATGAATAATGGCAGAAGTCCATTATAAAAGGATTGTTCACAGGCAGTCATATACGACACTGGAATGAGGAGAAGCATGGAAGGGGTCAAAATTAAGCGAGCGGTTTTCAGGAAAACAGGTGTTGAATCCGATGACGAGGAGGACGCAAGAGAGGGTAATTGTACCGCATATGGATTTGATGGTTCTGGTCGATACACCCACAGGTATGCCAATAGAACAAGCCCTAGAAGACTTATTCCTGTAACAATTTCGAAAACCATAACCTTTTGAGATTCAAAGAAAAAGAAGGAAATTAACGTGTTGGATGCACTCACACACACACACACACACCTTATCAATCTCCCGTTGGAATAAAACTGACATGAACAAAGGTCCAAAAATTCCTGAAGTCCACATGAAGGCATAAAACAATCCAGAATACCGACCAAGCGTAGCTGGAGACGAACAACGGACCAGGTAAACACCTTGACTCGCCCATAGAACACTGGCTCCAAACCCATTTACGATCGCAGCAGGTACGAGAATCGAAATCTTTTTTTTTTTTGATAGAATATATAATAATAATAATAAATAATAAAAAGAAAAAATCTATAAAATAAAGGAATGTCAATACACGAACCTGAAGTTCTTCATTCCCCGTGGCCTGCACTGCGTATATATTGGCAATGTTGTAGACAGCGTAAGTCAATGCAGCTAAAAACAACCCAGCGCGAGATCCAATGACATCCACAACGGCGGACGCAATAAATAGATTCGAGATGGCAAAGGCAATGTAAAGCATCCCAGACGCCATGAAAGAGATTCCAGGCGGAAGAACAGTTGAAGAAATTGACTTCCAAAAAAAAATGGGGGAGGGGCCGCAGGGTACAGTGTCAGTACGACGCATTCATTTCAAGGAAAACATATCAATACCGAGATTGTGGTAAAAGCAGAAAATATGAAGAAGAAGGCCGTTCCAAGAATACAAATATCTCCAAGTCTATGGTTTGCACCGGCGGGGTCTTGGGCGAGACCGGGAGATAGCAAAGGTGAAGATTCATTAACAGACGGCATTTTTTGATGTTTGAATCCGAGTTAGAATCCGAGTGAAAATAATAGTTGATTTTATGAATCGAGTGACATAACAAAATGAGATAAAATTTATCCTATCAGAGATTACATTAGGGGGTTTCAAAGTTGACCGATTTTTTCCGATTTCTCGTTCGAAATCTTGCCAACAAAACTTCAAAAAATGAAAATAAAAACTGAGTTTTTTTATGTTTTTCAGGAGAGGGGTTTCAAAGTTAAAGACCCTATATCCTTCCCTCAAGCACATGCCACCTGTGAGAGCGATTTAGTGCACATCTACTTCGAAATTAGAAAGTTACAGAAGAGTAAGGCTATGTGTTGGTCGGCAAGATTGCATTGAATGGCAGGGGACAGGAGGACTTTTTACTGACAAGCACTAACAATTTGGCAGTAGCCACTATTGATTGCAGCTGATTGCAATATCCTGGCTGTTTCGGAATACTGTACCGCTCAGAGAGAACATGCTGCTTCAACTACATCAAGGTTAGTATCCCAAAAGACAGTCGACACCATCAGGATTGTTTTCGTAGATCTTTATATATCAAACTAAATAAAGAAAAGGGCTGTGTCATATGAATTAGGCGGAGCTCATCCTATTTTGTAGTTTGGGCAAAAAAAAACTCAGTTTTTTGACGAAATCAGAGAAATCGGTTTTTTTTGACCGATTTCTCCAAAAAAACTGAGTTTTCTTGCCAACAAAACTTCGATTTTTTTTGTTGAAAAATCGCAACTTTGAAACCCCCTATTGTGAAAACTTGGGCACGATCGGACCCGGCGGATTTCTAGTCTCTGATGTTTAGATTTCTTCATAACATTATAGTGTAATGATTTTATAAATATATGATTAAACGAAATAAGAACCCAAAGGGAAATGAATTTAGCATTAAGACAGTGCGGAAAAACACACTGCTTCGTTCCTAAAATAAAAAGTAGAGAATTGTTAGAATTATAGAATTGTTTATAAAATATTTTAAAGTTCATCCACAAGAAAAATGACAGACTTTCTGGACCTAACCAAACAGATTCTACAAAGTGAAATCGACCAAATCGCCGGCTCCATCAAAGTAACTGTAATTTGCGCAGCATCAGCGAGAGCTTGGACAGGCTCAGGTTCCCTTAATGCGCATAGGGTTGGGTGGGGAGTTGGTACTTAAAAAAAATACGACATATATCCAGCGTCCAACAGTGACATTCTCGAAGCTGCCGAGAATGCTGGATACGCAGATAAATACGATGAATTCATGCAACTGATTCAGCACGCAGTCTCGGGTTCTGTTGACGTGCTTGGGCGACAAACAGAGTGTGTAGTCCAGAATGTGGGATCCTCAGGATCCAAACGGTAAACTACTCCTCCCCCAGCGACCTTATCCCCCCGCCAGTTTTATTCAAAATTGATCACGCGTGGTATTTTTTTTTACCTCAAAAGGTTGGACCTGAAAGTATTCCCCACAGGCGCACAAGACTTGGAGTTTGAGATTCTTTCAATCAACCTCACCAAACATTCTCTGGAACACCATAAAGTGACAAATGCAATGCTCCAACTGCTCATCAAGGACCGTGCGAAAATGAAGTCGAAAATACAGACTCTAGAATCTGCAAAACAGATTATGCAACGCGATTTGAATCAAGCGAGGCAGTCTTTTAATGACTGGTCAGGGGAAAAGAAGGAGCAATATGAAATGGATTTATTTAAAAAGGTAAGGGGGTTGTGGTATGTTCCTTCGTTGGTCTGAAAACTCGTTGTTCTTTTTTTAAACTACAGTTCAAAGATGTTTTGAATTCAAAAAAGAGGAAGATACGAGACTTAATGGAAGCCTTGGAAACATCAGGTGCGGGGAGACAGAATTTCTCAAATCACAACTTTTTTTTAATCAACCGAGGCCCATCTCGCAGAAAAGAAAGTACAGTCACTTTCTGAACGACAGCAACAGCAAGCGGCGCTACAAGAACCAATCAAACTATCTCCAGACGAACCGACATCACCTGTGCTGCAACCGAAGGCACCTCCAACGACACAGGGAATGAAACGACTAAGGTCAAATTCACCAGAAAGAAAACGCGCCCGTAGCACTCTTGGCGCCATCAAAGAAAAAGACGGCAATGACGATGAGGACGAGGACGATGATCCGCCACCTCTTCTTATTGGCGCTAAAAAGAGAAAGTAAATATTCCAGCAAATAAAATAATTATAGTTGAATAACAGCCAGTTACTTTTTTTTCTTCTAACGATTACTAATATAACGAGGGGGGCCGAAAGCAACAAAAAAAAAAGGCAACAATTAATAAGGGGGAGCATGCAAGCAAACGGAAAAAAAAAAAAATGAATGAACTAGCTTGAGAAAAACACGCTGTTCAAACTTTTGGTAGGGAATTGAGTGACGAATTCATGAGCTTCTTTCTCTCACTTGGAAGCAACAAACGACCGCCTTCGTTGAGCATCAGCGAGCTAGTGTCAGGATATCCTTCACCCAGTTCGTCCAAATCAAGACGCAGAATGGCCTTCTCGGTTTCTTCAAGAAGCTTTTGGGAGACATGAATTTGGTTTGAGATGGAGCTACTGGAATGGGCGCTACTTTGAGGGCGGTTGCTGTGGAGTCTGTCGAGACTGGAAGCAGGGGAATAGAGCGATTCATTGGACGTGATGCCTAGTCCACTCCTGATGGGTAATACGTTACGGCCTTGCTCTTCTAGCAGCATTAGGTATTCGTGCTCCGTTCTGCTGTCGACACTTTGGAGCGAGCGGGTGCTCTTGAGCGATTTGGTTTCGCTGCTGATGGTGCTTTGATCTGTGGTGTCAGGCGTGATGTCGAGACTAGAGTGGGTCTTGCGCGAGCCGCCCTTCATCCTGGGTGACGCATCGGTGCTCTGCATGCTGCGGATGCTCTTTGGATGCAGCTTCGGGGATAGCGGCGGAGTTGCGGGTTGTTGTTGTTGTTGCTGTTGTTGTAGGGCAGGCGTGTGCAGACTAGCATTGTGCCTATGCTGCTCGAGCGCAATGCCCTCAAGGTCCCGCTGGATGTTTCTCAGGTCCGACTGCAGCGAGCTGAAGCGCGACTCGGCCGTGTTGATGCTGCTGTTGTTGTTGTTGCTGTTGGTGGTGGTAGTGGTGTTCAGGCTGCTGAGCGAGAAGCTGCCTGTGCCTGTGCCCGTGCTCGCCCGCGAGTCCAGCGACGCCCGCTCTGCCGCGCCTAGTGCCCCTGCGCTTCCCGTGGTCCCTGCGGTCCCTGAGACGGAACCCCCTGGGGACGCTGCGCCCGACGCCTCGCCTTTCGTCAGCTTTGTCAGGAACCCGCGGAGTCCCTTGAGGCTGCTGGGCGGTGTTGGTGTTCGCTTGCCATTCATTGCTGCAATGTAGGTGTTGTGTAGCGTACTGTGTATGGTATGGGTGGTAAGCGGAGGGTTGGGTGGAGTGCACACTGCTTTTCTGTTTGAAAAATTTGTTGTAGTCAAGTCACGTCAACGCTTTTCTAATCACTCACTAATTCCAGAGGTGTGGTTGGGGGCCGCGGGGGTGGTGTCCGTTTCAGCATTCTCGTCCTGTTTGCATCACACTTTCAAGTTTCACTCCTGTCTTCAAATGAACGTCATTGAATCTTTCGAACCGCATATTAAATAATACTATTAACGAAAAGAGGAAGGAAAAAAAGGGAAGAAAAAAATCTAGTTTGTTGAAAATCAACAACGAAAAAAAGTTCAAGAATTAAAGACAAAAACGACAAAAATATATCAAAAAAAAGGGGTGATCCAACAGATTCATAAAAAGGGCTATCATTATTAAAAGAAAAACAGACAGTTAGCACATTATACCAACAACAACAACAACAAAAAAAAAAAACACCCACGTTAGCTTCCTCCTCTTGCAACACTTTTCCACATTCAAAGTCCCGCAGAATACGCCGTGTATTTGGTGTCGTATGAGTGGCATGCATATCCATACTTGTGAAAAGAGTCTTATTCCCAGCACACGTCATACTGCTGTTTCGACTTTCATTGGTCGCTCGACTCATCCACGACCCACCCGTACTCCTATTCGGTGTCGAGCTTCCACAGAGAGAAGGAACAGACACATTGGGTGTATCTATTTGATGACTATATAGTTTGGAATTTCGTAGCCGCGATTTGATGGGTCCATCACCAATAGCAGGCGATGGGACAGTATACTGCATCATTGTCAATGCACCAACACCACCACCACCACCACCACCACCATTACTACCCGATGACCGCCGCAGATTCGCAAAGAAAGCCGCCGATTTGGAGGCTGAAGCCAACAGTGGTTGCCGTTTATAAATACTGTTGCTGGATTGGCGTTTCACAGCATGGAGGGTCGGGCTACACCCTGGTTCAGTTGTATCTATAGGAGACGAAACAATCATGGCAGCCATTTCCACCATGGATCCATGCTGATTCGATGGATAATGCACTTGGGGGCTGCTATCCGGAAGAAGGGGTCGTCCCTCCACAACCAACGCCACCTCTTGTGGCTTTTTTCCAGTTTCGGAAACCCCTCGTTTTCGTGACCGGCAGGCTGCTGTGGAAGGTACAAGAGAAGGAGCTGATGTTGTAGTGTCGTTTGATGATTTAGTCTTGCTTGTTGTAAAAAAGAGCTTCCTTTTTCCTCCTCTCGCTGCTGTTCCAATTTTTCGTGACTTGCCCATTCGCCTCAAAACGCCAACAGCGGTTGGAGACACACGAAATGGAGCAACTTTTGTTTGACGACTCAAGAACTAAACATTTTTTTATGTTTATGGGTTTGGGTCTTGGATCAGAAAAAAAATATTGAATTTAAAAAACAAAGAAAAAGGGGTGTACCATGGCGAGTTTTGCCGTTCTTGGGCGAGAGACTCGTTTCGGAGGATTTATAACTGGCTCGATTAAATCAGGCTCTATCGGCTAATGTTTGACGCGTTTTTTAAGTTTTTGAGGGAGAGATGACAATATCAACACAAAAAACCTCGTCACTGAGCCCTTCTTCAGTCAGAGTAGAGTTGGAGAGAGTTAGCCGAACGCGTTCGACAATGTTTTCAGTTGGCAAAACAGATCCAGATAGTCGTGGGACGTTATTTGGTGGAAAGAGATTGGCTTGATGGGGAGAAGACGACGGCAGAATATCATGAGCAGTGAAAAAGGGACAGCTCATGCCTGGAGAAGACGACGCGTAGTTGATGGAGTGTGAGATGTTTCTTGGACGGAGGTGGTTAAGGCAGTGATGGTGGTGCTCATGTTTTTGAGGAAGCATTTTGTCTTCTTCCATTCGGACAAATGAGTTCGGATTTTGTTTTTCGTTCAAAAGTCACTTCTTTTTTTTCACGCCAAAAAGCTTAACTTTATTTCTTCAGAGGATTCTCCAGAAACTGCAGCTGCAAGCGTGATGGGATCAAACGCAACAACACCCAGAGAGACACTCACGCCGTCGTCCCTCCGCCTCTTTCGAGCCACAACCTCCTTCAAATCTGTCACAAAAAAGTCACGGCCAATCACGAACTGCTTCTTGTCCGCTGTTTGTTGAGTCGAGTTGTTTTCAGTGGATTCTCTACAAGAATTGAGAGGTGGAGAAGGCGGTAGTGGGTTTGTTGGTGTTCTCAGTTTAGTTGTTGCATCATCAGCAGAGGTAAAGCTGTCGTTACTTGTACTTCCAGCTGTTTCCCCTTCTTCATGATTCGACGCATTTCCTGCTTTCCATTCAGCTCCAGTGAAAGTGAGTGGGACATTCTAAAAAAAAAAAAAGGAACCAAAGTTTTAAAAAAAAACACATGACAAAAAAAAAAAGTAGAAAAAAAAGCCGACTAACACTTGCACGAGACATTTCATAAAAGCACCAAAGAACGTGAATACTTTTCCGATAATCACCAGCCCCTGCCTCCTCGCTTTCCTCATCGTCAGTATCATCATCGGCAGCTTCAGCCCCCTTGAAATCAGAATCTTGACATTCCCCCATCTCGTTCACCTCAAACAGCCTTCCATCAACAGCCAAAAACCCAATCAAATCCAAGTCGAGCATAACTGACGTATCCACCTTTTTTTCAAAGAAAACCTTGTGGTACTTTGCTGGCAAGAGGCACTGCAACGCATTGCAAAACGATGCAACAAGTTCCCAGAACTCAACTGCTGAATCAAGAGGACAAGTACCGCCGGTCAAGGACACTTGCTTTATAATGTGAAGACATAGGATCCGCAAAAATGCAACCACATCGGAAACAGCCAACAATGGGGTCTTGTATCCAAAAACCTCCCTGCCAGTACTTGCGCCACTTTTCATCTCCATTTGAACCTTGAGTAACCGCAAAGTCCCACACTGCAGACAGATTCTCATCATTGACGAAATCAAACTGAATGTAGACTGTAATCTTAATTCACTGTGATTGTTTGCATTGGATGATTGAAGTAGGAGCTCTGAAACACCAACAAGCAGCCGCGCAGTTCGTTCCAGCGTGTCGGTATCATATGTTCGGGTTCCGAAAATGAGTTCAAATGAAAACAGGAGGGGCATCAACGTTTTCGCTTCGAATTCTTCAACCAGCCTTACAACACATCAGCTTTTTTTTTCCGGGAGTACAAAACACCCCATTCCATAAAAAAAAAGAACATTACCATTCACTGCCACTGGTGGCGCCAAGCAACAAGGCTCTACAAGCTTCCAGCACTCCATCTGTTCCTTCAATAGGCCTCGATTTACCCAAACAGACTTCAAGGTTTTTGCGAGCTGTTCCAAACGGTCTTCGGCAGCACAAGGCGCGAACATACAATTCAGCGGGAACAAGGTCCCCTGTAGCGGGAGGAGGCGGAAGGACAGCGAGCTGGTTGAAAGGATTCCCGCTTGTGGGGATCAATTTATGAGCCAGTGTGTAGTAGAATTTCGGCAGCGGCGATGAGTTTGGCGTTGTGGAGTCGCGATATCGGGCTGCCACACACTTAAAAAACAAAAACAAATAACGACAAAAAAACAAGAAGATACCCAGATCGCCGAGATAGATGAT
>JAIVFH010000016.1:0-397500 GCA_025765595.1 Obelidium mucronatum | reverse complement strand
CCGTCAGCGGCGCGCCGTGCCAGAACGAGCGCATGCGGTCGCGGACGAGCGACTGCGCGAACGCCGCCGTGTTGGTGTCTGCGTCCTGCTTTCGCGCTGTGTCTCGACCCATTTTTTTCTATTCTTTCTTTCTTTATTATTTATGTTTTAATTGTTCAAAAGAGACTGCTTGTTCGCTTCTTGACCGATTCTGCCATCGCAGACACTCGCCCATCAGAATCGCTTTCAAACGGAATCACACATGCTAGGGGAAATGCTCCTTCCAATGATGATCCACCATCATTCCCGCAAAACAATCCATACGCCCACCCGTCATCAAAAAACTCAACAACATCAAGAACGTCGCCAATTTTTAGACTAATCTCATCGTCCATTTCGGCACTGTACGAATGCACAACTTTCACTTTAAACAAGACGGTTTGTGGTGTTGATTCTCCTTCTTCTTCTTCCGAAGAAGAGTAACTGGATTCAAGATATGAATTTGATGATGACGATGATGGGGCAGCTTGACTAACGGACTTGTAGTCATTCTCTGACTCTATATAGCTAGTCTTGTTCTCCTGTTGTTTAGCCGTCTGCTGTCTCCTTCTAAGAGATCCTCCAGCCTTTGAAACGGCTTTCCAGAATTTGGCATCGCTTGTTACACCAGGAATAGCTTGAACATCGTCCCCACTTGCAGCAGTAGTTGTAGTAGTAGTATTAGTAGTAGTAGCTGTAACTGTAGTGGTTCCTGATTTTGAAGATGAAAGTGACCAATGGTTGCTGCGACCCAAATCCGTTGTCGTTGCCATGGACGTGGACGTTTCTCGCAAACTGTCCTTGTTTTCATGCAGTAGTTCTCCCAATCCTGGAATATCCGTTGGAGACTCGGAATACACTGACATGGGCACGGGTAGCACGTTATTGGTTTTGATGTTATCATTGGCCAGAAGCTTGTTCATGGTTTTGGCAGTGGGTGTGAGGACAATACTAGGACGATTCTCGTCATCGTCTTCCTCATCATCATCATCACCATCATCACCATCACGCTGCCGCTTGCGCTCGCATGTTCCGTCAAAGTAAAGATTGACAATGTTGGACCTGATGATGGTACCGCTCTCGGAAGATGATGCCACTACTGGTGCTAAAGCCTGTGATTCCGTTGAACCAGTGACACTAGCATTGTTGGTACTACCACCCCTTTGATTGCTGATGCTTACAGCCGCTACAGGTTCCGTGGCTGTGTCTTTGGGAGGAGGGATGGCCAATTCCCGGGACAACCGGCGCGGTTGGCGAGGAGGAATAAAGACGCTTCGTCGCATCGGTGGTCCAGGTTTTCCACTTGGATTCAAAGCAGAAGAAGCTGTTGTTGCTCTCATCTTGGATCCTCCCTCTTCGCTCCGTCGCGATGGTAACATCACACTGGGCCCGTCAGAGGACGAGGATGTTCGTGGTGGAGCGTTATCAACAGAGTACTTTCTTGAATTCCTTGGGACATCAAGAGATCTTTTAGGTTGCCCATTGTTGGTGTTGTTGTTGGTGTTGTTGTTGTTGTTGTTGGTTGTTAAATCGGTTGGCAGCTGGAATCTTCCACTTTCACTGCGTCTTGGTGGTGGCAGTCCCCCTTCCTTCCTTGCTGATGCTGTCGGCGACATGATACCCATGTCGCTAGTAGAAACAACAACAGTTACAAGGGACGGAGGGGACTCCGAAGGACATGTTGGACTCAAGAGTCTAGTCTCCCGAATCGGCACATGTGCACCATCATGTCGGCTTTTGCGGTTGGCGGCGCGAAATACATCTTGCGGACTCACTGGACTGCTACCACTGGGAGACGATGTAGACAAGGACGCTCCCCCCAAAAACCCGCTCTTGACAACAAGCCCATGGGATTTAGAGTCCTTCTTCTTCTTCTTACTGGGAATCAGTTTTTCAACATCGTCTTGTTGGTCGTCGTATGCTGGCAGCTGCTTCTGTCGTCTACTACACCAGCCCAACCGGCTACAAGCAAATACCACCAACAAGCATACAACAGCAGCTCCAGCAGCAGCAACCCCAGCAATCATTGTAGTATTCAACGGTTTCAACAAGTTCACACCAACACAGCAAGAATCAGAAACAGCAGACCCCGTAACACCACCAGTACCAGCACCAGCAGCAGTAGCAGCAACACCACTACAATACGCGACTGTATCCTCCTGATTCAGAAACCCACACGGCCTCTCCAACGCGACAGACGTCAAACAAGCCTTTGTATCCACAGGCAACGCACTACAGATTTGCTGGTACGACGCCACACTGGCCTGCCGCGTTGCCAATACAGCCGCAGTCGGTGTCTGGTTACAAAACGACGGATTATTCAAAATGGCTTGGAGACTGGCGATGGCTTTGGTGCAGCTGGATTGGCAGATGCTGGTTGGTGGATTCAAGCGCGATGTTGTGGGAGGGTTGCATGTATTGTTGGGGCTGTTGGAAGCAGCGGAAATGAGCATGGATTGGTAGAATGTGAGGTGGTATCTTTGGTTGTGGCCGTTCCAGTTTGGGCAATCATAGAATTCTCTGCATACTAAATTTTAGTACCCAACGAGGGTTTTCTTTTCGTTTTATTACCTGAATCCAGCAATGTATCCAGGGTTGGTATCGAATCTTGCTTCAAGAAATGCGTCCATCGAGTGTGTATCTGATATACCTGCTGCAGCATCTGTCAGAAGTTGGTATCCAACGAAATCGACGAAAGTTGTGGTTGTCGGCTGGATAGTGAAGCACTTTGCCATTTGGATTAGAGGGGGGGTTGCTGGTATTGATGATACGGTCTATTGAAAATGAGTTTATCAATGATTTTTTTTGGTTCGTTCACGAGTTGTTGACCCTTGAGAAATTGTCATTTCAAGAATCATCAAAAGTTTTCAAAAATTCAGTTTCAGCCTCATTTCGTCAGTTTCGTCCTGGCAGCACGAGCCAATCAATCAATCAAATCAATCCAAAATCCCACATGCGAAATTTCATTACAAGTCGGATTTCAATTTGGAGGTTTTGTTTCTTTTTACTGGTCAATTTTTAAAAAATTTGGGAGAAAAGATTTTTTTTTTGTTACCGTAACAAACAGAGGTTAATGATGCGAAACAAAAAAAAATAACAGCTTTAAAAAAAAACAATCGATTTCTCTCATTATTCGTCCTCGTCCATTTCGCTTCCGTCTTCGTCGTCTTCGTCGTCCTCTTCGCTACCGTCCTCCGATTCATTTTCCTCCTCAGTCTTCTCTGTTTCCTCAATCGCCTTTTCCTGCACCTTCTTGTCACAAAAATGATTGTACTTTTGTGCGTGAGAGCTGTCTTCTGCTTGCGTTGTGCATTCTCGGCCATACCAGCAGTTTTCACGGTTCAACAAATCCTCTGAAAAAAATAGTTAAAGATTGATTCAACCCCACAAAAACAAAAAGAAAAAAAAATCGTCAACCCACCAAGAACAAGGCCCCTATTCTCTTCAAAGTATTCTTCCATCAAGTCCGTCATCATCCAGTCCGCACAGCATTTACAAATTTTCGCATCCAACGTCAAACTTGTGCTCGGTTTCCATCTCTTTTCAAACAACTTTTTGCCAATAATCTTTGCTTCCAAATCCCGGTTCCAAAGATCCTTGCCAGACAACCCATTCTTTTGCAAGAGCACCGAAACAATTTCCGATTCAAAAGCCAGTTTCTTGGGCAAGTCCGAATAACGCTCGTATGTTGCGCTGTATTCAGAACACGGCTTCAACCCATCTTCCGAGGAACAAAGATGACACATTGTGCTATCACGCAAAACAAGCAAATACTTGATTTTGACTTGCGCAGGGTTGTAAACAATGTACTCATTGTAATTCAAGACGCGTTCGATTTCCTTGTTGGTTTCTGGGTCCTTTCGGAGTGGGGCCGTTGAAAGGGATCCGAGCGGGAGTTTGATGTTTTCATTCAACAGCGTAATGTCGCCTTCTGGGGCGGGTACGTTTCGGCCGAGCCCTTTGGTGCTGGATGTGCCGGGCTTGGCGGTTTCAAGAGTCGAGTCGCTTTCTTCCAAGTCGTGGGTTTCACCCAGAGCGACTTCGCAGATGAACATGCATCCGTAAGCGCGGGTGTCGTCGGTGCCAATGTGGTCGTGAACGTAGCCCCATGATTTTGCAAACACGTCTGCAAAGTAGATACCTGAATTGTTATTTGTGTTAGTTAATAAAAAAATAAAAAAAATAAAAATATGAAAAAAAAAAAAAAAAATAAAAAAATAAAAATAAAAAAAATAAAAGAAGAAGAGTGCCGCACCTTTTCCAAACATATACCCTGAGACAGGCGCCTCGACGGGTGCGACTTGAAGACCATGCTTCAAAATACCCAACATGTTCGACATTTTCGAACCATGGAACAACAACTTCTTATTTCCATGATGTCCCTCAAACGCCTCCGCTTCACCATCACGATCAACTTTCAAAATATTCAAAATATCGATTCCCTCCTTGTTAGATTGAGCAATCCACTTTTTGATCAAGTCCTTCTCATGGCCATCCAAAAGAGGCGATATATGGCTCTTCAAGGCAGCACAAGTGTAATCCACAGGGTTGTGAATCAATCTGTTGTGGTTGGCTGCAAACATGAGCATAAGACTCGTGTCGTAGTATCGCAAGTTGTTGACTCGAATCATCTCCGTACTGAGATCTTCCGCTGTCAAGATTGGTTTAAGGCCCTTTTGGCCCTCGCGAGTGGGGAGAAGACGGTAATAATCAGTGGACAGAATAACCAGCTTTTCACGCAGTGCCAAGAGCTCTTTCGCGCTGGGGATGGTGGTAGTGTCCTTAGTCTTGGCGTCCATTTCCTTAAACGTTTGACGAATCGTAAGGAGAATGTCGTAGGCAGAGTTTACGACTCCTGCATCCAAAACACCATCAAATGGAAGAGCGAGATCGCTTGAAGACCCTGATGACTTCAAGGAAGCAACATGCAGGAACATTCTCAATACTTCTCCTACAGTAGAAGGCAGTGTAGAAGCGGGTACTCCATTATAGTCAATTGGCTTGACTGTAATACTGCGCTTCTTGTTGGTTTTAACGAGTGCGTATTTTCCTGGCTTTTCAACAAAGTCACTGTCCCATTCATTACCAGTCTTGGACTTGAAGACCTTCTTGAATTCTTTAATGCATTCTTCCTTGGTGTTGAAAGGGGTTTTCTGGAATTGCCCGTAATCATAATTGCGACCGTTAGTACGAAGGATGGATGAATCTCCCCACTTGTTGAAAAGGAAGTGAATGTCCTGTAGATGATTGTACAAAACTGAAATGCGTTTCGTTAGTATTTGACTGAAAAACAACCCACATGTACATACTTTGCATGATGTAGAACTTGTTTTCACCGTAAATTCCTCGAGATACATCGCACTTGTGAAGTAGGACATTGTATGGCTTGTACTCTTCAATCCCATCCCCTTCAAACAAAACCCTGACTTGGAGAGGATCGACGTCCGCACTTGGATTGACCTTGATCCATTCTTTCTTTTTGCGTTCGGTACGAATAACGTTCACGTCAACTTTTCTCTTTTCTGCTTCTTTGTGCAATTTGTCCTCTTCTTCCTTTTCACTGACCAATTCAAGTCGGGCACGCTCCAAAATCGCATCTGCTTCAATGTTTGAAAACGGTTCGATCACATCGCGCATGGTTTCATCGGATTGTGCGTCAGCCACAGATGCTGGTGGGGATCCCAACTCGCGCAAAGCGTCAGCCAGTGTGCGACTGGCAGATTGTGACGTATAATCGATTGGTCGATGACCCGAACGGTCTTGAAGATCGATGGAAGATCCACGTTGATGCAAATACTTGAGCAAGTCAACGTTTTCAAAAGAGGCTCCGTCATACGGACAAACAATGTAATGGATTGCATTGCGGCCCCTGTTGTCGGTAGCATCAAGATCGACTCTTGAAGATGGCTGACTTTCTTCAATTAACGTCTTGACAGTGTTTGCTTTGTTGGCTTGAATTGCAAACATGAGAGAGGTCATTGAGTTGGGGTTGACAGAAGGAAGTGACCGTGAATTTGGATTGGCACCCAAAGCCAAAAGTTTTTTGATCATCGCATTGTCGGACTTATTAATTGCATGATCCAACAGGGTCCAACCTGTTTTGGTGTTTGCAGATGAAACATCTGGCTTGTATTGTGCAAAGTCAGGCGAAAGCTCCTGAAGTAAAAATAGCATCAGCCGAATATTTCAATGAGTCAATAATGCATACCTTGAATGGAGAAATGCTTTGGAGAACACCCCATTGGAAAGATGTTTGCTCATGTTTAGCGTCGACAACATTGACATCGGCCCCATTGTTAAGCAACAGGATAATATCTTCCTTTGAAGATTTGTCCATAGCTTCCATCAAACAAGAGCGTCCAGTAAGAGGGTGCTTGGCATTAACGTCCACTCCAGCAGCAACAAGGATCTACAAAATAACCAAATAACCTGTTAAAAAAAATGAGATTTTAACAATTACTCAACCTTGAAAATCTTAGGAGATGCATAGGCCAAAATAACAGGAGGCATTTGAACTTTTTCCTTCTTTCCATCTTTTCCAGTCAATTCGTAAATAGACCGTCTGTTCAAGTTGACACCAGCAGCAATCAACTTCGACACCAAAGCATCGGCCTTTTGATGAATTGCCTTCAATAGAGGAGTCATCCTGTTTGTCGGCTCTTCGTTATCCAAAAGGGCACCGGCTTCAAGAACTAAAGTCAAAATTTCCTCTGAGCCAGAGTCCACAGCTGCACGCAAAACCGAAACTTGCTTTTTCGTGTTTGGGTGGTCAACTTTAGCACCTTTCGCCAATAGTGAGGAAATCAGTCTCTTGGATTTACTGAGCACCGCATTCAAAACGGCAGTTGCACCAGATTCGTCAGATACATCCAAAAAGACGCCCGGAACAGACAAAAGCAGATCGACAACCGCCTCTTGCCGGTGCTTTGCAGCACAAATCAACGGCGTTCGTCCAGCCTTGTCGACGGCGTTGATGTCCAAATTCACCTTTTTCAGAACGTCGAACATTTCGGAGACATATTCTTCCTCCCAAATAGATGCGTTCAATGCCTTGAAGTCTCCAATAACGTGCAACAAAGTGCGGGATTGTGAGTCGACCGACTGCAGATCAAGAGCGCTGGCGGTGCTGGCCATCGAAAGTGCCAAACTGTAACGTCCTGTTCTGAGAGCATCACTTATGGCTGTGCATAGATTTTGATGTTCGCGGTTCTTAATGAAGTACCCAATAGACATGAACCCCTTCATAAGTGCGTAGAAAAAGTTGCTCTCTGTGGTTCCATCCGCAAGTACCAAGTGTCCGTTCACTTTGGCTCCCTGAAGACCCAAGTTCAAGTAAAAATCAACGTGCTCGCCCAACAAACTGAGTTGCAATGGCGTGTTACCATCCTTGTCTGGTCTGTCAAGGTTGACTCCCGATTTCAGCAGCGCATTTGTACAAGAGGATGCTCCAATCAAAGCGGCATAATGCAAAGGCGTCCTTCCAAACTTATCAACAACGTCAGATTGTATCTCTGGCAAAGTTGCCAAGAAATCTACAATCTCAACTGGATCATTCTTCTCTGCTTGGCCAGAGTTCATGACACCAAGAGCATACTCTTCTGCAGTGCTGCGCTTGTCTTCGACTGGCTTCAAAGAGTTTTCAGGAAGAGCGATTTTCGTGTCGTAGAACCATTTGAAGATGTTGGCCTTGTCCGTGTCAGATGTAGCACCGATGACTTTCTTCACATACTCCTTCACTCTTTCGCGACCTGAGTTATACAAAGCCAGCTGATCTTCGTATTCTTTTCGCACCTTGAGTTCATTGGATGTGAGGTCCATAACTGGAATTTTCCCCAGTCCAAAGAATGCAATGTGCAGGGGAGTTCGGCCTTGGGCATCAATTGGATTCAAAGACGCACCAAATTGAAGAAGGCTACGTTCGATTTTAAGGGACTTGTTGACTTCCTTTTTCGATTCTTCAACGGCTACATGAAGCGGAGTCGCCTTATCTTTGGTTCGAACAACGTCGGGATTTGCGCCATTCTCCAAAAGAATAGTCACAATCTTGTTGTTACGAGAGAGAACAGCGAAATGAAGAGCCCATTGTCCCATATTTACTTGAACATTCACGTTGGCCTTGTTCTGTAACAACAACTTGACGGATTCCAATCTGTTTGTTTCAATGGCCCAAACTAGCGCAGATTTTCCATCAGGGCCAGAATAGTTGACATCTGCGCCATTATTGAGTATCTTAGTCAGAACTTCCACAGATCGCCCTTTCTTGGTCGCGACAATCAACGCAGTTTCATGGGCCTTGTTGATACTGTTAATGTTTAACAATCCATCGGTCTCCAGTATTAGGCGGGCAATCTCATCAGACTGGTTACAAGCTTCCATAGCACAGGTTTGTCCAGTTTCGTCCGCAATGGACAAATCCGCCGATACAATAACTTGCGCTGCCGACAAACGACCTTGCTTGATGGCTAAAAGAGCTGTAGAGACTGATTTTGGACCAATGACATCCATTGAAGCTCCGGCTTTTGCGAAAACGGCTGCAAAATTATCATATCTGTAACAGTTCAACAAAATATAAATTGTCAAACCATAAATATTGAGAAACGGATATTTCTTCTCACCCTTTTTCAAATGCCAGCATGCACACAGTTTTCGACTCTTTCTTGCTCAACACATCCAGTGGAGTGCCACTGAATTTTTCACTCGATTCTACCAAAGCCAAGACCATCTCCTGCTGCTGCTTTGGAATACTAGCGAAAAATCTTTCCTCCGGGAGGTTGGAAACAGCACGGAACAAGGAACTCTCAAATTGTTTGTCATTGATGCTTGGGTTTGCGCCTCTGGCAAGGAGTATCTTGACTGTTTCGACTTGCTTGACAAGATCGGAACGCTGTTCGAACTTGCACTTGTCCGCATCAGACTTTTCGCCGGTTGACCCAAGTTTTTCCAGAGCCAAGCTCAATGGAGTAGCGCCATTGTCATCTTGCCCATTTAAAGGAGCCCCCCACTCAGCCAATGCCTTCACAAGGTCCGCATTCCAAGTTTTGGCTGCAAAGTGAAGAAGCGAATATCCCGTGAATTCCGGGTTCGGATCAGTTGGTTTCTCTTTTTTGAAGTTTGCAGGGATTTCGACTTTACAATTCAAGAAAGACCCTAAGTCGCGCAAGTGTTTGACTCCATTCAACCAAGATCCAAAAGAGCTGTCCAAGTTTACGGTGAAAAGAACAATATTATCCCTGTTCCAAGAGTAGAAAGTTTGGTTACGGCATCGCTGTTCTAGTTTTGGGATTGCGACAGTTTGTTTATCTAAAGCATCCTTTAATCCCCGAAGCAATGGCGTGTATCCTTCGGAATCAACTTCGTTGAGCTGCAAAAGTTCGAGTTAAATTGGCAGTAAACCTATTTAACGCGATTTACCTGAGGTTCAATAACATCAGAATAGTCACTCTTCAGCAAGGCAAGAAGAGCGTCTGCTTGTTCAGCCATTACTTTCGACTCGGCAGAAACTTTCTCGAAACTCTTCTGAAAGTCTGTCAAATCTCTCTCCACAAATTTATGCGCATCTACGGTTGCTAAAGCTATGAACACTTGTTGCATAAAGCTCTTTCCACTCGCATTTGCGTTCTTAATCAATGCTCCGGCTTTCAGAAGTTCCACAACGAGAGCCAGGTGAACGTTCTTGACGGCGACCAACAATGGAGTCTCTTCTTCACCGTTCCGTTCTTCAAGTAAGGCTCCATTTTCAATCAGCAACTCTAAAACCTTCACTTGATAGCTGGAAACATCATCCAAACTGAAACTGGCATCAAACGTCCAATTCATAAGCATATGAAGGGCGGTTTCGCCCTCAACAGACTTAACGTTAGGATCCGCGCCGTGTTTCAGAAGGGTTTCGAGTTTTTTAATTCGCATGTCAACATCTTGACGCGAAGTCATTTCAGTATTGAACATCAAGTGAACCATTGAGAATCCGTCCTTGTCCAAAAAGTTAACTTCAATCCCTGGCAACTCCAAAAGGTACTGCGTCAATCCAAAATGCCCCTTCATGTCTGCAATCATAAGCGGAGTGCATTTCCAAGAGTTGAGAGCGTTGAGTTCGGCTTGGCCATAATCCAGAAGGACCTTTGCAATGTCTCTCCATCCAAAACCTACCAAAGAACAGAGTATCATCAGCGGCACATAAGTAAAAATCTTTGACTTACCGCAAGCATAATGAAGAGGAGAGTTATCAGAAGTATCAGAAGCACTTGCATCTGCGCCTTCTGCCAACAAAGTAACCACTAGCTCAAAATGACCGTTTTTGACAGCGTGGATCAATGGAGTTCGACCCATGTTGTCAGCTGCAAAGATATTGGCTCCTTTGGACAAAAGCAGTTTCACAACCTCAAGTTGACCAGTTCTACAGGCATGAATCAAAGGTGTCAGCTTTCCGTTCTTGTCAATAGCATCAATTGTCGCATGTGCATCAATTAAAGTTTGCACAACTTCGAGATGGCCATGCCCAGCAGCGAAATGCAATGCAGTGTATCCGCTGGGGAGGAATGTGCTATCGGCGGCAGCACTGCCTCCTCCCATAGCGTCAATAATAATTTTAACGTTTTCAGAACGACCTACACCAAAAACAGGAAAATGTTAGATTTGATTGATAATTGAAATAAACTATTTTCTGCACCATATTTCGCGGCCAATAACAATGGACTCATTTTGGAGGCATCCACGCCTTTAATCTCGAAACCCTTCTCAAGCAGGAGTTTTAATGGCCCAGTGCCTTCACAGACAGCTGCAAAATGAACAACAGTACGACCCATCGCATCTGCATCAAGGGCATTGGCTGGAGAAATTGCATCCAATAATGTTTGCAAGCGATCTGCATCTGGGTTGATGGCACTAAAATGTAAAGGCTTGATACTGTGCGATTCGCTGTTGGCCTTTTTCAAGACGGAAACCTGGCGAAACGCTGTGAAAGGGGTACCAGGCTCCAAAGAAAGCGTTTCGTGGTGAAGAGTGTTGAAGAAACCAGCATAATCTCTCATCATCTCAAGCATCTTGGAAGCCAGTTTCCTGTTTCCAGCAGACACTGCTTCATACAATGCCCATTGTCCAAATTCTGCTTGGGCATCACTGGGGCAACTCAAACTCAGCCTTTCGAAAGTCTTTTCTGAGTATGGAAGGCGGCAAGCGGCTCTCATGGCGTGGCACCAGGAGCCTTCGACGGACCTTTCACCCCGGATTGGCGTTCCGCGCTTGTCAAAGTCATATGGAGATGAGTCTGTAACGCCGTAAAAAGCATTGTTTCCTTCTCGATTCCCACGAGATTCGTTCACTTTTTTGATGGCCCGGCCATATGTACGGTAATTTGCACGACCAGTGGAACTGGATGAGTAGACGTAGGAGGACGGCGGATCAACATTTTTGTATGTTGCTGTACGTGTCATAAGAACATGAATAAGTTCATCCTGGTCTTTTGCAACAGCCAATGATAGAGGGTTCGATAACGGGTGGTCTGGGGAGTTTCCAAAGCACCAAGTTCCGACTTCAGGCTTCTCAAGTAAAGCTTTCAACAAGTCCATATCCTTGTTTTCAATAGCTCGCATAAATTCACGAGACGAGCATAACAAACAACACGACGTGTCGGGTGTATGGGATTCATTCGTTACAGCAACTGGGAGTGGAAGATCCTCTCGCTGCTCGATATTCTTTTTGCGGAGGGCGGCTAAAGCGGCAACAGATTTGGCAGATTTGCCTCCTGTAGCGGCTTTTGGCTTCTTTTCCTTCTTGACTCCCCGACGTCTCTTTGGTGCAGACTCGCCGTCTTCGTCATTGCCACTGCCTGGTTAAGAAATCACAAAAGTTAAGATCTGAAGGAGTGGAAACTTGAAATGCACAATTACCTTCGCCTTCCTCGTTATCACCATCTTCATCCTCTTCATCACCCTCATCGTCTTCCTCTTTATAGTGCTTTTTGCTGCGAACAAATGACTTTGCAACTTCAACAGGATCAAAGGCCTTTCCTTCCTTATAATCATCCCCTGAATCCGTATCATCTTCGAGTAAATCCTCGTCATCCTCGTCATCTTCATCATCACTAATAATGACAAACTTTGGCTCCTTCTTCTCTGCCTTTTTAGGCTGCTTCTCTTTATCTTCATCCACCTTCTCGGCTGTTTTTGGTTTTGGTTTGCGGCCCCTCTTTTTCTTGTTGACAACAACCACATCATCACCATTTTCCCCATCAAGTTCAACGGCCCAAACATCATCATTCACAACAACCTTCTGCTTCTTGGGGGACACTGTAGCAGCTTTATCACGTGACTTGTGCACTAGTGGAGATTTGGCCTTTTTCTTGGAGATTGTTTTGGTTTCAGGTGTGATCACAGCCAACCGTCTGGACGAACGTCTGGATTGTGGGGCTGGGGCAGTCGACGGGCCTGCCTGATCTTCATCTTGTTCCTCATCATCAACTTCTTCTTCCGTTTGTTCTACATTTTCCTCAGATCTCTTTCTTTGTTTAGGAGCATGCTTAAAAGTAGAGTGGATGAGTTTAACCAATATGGTCCCAAAAACAACCTACCACTTCAGCCGAAGATGCTGCAGAAGCTACGGCTTTTCCCTTCCCCTTATCGCGGCTGCTTGCAGGTGTAGCAGTTTTGGACTTTCTTGCGACTGGAGGTGTTGACGCTCCTCCACCACGCGGACTTGATCTTGTTTTCATTCACAAATTATTTATCAGAAAAATTAATGTGGAATAAATAATTGAAAACATCATCAGTTACGTTTATTGAAGTCTTTTCAGAACCCTTTAAAGTTCTACATCGTAACGTTTATGTAGTTAAAAACACAGTTTCCAACCATAAAAGAACAACATCATAATTCACCTTCAGCAGCACCTTCTTCCTTGAGCTCACCAGAGGCGGCAATAATAACATCGTCCTTTGGCTTGTCACCTGGGTTGGTTGGGGTCTGCTCAATCTTCTTGACAACTTCGTATCCTTCAAGAACTTCTCCAAAGACGACGTGCTTGCCATCCAACCAGGAAGTCAAAACAGTGGTGATAAAGAATTGGGATCCGTTGGTGTCCTTTCCAGCGTTGGCCATTGAAAGGAGACCGACCTTGGCTGTTGATGTTTTTTTTGAGTTATTTTGGATGGTTGCATTTCTTGAAGAATACTAAACTGTGACGAAGCTTGAAGTTCTCATCGGCAAACTTTTCGCCATAGATGGACTGAGATTATCCACCACACAAGGCAACTCAATTAATCAAAGCGATAGAACTGGACGAAACTGCACATGAGTTACCTTTCCACCACGACCGTCACCTGAAGTAAAGTCTCCACCCTAATTTTCAAAAACATATATTTGAGTAAAAAAGAAAGAAAAGAGAGAAACACGATACCTGAATCATAAAGTTCTTGATAACCTTTTTTACAAAACCAAAAAAAAAATAAGAACATCAGATTCAACCAAGATACAAAGGATGTAAATAGTCGAGCTAAAAGGGACGTACTCTGTGGAACTTGGATCCCTGGTATCCAAAGCCCTTCTCTCCAGTTGCAAGAGCGCGGAAGTTCTGCAAAGATACCCAATGTTAATTGCATTATCCAAGTGGCCCCATAATGAATGCAATACCTCAGCAGTTTTTGGCACAGTCTTTCCGTAAAGTCCAATGACAACACTGAATTGCGGAGGCAAATAGGATTAATTTCAAAAAATAAGGCATACCAAGAACGAACCGTCCAAGTGGCTTTCCGGCTTGCTCAATGTCAAAGTAGACCTTGGTGGTAATGGCTGGGCCCTTAGCAGCGGCCACAAGAGACACAAGCGCAAAGAGGGCAACAAGGATTGAGTTGAAGAACTTCATCGTGTTTTTTGATAAAAATCAATCGTGGCAATTTTCAAGAAAACGCCAAATAAAACGGTTAACATCGATTTTATAAATAGTCCAGGCCATTCAGCCTTGCGAGCTATAGTAGCACGAAATATCTTCTTTGGCCCAAAGCTTCCACTCTACAACCGATTCGTTCTCTTCCCAGATTCCGTGTTCCAACAAAAAACATATTTTATTAGACAACTCGAGCATTCATCAATTCTTTGCATCCTACTGGTTGATGCTTGCCACTATAAATCCACTCCATCAACAACAAACAACATCACTAATTTCCAATCTGAAGATTCAGATCAGCCAACTCTTTCAAAAGCGCAGCCTCGCCCTCCATCTTTTGAATCTGAGTCAACTCCAATTGAACACCATCGGCCTTCTTCTTTTTGATGTCCCCAATCTGCTTCAACTTTTTCTGAACAGTCTTGAGTTTCTTTTCAAGTTCAATCATTTTAGAGTCTGCGTCAATTGGGATGAAAGCAGGAACGACGGGTGCTGCAGGTGCTGCTGCTGTGACGGGCCGAGAATCTCCTCCATCGTGAGCTTTCTTGGCTTCTCGCTTTTTCGCATTCTTCAACGCAGCCTTTGACTTTTCTGAATTTGAGTCATCGTTTAGTTATTGTAACCGAAAGGAATGAGGACTGGAATTAAAAAAAAATAGAAACATTTTTTTTTACCTTCATTCGACGCCGCTCCAACAGGCGTACCCGGCTTTGCAGCAGCAACCGGAAGAACACCAATCACACCAATCGGCCCCACAGGTTTCAACTGCTCCTCTCTCGCTCTCCCCAACGAAGTCGCACTCCCCAAACTCGACGAAGACCCACCAAGCTTGGCTCTCAACGCCGGTGGAACATATTTCCCCGCTGTCGGCTGAACAGTCGCCTTCTTGATCGCCTCTGGATCCTGAATCCCCTCGGGCCGTGGACTCAAGGCCCGCTTCATGGCCCACCGCCCGCAATCATCATTCCGCCACTGTGACCCATACAACTCCTTCACATCCATCGTGGCAACAAGAACTCCACTGTGATGGAACACTCGCACTCCATTGTCCACTTTCAACCGCTTGTATAAGGTGGATGTGAGAATGTGGCGACCATCTGGGCACCATTGCGCTGAACTCGCGTTTGCGGCTCGCACGTTGCAGAGCTGCTTGAAATCAGCACGGTCCCAGATGCTAAAGTCTCCTGCAAGGTTTCCGAATCCGGCTGTGAGAATCAAGCGACCATGTGGAGAGTAAGTCACAGTGTTTCGAGCTGCTGGTGGGAATTCATAGATGGCTTGACTGGGTGTATCCTTGTGGGATGCATTTACAGTGAAGAGGGTACATTTAGAAGGCATAGGGCCATGCAAAACAATGTACTCCTTGCTGTTGGGACTCCAGGAGATGCTGTGAATTGGGTTTGTCAAGTCAATGATTTGGGTGGTGTAGTGGGGCGCAGTGGTGGTTAGAAGCTGGAGCGTCGACTTTCCATAGTACGATTGGTTACTTTTATCAACATCCGTGTGAGTGTGAATCAAAACAGCGGAACCTAAAAGAATTCAAAACAAAACAGAGACAAATTCAGTATCACTTTTCCAGTAACTGACTATAAGGGCGTTGTTTGTTTTTTTTTACCATCAGCATTCCACAAGAAATCCACAGAATCAGCATTGAACAGACTACGAGTCGACACCAACACAGGACCCTTCCCAGCAACCCCAGCATTCTCCAAATCATACAACTTGACATTTCCAGGAACCCCATTCTTTTCTTTACTAAACACGGCAGCAAAACTCTTTCCATTCTTATTTTGCGAAATACTGAAGCTGCTCAACTTGTCGCCCGCAATTTTCCCCGAAGACCCCAAGTTCCCAGACGCATTGACATCGGAAGTCGGTGAGTAAAAGAGAACTTCGGTGGAATCGGCACTGAGACGGGCGAACAGGGATTCAGAGGGTGTCCATTGCGGTTTCCAGTTGTTTTGGGATTTCGAGACAAACGAGGTGATTAATTGGCTGTCTGAGATTCTGTAGATGGACATGTTCTTGTGCTGGTCTTTATCAGACGATGGTTTCACTGTTCAAAAAAAAAAGAGCTTTCAGAAAGTTATACCAACAAAGCTGTGTTTTTTTTTTGTACCCCATCTAGTCCACACAGCAAGGAAAGTACCCAAAGGAGAGAAGTCCGCTTCAATTACTCCCTTCAAATCAATCGTTTGGACAATGTTATCCGCAGCTTCCAAATCCCTAGCATTGTAGATTGTAACGCTGAAATCACATGAAGAAAAAAAAAATGGAGAACGTTAATAACCACAGTCACAGCTGCCAGCACCGATGCACGACACTGTATTCGAATAAAACTAATCAACAGTCTGTTTTTTACTTGGTTTCAAGGACAACCGCCAAGAGAGATCCTTCAGGACTATATGTGAAAGTTCTAATAAAGTCGCCTGGTTAGCCAAACGAAGAGACCCCCCCGAGTATCTTCCTCGATTTGTTTTCCCTTTTGAATTGAAAACAAAAACAAAACAAAAAAGCACCTGTTGCTAGACCCAGCAGTGTTGACTTCCAAAATGCTCTGACGATTATGTGGAGACGTAACAGCTGTGACACCCTTCTCCGAGAGAACTATACAAGTACAATTGTTCCAGGGTTAATTCAAAACGAAAAACAAGGGGAGAGCATTGTTTCGCTTAACTCGTGAACTGGGTCAGGTTGGTGGACAGTGCTGGATTTGACATTTTTTTTTTATTTGCGGTGAAAGAAAAAAAAAACGACGACTGTTGGAAATCAATTCCTGTCGCCCTGTCTCTGATCTCTTTTCCTCACTTGTTATAATCCGATTCTAATTACGAAAACGATGACTGAGTCTCGTGAGTGCGTTTTTTTTTTCTGTTGTCGAGATTTTGGAAACGTTTCTTTTTAACACCCAAGTCCCCTTTAGATCGCACTCAATCGCGACCAGGAACAGCTACAGGAAAGGCACTAAAAAGTCATCAACAATATGGGTAACTCACCAAACCCACACCTCCCTTGCACATTATATGTAAAAGAAATCACGCATAGAAGCTAAAACTTACCGATTCTGTCCCAGGTTCGACGCGACTCCATCTACAGCAGCAACAGCATCGAAATACAACATTGATGCGAAGAAACTATTTACAATCACTGAACAGTTTCTCAAAGATCGCCAACGCGCATCTGCTGCTGCTGCCGCTGCCGCTGCTGCTGCCGCTTCTCAATATCATGATGACGAAGATGATTCGGATGATTCCAGAGATAGCAACAGCGATACCCAAGATTTATTTGATCGTCAAGATTTCAACAATCTCCAAAACGCAAGTAATCATCAAGTTGAACTGGAATCGAATGGTCCTCCACCAGCATCGCCGCGTCGACCTACTGTAGAAAGAGCTGCAACAGCACGAAGCAGAGTCCGATTCAGTCTCTCAAACAACAGCACCACCACCAACAACAACACACGCGTGCAAAGCAGTAGCACCAGGCCCACCACCGCTACAGCCTCGCTTCAGAAACCAACACGCCCACAGAGCAGCAATACATCCTCACGCAGGGAGCTTTTAAAATTATTTGGGAATGATAATGGAGTGGACGAAAGAAAAGGAGGAGGCGGAAGCCGAAGAGGAGAAAACACAACAACGAGAAGCTCTACTGCTGCTGCTGCTGCTCCTACAACACATGAAGATCTACACCGAAAATTCATGCAGTCAATTCGTTCCTGTGGCGTATCATGGAACCGAAAAGATCCATTGGCGATCCCCACCACCACCACCACCACCACCGCTTCATCTTGGAATACAAACGATTCATCCTCATATCAAGTCACCCACAGAGACCCCACTCCACATAGAATCCGGAGCGCCCCACCCGTCGTCAGAGGATTCATAAAACCCCTTCCTCCTCCACCTCCACCTCCACCTCAAAGACCTGGATCAAGCGTGTCGTCGATGCAAGGATTGAATGGAAACCATCACAATCATCAGCATCAAAGTGGCTTGGAACAACGTCCAAGATCAGCACCACCACCACCACCACCACCACCACATAGCAATGCTCCCGCAAAAGCAAGAGTAAAATCCGCCAAGGAAAGGAACGAAATCGTGCAAGGATACTTGGAAACGAAAATCCACGAACCGGATTGTCGATTGGATAAGAGCGCATTGCAACTTAAAAGTGAGTTGAGCATTAAAAAACTTTTTTGGGGGGTGAACACAAACAAAAACCAAACAAAAAACAAAACAAAAACAGAAATCCTGCTTTCTCGACAACAAGAAAAACTACAACCACCACAAGATTCCAGTGAAATAATTTCCTCGGCTGGAGAAGATGGATTCGCGGCACAGTTTATAAAGCAGTACATTAAGGAAGTTTCAGAACGTGATAAACTGCTACCATCCGCCGCCGAAGGAGAGCTATACTACAAAAAAGCAAGTAACCATACCGACGCCACAAGCGACAGCGGCGGCGGCGATCGAACATCTCTCGCATATCGTCGTGGAAGAACCGGCGGCGGCGTCTGCGGCGGGAAACCAACGCACCAATACCAAGAATTCATCAAAAGCCTCAAGAAAAAGTCATTTGAACGAACCGCGACAGATGTCGACAGGATTTACAACACGACGAGAAGTCTGCCTGCCTTTTCAAATTTGACGCCGTTTTATCTGTACCAGATTTCCAAAGTCGTGACGTTGGTGGAGTACCCAGCGGCGGGGGCGTATGTTTTTGAACAAGGCCAGGAAGGCACGGCTTGGTATGTTGTCTTGTCTGGCGCAGTAAGTGTGGAGATAACGAAAACGGGTCTTGGGGTGGAAGAGAATGTGATGGTCCGGGTGATGGGTGTTGGGGAAGGGTTCGGGGACATTGCATTGAAAAACAAGTGTCAACGGACGGCGACGGTTCAAACACTATTTCCAACAGAGCTTCTTAAAGTGGAGAAGGAGGATTATGATCGGCATTTGAGAACGGTTCATATTCATGAGACGGGGGCGTTGCATTCTTTTTTTTGCAAAGTTCCGGCGTTTGAAGGATGGACAAAGTCTTCCTTGTTGGCGGTTACTCAGCGAACTTTTCGGAATACTTATAAACTGCGCCATGTGATTTATGTCGAAGGTATGTGTTTCGCCGAAGGCAAAAGAAGAGGACATCTTCAGTACTACGGCGGTAGGCCAAATCCGTACAATTACTTATTCAATTTGAAAAAAATACTCGCTTCGCTCGTCCTCATACACAGGAGAAGACTTGAAAACAATATATTTTCTAAAGTCAGGAATCGTATCCGTCATCAAAACGATAACACACGAAAATAAACCGCCTATACACGCCATTGTGGGGCTAATTCAACCGCGACAATACTTTGGCGAGGAAGGATTCCAGAAGAACCCGAAATTTGACAGTATAGCAGCAAACACGACGATGCTGGCAGGAGACGCGACCAAAATGACGCCAGAAGAAATCCACATTAGTATTGTCAGCAAATTAAACATGTCCGAGAGGGTGACGCATCATGGAGGAGGAGGAGGAGGAGGAGGAGGAGGAGTTGGTCATCACGGAGGAGTAGGTCATCACGGAGGAGGAGTCGGATTAGGAATGGGGCAATCAACAAAAACACTCAGCAAAGGAGCAGGAGACGCATCAGAGATTGAAGTTGTTGAGATGGCGTATTGTGAGGCAGTAGAGGTGCTGCCATCCCTCCCATTGATGCCGTGGAATTTTATTAGCAGACAAGAGTTGGTGAAGCAGCACAAGCAGAGTATTTTGACCAAGCAGTGGATGCGAAAGCGGGAATATGAGATGAATGTGTTGGTGAAGGAGCAGCGTGTTGATCCCAACATGAGCATCAAGCAGGTGCGAAGAGATGCGCGGTGCAAAAAGACGGGAATCCAGGTGCATGGGTCCAAGTGATAAAGAAGCATGTTGATGGAGAATCCAGTAAATAATAAAAGAAGGAAAAAAGTGACAATTCTTTTTTTGAACATGCAAAAACAAACAAACCAAAGAAATGCCGACAACGGTTGCCCACCAGCTGCTCTACGCCGTCTGCTGCGGCGTCGCGTCGTTCGGACTCGTGCGCCTGTCGGTGTCTGTGTTGTCCGGCGCGTGCTTCCTGGCGACGGGGTTCCACGCGGCGCTGCTCGCGCGGCCGCGGACTTTGACGGCGGCGCCGGCGTCGCTGCGGCTTGCGCTGCTTGCGGTGTTTGCGCTTGCGACGACGGCGGGCGCGCTGCCGCTGGCGCCGCCGCTGGCGCTGGCAGCGGCGCTGGCGGGCGCGCACGTGGCCGAGGCGCTGCTGGCGGCGCTGGCGCTGGGGGCGCTGGGTGCGCAGTCGCAGTCGCAGTCGCCGCTGGCTTCTCTCGCGGCAGCCGCCGCAGCCAACGCCGCGTGTTCGCTCGCGCGCGCGCTGCTGACGCGCTTCGCGGCGCCGACGCCGGGCAGCGTGGCGGCGCTGTGGCTGCGCGACTGGTCCGCGACGCTGCCGCCGCTGCTGATTGCCGCGCCGCTGTGTGCGCGTCTGCGCTTCGACGCCACGCGGACGCCGCTGGCTGGCACTGCGCTCGGCAAGACTCGCTTCCTGGACGCTGCGGGTCCGCTGCTTGCGGCCGCGGTCGCGCTGCTTGCTGCGTACGTGCTAAACTGCTACATGCTGCCAGCGACATGCGCCCTCTTGCTGACATATCTGGCCTTTCTGCTGGTGATTCTCGTTGCAATCCATACTCCGCCCCACAAGAGTCTGGGATACGAATCTGCAAGTTTTGTAAACCTAGTGTGTTTGCTTTCCAACTTGGGCTTCACCTTCATTGCGAGAAAAGAGGCAGTAGTAGAAGTAGGAGATTTCTCCTCCAACACGGGACTAAGCTTCAACGACGGACACTTGCCTGTTTTACATTTTCACTTGATTTTGCAAGTGGTTGCAGTCTTGATTCAGTTTCACATCAAGCAGAGTCAGCAATCAGACAGATGGGCCAAACGAGAAGTCCTCGAAACCCAAAAGAAACATGGCGTCGAAATTGCAAACCTAAAAGAGTCAAACGAAAAACTTGTTGCTCAAGAGGCTCTCAAGTTGAGGTTCATGGCTCACTTGTGTGAGAAAATGAGAGGGCCGTTGGACGCATTGAACGATCTCGGAGACAAGGAACCGCTGATTTCAGATGCATCCGCGAGAGAACGAAACAGTTTGATGAGCATCTTGGATGATGTCGAGTATTTTGCAATGCTAGAGGCCGGAACTCTGTATTTTGAACCCAGAAAAGCCGAAATGGGATACCTTGCTTCTGAAACAGTGGCATGTATCCGAAAAATGCTTGGCAATCGAGGAATTGAAGAAGGCGCTTTCCAAAGTCAAGTGAATCTGAATCCAGAATACGTCTTGATTGATTCCGAGGCATTTCAACGAATGGTCTTGAATATTGTGTTGTTTGCATTTCCAGTTGAGTATATTCTATTTTCTCTAATTTTTTTTTTTTTTTTTTATTTTATTTTATTTTATTTTATTTTATTTTTTTGTTCTTTGTCGTCTTCGAATCCAAAACAACAAAGTAGCTATTATACATATTAATCTAATGCATCAGTACCTTTCTTTCTTCTTCTCCAGGGTGCAAGCTTTACACGTCTGGAATTCAACCGCATAGATGACTATGCCCAACAACAAATAGTCTCTGAAATCCAACAACAAAACGAGACATTCAATAACGACTCCATACATCTTGAAATTAAAATCACCCACATGGGACCAAACGTATCTCCATCGGACGCTGGTAAACTATTCCAGCCCTTCATCATCCACACCCCGAAAACCCCTACCGACATGACAACAACAACAACGACGACGGAAACAACAGGTCTCGAAACTGCCATCGCAAACTCAATAATTCAGAAAATGAATGGGAAAACAAGCGTCGAATGGAAAGAGTCGCCAACAGACGACAGTCAAGGGATTTGCATCTCCCGCATACTCATTCCACTGAACGAAATCAACAATGAATACGAAAACTCGTTCCAAAATTCATCCATATTCAGTTGTGAAAGAGAAACAGCAAGAGAAGGGGAAGTAGGAGGAGGAGGCGATTATTCATTGTGTTATCGAAACTCTATACTGAATCGAGTTGGCTCTATCGCTGCAACTCCTGCAGCCGCCGCCGCCGCCGCTGCTGCTTCGTCTTCCTGTAACAGAGCCAATACATTGACCAGTCTCAAACCAAACTTGAGACACAGCATGAAAAAACAAGTCCATTACAACAAGGAAAGGGTGATTGGTCCCTCCTCCAACTATTCTTCCATGCAACGAAGACCGACAACAACTGCACATAAACAACAACAACAGCAACAACAACAGCAATATGCAACAACATCGAGAAATGGTTCAATTTACGCTCACTCCATACCCTCAATGCATCGATACTCATTCCAAAAACCGGATCATTATTTAAGCACAACTGAATCAGTTTTTTCCGGGGACTCGATTACCGGCAACAGCGGTGCTGGTGCTGGTGCTGGTGCTGGTGGCGGCGGTACTGCTACAACAAGAAGCCACAGGTCTGCATCCATCCTCCAAAAAAGGTTTTACGCAGACTACAATGGATGCTCCTTGTCGTCATATTCAGATGCACTTGACAAAACAATAACGCGTCATTCTATTCCGCATTCTGCAAGCACGCATACACTTGGTCGCCGTAGTGGAGGTGGCGGCGGCGGCGGTGGTGGTGCAAGTGAATGCAGAGACTCGTTGGTCATTGAAGGCCCAACACATGTCATTTCTCGTAGCAAATCGCTTGGAAATCAACTGAATCTACAATACGGAAATGACAACGACGACAAGGACCACCGTTACCGCTACCAACACTCCCACCACCAGCATCAGCAGCAGCAAATGTTGCTGCAACCGTCGTTTCCCTTGTCAACAAACAAAATGGAAGAAGTCGTCTGTGGTGGGAATAATTATAATAATAATGAGGATGATGGGATCGAATCACCTACAATTCACAACAAACAAAAAGAAGAAGCGGAAGAGCTAAAAAGAAGAGAACAACAACAAGAAGATGATGAAGAAGAAGGAGGGGTAGAAGGGTATTTAAAAGGTTCAATCCTACTAGTAGATGATTCCACAATTTTTCGGCATATTATGAAGAAAATGCTCTTGACTATCAGCAGCCGGTATGAAATATTCCAGGCGGGGGATGGACTTGAAGCGATTCAGGCTACGGAAGTGCAAGACTTTGACTTGATTTTCATGGATTTGGAGATGCCGAATATGAATGGATATGTTGAGTTTTTTTTTTTTTTTTTTTTTTTTTTTTTTTTTTTTTTTTTTTTTAACGCCCCCCCTACCCCCCGCCCTCTCTCTTGCTTACTTGCTTACTTGTTTATATTTTACTTGTATATATAGAACTCAGCAAAACTAATGCGTGAACGCGGAATATCCACCCCGATAATTGCAATCAGCGCCAAAGTCATTCACCACAATGAAATTGCAAGGCTCGAGTCATCAGCAACAACAACCGCAACTTTGGGTGACGATGGCCGTGCTGGAGGCGGGATGACAAAAGTACTGTCGAAACCAATCAGCAAAGACATGATGATTCAATTGTTGAAAGTTTACAACACTCATACTACTCGTCACCATGAAAACCAAGACAACAACAACAATAACAACGCGTACAACCAAGATGGTTTAATAACGCAAACGTCAACAGTTGGACCATCACCACCGCCGCCACCACAACCACAACTGTTGTTGCTACCGCAGCTGCCGCCTCCGATAATTTTAGATTCATCGCCATCTACTCCCAATATTATAACCCAAGACGACCATCAAGATGAATCAGTACTACTAGTTATTTCTACTGCGGAAAACAGCACTACCACTACTGCCGCCGCTCCACACTCGTACACCAGTTCCCCTATTTCTTACAGAAGACCATATCAGCCTCAACAACAACACCAGTCACCAAGAAATCAGACTTTGGAAGTTATGCCATCGACAACAGCATCACCGGCGGCAATGGTTTTGGGGGGAGGTGGTAGTACGGATACCGTCAAAAGCAGCAAGCGAATGGTGTCGGCAAATGCAAGCTCTATTATTGATATGACTCCAATATATCGATCTGTGTCAATATCTATGCCGCTGCAGCAGCAGCAACAGCAGCAACAGCAGCCGCAGCAGCAGCGATCGCATTTACAAAGAGGCGTGTCATCCTCCTTAAACAACAACAACAACAGCAACAACGATAACAAAAACAACAACATCAGCAACCAAAAGAAACTGGCTGCATTGGTAGTTGACGATTCGCTCATTAACCGACAAATCTTGGTAAAGATTTTAGAACGGGATGGTGTCTTTCAAGATATTGTGGAGGTTTCAAATGGATTGGATGCAGTTAAAATGTGTCTTGTGCGAAAGTTTAATGTTGTTTTTATGGGTAAGGACCTCCCCCCCCCCCCCCCCCCTTGGAAGCCCCAACCGATTTTCCGCGATCCTCAAACTGATCCAAGAGGGCTTTGGCTTCAGAGGAGTTCCAATCAGTCTTCAGTTTCTTTATGACATCACGGGAACGCTCCGAGAGTGTTTGTAGTTGGGTTTGTCAACAAAGTCCTCCACTAGAATAAGAGGATCCCCCCCCCCCCCCCCCCCCCCCCCCCCTTATTTCACGTAACCTAGCTAAACCCCTGTTGTTCTTCCCTTTTTCTCCCATTGGGAAACTTAGATTTGGAGATGCCAGGAATGAATGGGTAAAAAAAAAAAAGCAGTTATTTAAAGATGGTTTTATTAAAATTTTTTTTTAATTCAGAGATGAAGCAACAGCTCGAATCCGTAATTCCGGAAACACAACACCAATTATAGCCGTCACTGGAAATTTAATCCGTGCAGAAGACTTGCGTCCTCTCTTGACTGTTGGAATCACCCAGATACTTACAAAACCTGTATCACGGCAAAAAGTCCATGAGATTTGTGCATTGATTATGAGTGATAGTAGTGGGGAGTCCTTGAGAGAGGATTGTACTAGTAGTAGTAGTAGTACAGAGGGTGGACGGAGGAAGGAATCTGTTGCAACGCTTGTTGGAATGAACCATTATTGAAAAAACAACAATAAATAGTAAATTATTTATACCCTATACACGCGCGTGTCTGCGTTTTTTTTTTTTCCGCCCGTTCCCAAGTTCCAGCCCTTTTCAAAAAAGAACATGACTCGCTATAGAGTAAATATATTTGAATATTTGATGTCCAGCGCAGCGATATCCTTATGGAGCCTTATGGTGGTACAATCGTCAATGTTTGGCAGCAATCCACTGGCCAGTTCAGACGACGATCGATGCAAAGTGCAAGAAGAACTTTTCCCTCTCTCGTTGAGTCGTTGGGGGAAATCTTGGCAGCCGCTTCCGTCTTGCGGCTCTGTGGGCCAGACATCTTTGATGAGAGCTTCTGTTGGCGAACTTAGCACACCTACCTACTTTTGCAGGAACCTACGCGTAGGCTATGTCCCAAGGGAACAGCAAGTTCACGGATAAAAGCAATCATAAAAATAATAATCGAAAACACCCTTAAAGTTAAAACCAATCTCTCATTCTTCTTTCCGGGTGGACAATGCAGTTGTACTGTGATACTTCTCGTGCTACCTTCTGGACTTCATCTATTAGCAACATATGAAAACTGAATATTAATAAGGATTTGGAGTTATATAAAGATAAACTCAAATTTGTTTCTTCACAAGCAAGGCCTTATTAAATTGCAAAAATACAACCAAAGAAAAAAAAAAAACGCAAAACAAAAAAAAAAAAGTTTGACTATCTCTCACTTGCCCGACGCTGTTGCAGATGCTGCTGCTGCTGCTGCTGTTGTTGCTGCTGTTGTTGCTGCTGCTGCTGACCCCCTGACGACGAAGCAAATGAATAACTTCCAGAAGGACCAGCCTGCCCAGGCGAAGGCGACGACGACCTCATGGCATGATACCCCAAAGGCGACGGCTTGAACCCTCCAGGCGGCGGCGGCGGTGGCGTTGCACCCACAGATTGCATCCCCGGCGGCAACACTATCGGACTCGTCGGCAACCCAGGTGGAACAATCGACATGCCATACATTCCCAACGACGGAGGCGGCGGCATATTCGGAACACCACCGGCAGGCGGCTGCGGCGGCACCCACATTCTTTCGACACCGCTGCCACTTTGTTGCGAGCCTTCAGAGCTGATGGACCCATTCTGGACATTTCCATGCCGTGGAACAAACCCGAATGGAATCCGTTGCATTTGTCGTTCGTGTTCGGCTCGAATCACTTGTACCCATTCAGACCATCGCTTCATGTTGATTCCAGTTCCGTCAAATTCTCCTTCTCGGGCACTGTGGTCGTGTTTCACGTCTTCTCCAGAGACTTTACGCGTTGCTCCCCATGAGAAATCGTCAAAGTGCCAGAATGCGTATAAGGGGAGTACAAAGTTCCATATGGGAAGTGATAATAAGTACACAAACATCCAAAAGATGTATATCGGCCGGTTTGCAGTAAGAAGAATGAGAATTGCTGGGAGTCCAAGAATAAGAGCAAGAAGAATTAAAGGGAGACGAGTATCTAAATAAAAAACCATCTTTTAATTAACCACAGAAACCGTCGTGTAAAAATAAAATAAGCCATACCAGCCCCAGTTTGTGTTACAGACAGAATGATAATTGTAAACGTAAATGTAATAGCAGCTGGTAAAACGACAGTCCCGACAAGATCCATAAATATAATGAACTGAAAAAAAAGTATAGACAATAAATTCAGTGCCACGAAAAAAAGCAATCAAAGCAAACGACTAACCTGCATGGAAATACAAAATGTTCCACACAAATCCTTGACAAGCAACAACTCCATTAAATTATGAATTGTAGAGTTAATCCATCGACGCCGTTGGGACAAGAGCACCTTGAACGAATCTGGCACGACAGTCTTGCAAATAGCTGGTGGAACAAAAACCATGCGTCGCTTGGGAAATTGTCGAAGCATCATGGTTGTCAAGAAACGATCTTCTCCCAAAAGAAGAAGGTTCTTCTTGTGCAGAGTGTCGACAACGTGCTCAGAGTATTCTTCAACCACATCGGGATTCGCAAGAATTGGGACCCAGTACCCGTTTGGTCCTTTCGGCGACTTGATTCGATACATACTGAAACATCCTGGAAGACAAGTGCATCCACCAAACACAGACTCAAACGCTTTCGACATGTGGTGGGAAATAAAGTACTCAAACACCTACGTTAGAAAAATCGTGTTCAGCACTTTGGCCCCAAGAAAAAAAAAATAAGTCGTTACCTGAATCATTGTCACCCAAGAATCCCACTTATTCAGAATCTTGGTCTCCCCACACAGCCCCATCACACGATCATCCCGAATCAAGCAGGCAATCATATGACTCAAGGAATCCGGGTAAATTCTGGTATCAGCATCCACCATCAACACACACTCATACTTTTCCGGATTCACACCCGTAATTGTAAACAACTTGAAGAAAATGTCAAACTCCAACTCCGTCATCCGATCATCAAACATGACTTTACATAAAAAGTTCATTAAAATCACTTGCGAGTCTCGCTTTCCACGATTTCCTGGCTTCGCCGCTGGCTTGGCTGGGTCCCGCTCTTCCTCATTCCCACATTTTACAATCAAAAGCATTGGGACACGACCCGCGCGACGCTGCTTCATCGTCTTGGCGTATGCATCGCCGTTACCTGCGGCTGCTGCTGCTGCCCCAGAATCATCACTAGAATACCCATTGTCCATCGACGCATTCGAATCATTCCTTCTCATTTTTGACTTTTTCCTGTTTGATAAACCACTTGCAGAATCATTGCCATCGTACTTGTACCAACCCGCATACACCTTTGCATAATTCTTTCTATTGGCACCATCCGCAATCGCTACATAACTAAACGCCTCGGGATCCCCACCCCATCGCGGGTCATCTTTCCGGAACCGTTCATCCACTTCAATCATATCAATCAAAATATCCGGCGTGCTTTGCGTGTTTTCACTTCCTTTGACAATTCCATCCGCGATTACAAAGAGAACCTTGTGCGTACTGGGATAATAGCTATTCGCAATACTATCGAGCGTGGCCTTCAACGAGTTTCGACCTTCACTATAACAGGGAACCATTGCAATACAATGCATCAGCGTTGGATCGTTCAGAATCTTCATTGTTTCACTGTCAAGCGGTGGTGCTTCAATGTCCATGAACCCAAAATTAGCATTCCACGAACGTGATGCGTCTGTAGCATCGCGATTGGATTCTCGTCGATGGGCAGCAGTACGGCGGGATTCAGATGTCATGGGAACACGTGGGTCGTTATACCGACGAAGAGACCCAGTGTCATCGGCATTGGACGGTCCTCCACCATTGCCGCCACCCATTGCAACTCCTGAAATGATCTCAGGGCGATCTGCTGCTGAGAGACCAACTTTTCCGGATCCCCCTGACTTTGAGTATTCATCTTTTCTTCGCCGTAAATCTTCCATTGCTCGTTGGTAGGCGCGGTTATTTCCAAGACGCCAACCAATCACATAGGTAAAGTAGAGAGCGAGGACAAACTTGGCCAATACGACAATCAAAATGATCATGAGAGACACCCAAACAATGACTGTGGAGGCGAAACAAGCCGGAAGAATGGAGTCAACACTAGCAATTTTCAGGTACTCGACGAGACATTGCCCTTCATTACGAAGTCCTGCAGTAGCGAAAGCTCGACTGGCGTCTTTTCCAATATGAGACATGACAATACTTCTGACTTTGGGACCTGGGTTACGAATAGGAAAATTTAGTTTTTGAACCTAAACGGCCAAAAAAAAAAAAAAAAAAAAAAAAAAAAAAAAAAAAAAAAAATTAAAAACTTACCAAGTGCACTGGCAGATGCCTCGTTCGTATAGAATAATGACACATCCAACACATGACCACTGTAAATCATGAGTTTTTTCCGCCCACCTTGAGCATTGATAGAGTTGAAAACGTCCAAGTAGTCATAAACCAAATCCCCCTTCAACTGGAGATATCTAAAGGTAGATGGATCATATCCTGAATGGCATCCAGTGAGTGGAGATGCTGCAGCTGCTCGATCAGTCATTTGCTGCAAAACAGTTCTAAACAAAGGAAACAAGAACGAGGTCATCAGCATTTTACAAAACAATAGATTAAAAAAATTCAAGATTAACTGATTCGGCCAGATATAATCTTGCGATGTTGTCAATGTTGAAACACAGGGAAAGAGTGGGTATTGAAGAGTGTCCAATCCGGCACAAGCCCCCGTTCCCTGTCTCGGTGGAAACATGAGCCCGACATCAGCACCTCTAGCAAGTTTAACAATAGAGTCCACATTAGCGCCAGAAAAGGCCTTGTGGGGGAAATTTGGGTCAATGGCATATAACGAGCCATGAAGGGCGATTTGATTGGCGCCAGGCTGGATATCAAGGTATCGCAAATGAATCGTCGAAGAAGAAACTGCAGGGCAGACAACGTTCTACAATGGCTCCAGTCAGTATGGCAATAGTAAGACGAAAACACCCGCCTCAAACCAACCTGAAAACCAAACGTCAAGAAACCAACGGCGCCCATCATCAAAAAAATGATCACGTTGAGAGCCACCTTCTCTCGCCAGGCCTGCTGCACCATCGGATCCCGCTTTCCAAGCACGTTTGAGATAAAGACTGAGGGAAAGCAGCACGTCAGGAACCACGAGGCCCACACCCACGGATTCCGCTTGACGGGGCTTTTTAGCTGGCTGTGTTTCTTCTTCTTTGCGCGGCCCAGCGACAGCGAGCCGAAGAAGGACAGGTGGCGGTTGTTGCGCTCGAGCTGGTCCGAGTTGCGCCGCTCTGGCCGCACGAGGGTGCGGCCTGGGTTGACTGGCACCGGCAGCATGGCGTAGTGGTTGTGGTTGTGGCTGTGGGAGTGGTTGTGGGAGTGGTGGCCGTGGCCCGGCTGGACGCGCGCCGCAAGCAGCGCGGCGCCGGACGAAGCGCTGAACGCGCCCGGACTCGGCGACGCGCCCGCCCGGAGGAAGCCGTCGACGTTCGGCAGCGTCGGCTCCGGCAGGTTCGGGTGCGCCGGGTTGAGGATGCGCTGCTGCTGCAGCTGCTGCATTTCAAACAGCTGCGTCGGGCCGGCGCCCTTGGCGGGCGTGCTGCGCCCGTCCCTGTCTCGGTCTCGGTCTCGGTCTCGGTCCATCGATCAATGCTGCTCGTGATTGGTTGATGGGTTGATGGATGGATGGATGCTGGTGAATGTTTCTTTTTTCCGGAGAGAAAAGAACTATTACCTAGACTTGTCCAATCAAATTCAAGGCCTCCTTCAATAATAATAAGTCAAATCAAAAGGGCCCCCTTCACTAATAAACGAACCTAAGCTGGTTTCACTTTCTCTTGGCGGGGCGCTTTGATTGACCTGACACTTGGTATTCCATGCATCCATTTCCTTGTCGCCGCTCCTTCCCGTCTTGGCGCTCAACAAGATAAGACACAGATTTTGAGCGCGGGAACATTATTCATAAAAAGAAAGTAAAATAAAACTTGTTTACATAATACAACTGTTGCGATAATAGAATAAGCTCTTTTTTTTTTTTTTTTTTTTTGTGATGGTGAACGTTCACCACAACTTGCACTTGTCGATTGGATTCAATCTCGACCCAACAGGACACTTGAACGCTTTGGAGAAATCAAGACTATTTGCCAAAACTCCATTCACCCTCCATTCAGGTGGACTATGCTCGTTCGTCAAGATTTGTGCTCGCAATGACTCGGGCCTCATATTGGAGCACCAGAGCTGCCCGTACCTACGTATTTTTTTTTCAACTTTGGTCAGAGAACGATTCATTAACAAAAAAAATAATAAAACTAAAACTTACCCCATAAAAAACAGTTGCTCTTCACTATACTCCTCCAACCCCGGCAAAGCCGAATTCCTTACACCTCCCCCCTTCTCTGCTCGATCAACTCTCCAAGCCTCCAGAGCTCTCAACAATCCCCCGTTATCCGCAAGATTCTCTCCCAACGTCAACTTGCCGTCAATTTTCAATGCCACACCATTTGGTCCCTTCACAGTATATTTGCTATACTGTTCCACAAAACATTCAGCCCTCTCATTAAACTGCTCGCTGGTTTCGGGAGTCCACCAATCCCTCGATTTGCCACTCGCATCATACTTGCGACCATCTGTATCGAATCCATGTGTCAGTTCGTGTCCCATCACGCTTCCACAAGCGCCATAGTTTAAATAGGCTGGCTGCTTTAAAGAAAAGCAAGGCGCTTGCAGTATTCCTGCATTCATCATAATGGAGTTGCTGCCAGCATTGTAGGCTGCATTCACAGATGTCACGGGATATCCGCCGCCAGCCTCTCTTCGATCTACTGGCTCGTCAATGCGTCCCAACTTGTATTTCACAGAAACGGTTTTGGCTGCCAAGAGGTTTTTCAGAAACGTGTCCCGTTTGGGGTTGATTGGCAAGTATCGGTAGGCAAGCTTTTGACTGTCCAGAAGTGATGCTGGGTCATACCCAGACGTTACTAAAACGGCCGCTAGTTTCTTTTGCGCCTCCGCATTGGTTTGCATGTCAATCCATTTGTATTTAGGTAACGCAACTTGGAAACTTGTTTTGATTCCTTGCATCATGGTGTTCACAGCCTTAACAGAGTCGTCTATCCATACCAAAAAAAAAAAAAAAAAAAACAAAAAAAAAAAAGGTCTTCAGCAAGTAAGAAAAGGCATAATTCAAAAGGATTTTTTTTACCTCCAAAAGCTTCTTCAATAAACCATCTCGCAACAGCGTCCCCCATCGCGTCAGTAACAGCACCCAAGCAAACCGAATCCACCCAATCATCTTGCTGTCCACCATCATCTTTCACACCAGTAAGAAGCAGCTTCAGATCGCCAAACATGGATTTAACGTCTTTTCCAGCATATTTGGAACCCCACTTCCAAACCGCACTCCACAAAAAGTATCCATCAATCGCATCCGTGTTTCGAATCTTGAGGATTAGATTAGATAGATCCGTCATGTATTTCATTGATGGGATGGAAAGCGTGGTTGTTCCGTGTAGGTTATTGGTCGCCAAACTAAGTCGCAAGTAATATGTCCATGAAATGAAGGGAGCGGCAGATTGAAGGTCAGCCAACGTTGATACAGATTCACCATTTTCAAACAGTTCTTCCCTAGTTTTTTTTCCCCCTCCTCAGTATTTCATAAAAAGAAGGAATAAAAAAAGACAATTTACTTACATGGAAGGCATAATCTTCGCCAACTCTTTTTCAAACCAAACAACCTCTCGTGCAACTTTGGTCCAATCTTTTGCTGCCAACAACCCCGCCGCTGATTCTCCCTTGAAAACGGCGGCCAGAGTCTTGCCAATCACGTCCTCATACACACTCAACATTGTATCGTTTTCGTAAAATCCACGAGAACCAAGACCCAGCGTCGCAGTTTCCCATGGCAAGATGGTGGCGATTCTGGAAGCTGGGTCCATGGGGTTGGGTTGCACGCCAATTGTAAAGAATGTGCTGAGTCCTACTTCTTGGGCACTCACAATCAGCTCGACAAGGTTTGCAGCGCGTAGAAGAGGCTCTCCGACAGGGAATGTGCTAATAATGACAGGTAGCTTTGGGACAAATGCCTTGATGAGATGGGTTGACAGCTGGGAGGTTGAGGAATCGTCTGAAGGGTGTGATACACAAGATTCAAAAATGGTTTTCATCTTGTTGAAAACTGTGAGAGAAGTGGGATCATTTGGTGGAGGCACTGATTCTTGCGTGAGGAGGGATTTCAAGATTGCCTATCATCAATGGGATTGTCAAGTTTGAGTCGAATAACACACTTTCTTTTTTTTTTTTTTTTACATTATTGCTAGCACCCATGGATGTCATTACAGTTTCCTTTGTAGAGGCAGATCCAATCGGATGACTTTTAATCCAATTTCCACTGAATTTCGTAAATCAAATTAATATGTTTGGACTATATTTCCACACACAAGAATGGGGAACACAAACCAAGAAAACTGGTAAAAGTCATCACAAGGGTCAACAGACTCGTCAATGGCAAGCAAAATATTCGCAGAAGCAACAACACATTCTTTGGATTTGCAAAGCGGGGCCGGTTCCAATACTGGTGGCCGTGGTGGAGGAAACGGGTCCACAGGAGGAGGTGGGGGATTTGTGTCGGGTGGTGGCACAACAACCGGCGGGCGAGAGTGTGGCGGATTATAAATGAATATGATGGACAAAACGTAAAGTCCAAGCACTGTGAACAATTGTGTCGTTATTGTTTTTTTTTTTTTTTTTTTGTTTTTAATGAAGGGAGGGAAAATTAGAAACAAAATGTTTTTTACCTATGGCAGCCAAGAGTCCAGCATACTGCTTTTGTTCAGGCGTATAGCGTTCATTAATATCTAAATAAACAAACAAATGAGTCACATATTACATAATAAAAAGGCAAACCCAAAATGACACTCAACAATTCATTCCAGCATCCCAAGACTCATTCAATCTCTGACCGCCCTGCAAAATCTGTCTTTTTGCAACCGAAAACTTGTCTCTGATCCAAAGACCTGCATCAAATGGCGCCTGGATACCACCCTCTTCAGTGTCTGCGCCGACGACGCGGCGACCGCCATTCAAGGAGGTATACCCGGGATTCGATGACTGGATAGGATTAAGGGCCGTTGCAGTTGATTTGACCTTGTTCCATATCGATTGGAAGCTAAGACTGCTTGGCTGTGATGCATCTATTGCGTGATAGTTTCCAAGCAATAGGGGTGTCGCTTCTGAAGGGCTTCTATGCAGCTGGGGTGGAGTAGCAAGACCCTTCTTGGCTTGAGTATTAAGGAATACTCCAAAGTATGAAGTTTGTAAATAAATGGTGCACTTACTGGTGGTGGCTGGAATAGCACTGAATAGCTTGAACTGCTGCTACTGCTCGTTGCTTCATCGTCGACAAGAGTCTCTACTTCGACGGCGTACTTGACGGGCACTAAATTGTCCAGTGTTGGGGGCGGGTTTGCCCACATTGCTGAGTTGTTCTGTAAAGGAGGTGGCGAATGATCGCTGCTTGGCGCCATTTTCACAAACTTTTTGAACTGAAAAGAAAACAAAAGAAAACCAGAATAAACGAATACTCAAGAGCATGCAAAATCCAACAAATAAATTAACACGCATGTAATTATACCTATTTAAACTAATTTTATTGTAAACAAATAATTCTGATAAATATTTGACAAAATATATCATCCGTTCAGGAAAAAAAATCAGGAGAGAAATGAAATTAATTATTTAATCAAGGGTGTGACAGTGAATCGACCCTTCTTGAAGCTTCCCATGCTTTCTTTTACACCACTAGTACTCCCACTCAAACAAATTGACCGTTCCAATAAAATCACACTTTCGGGACCCGTAGAACTTCCTATGAGACTCCCGCATTGATCTTTCATGATGGCTTCCACCTATGATTAACCAGTCACATCAACAACAGAGAGGCGAGACAGTGACAGAAACCGCGTTTCTATTTTAATCCTTACCGCAGAAGCAATCGAACAATGCTCCATATTCCCAACACAGTACTTTTTGTTGTTGCCAAACAGCCCGCCGACGGGACTTGATGGTGGTGCCATTGGTGATTCTGGGTTCGACTCAATCACAAGGGCATCCAGCAACGCGTCAACAATATCACAGCTTCTTCTTTTCAAGTGTTTATTGGTGTAAGTTGCTGCAGGTTGGAGGACATTACTGTTGGTTGAATCCAACAGAGCCGGGGTTGCCTCAGCAGCAGCAGCTTCAACCACCTTGACATTTACAGGATCTCCGTTCCCATCAAAAAAGAATCTGGTTTCTGCCATTAAACCGCATTCATTGTTGTTGGTTTTGGGTTGATTGGAGTGTGGTAAAGGAGGAGTTGGTGTGCTGGGAGACTGATAACGTCGCGATGAAGATGAGAAGGCATGCAGCCAGTTGGTTGGCGACTTCAGAATCTGCAAATCATGCGGAGTAAGAATCGATCCAGAAACAAATACTTGATCTTGGCGTGGTTGGGTTGTTGGCGACGACTTTTCAACAAGACTCACGCGTTTCTTTCGACTGGTAGAGTGGCAAAGCATGGTAGAAGGGGCAGGGGCAGTACGCTCAACCATAATGGCGCTCTGAAGCTGATTCGTTGCTGGGGATGTGTCACTTTTGAGTGTTTTATGATTCCCAGGGGGGGTGAACTTATTTTTAGACGGAAATAAAATAAAACCTCGGTTTTGCCCTTGCCGCCGTTTTCTTTGCTTTGGGTGGTCTCAGTCTTGAAATTTCCCCGCATTTGGCCTGGGATCTGAGGGTATCACTTACCTCTTCTAAAAATTGCCACCGCCACATCCAGACTGCGATACCGTTTTATTGTACAAGTTTATCTTCTACTTTCCATCAACCTTGTTCCTGTATAGAGCCAGACCATGTGCAAATCAAGTACCGCATAGCTGGGAGGAGACACCAGAGCAAGATAAGTATCAAAATTGATCAATGAGTGGCTTGTACTGCAGCACTGTATCGAATAAAAAGGAAGAACTTAAAAAATTAAGTCTAAAAATTAAGTTTCATGCTTAAAGTTTCCGACTGCGGTTACGAAGTTTTCTTGGAATCAATTTCAAGTTGCTCAGGTTCAACTACCCCAAACGATCCTTCAACATTGCTGATCGAGATTCACCAAGTGCACCACAGACATGGCAACCTGACAGGCAGAGCAGACGAAATGAAAATACAAAAAGAAAGACGTTCTTCCAGAATCAAAACATAAGCAAGGGGAAAAAGAATTAAAAACCAGTGTGTGTCTTCAATTCTTTTTTTTTTGAAGACAAATTCAGAAAAATTTCTCTCCAACAGGAAAAAATTTCGCTAAAAAAAATAATACAAGACAAAAAAAAATTTGACAAAATCGCCAAAAACACGAAACATGGACGTTGAAGCAGCGAAAGCGATTCTGAGTCTCAATTCAAGTGGACCGAAGAAAGTGCCACGGCCGATCCCCTGCTATGCCTGCCGGTCGATGAGGAAAAAGTGCAGTCTGGAGAAGCCAAGTTGCACACGGTTAGACAAGTCTTTTGCCAATCAAGTGTCCAGCCTACTAACCCCTTAACCAGCTGTATCCAGCGCGGAACTCCTTGCTCGTACGCCACCAGCCGGAAGCCGTACACAAAGAAGGCGAAAGTGCCGCCCGAAACAGCAGCTCTTAGTAATATTAGTAAAGTGACAAATCAACTCAACAACACGCCAGCTCCTCAAGCAGACGCCTCGCCGCTGAGTCCTTCTTCGTGTTCTCACTCAGAGTCCTCGCACGATCACCAGCAGCAGCAGCAGCAACTACAAGTGTATGACTCATCATCATCAACTTCATCTACAACCGCTTCAACTACAACCGCTTCTGCAACTTCATCTACCTTGCCTATACCCTCCCAATATGGATACTCAAACTACCACGTAGAAATTGCGGCTCTCACAAAACGCCCGCTAGTGTGCCACTGCTGCAAAACAAATAAGAGAAAGTGTGACCGCATGAGACCTTCATGTACATCTTGTCTCGAGCTGGGTCAAGACTGCGAATACGTTCTTTCCGCCCAAAAAGCGTCCCAAGAAAAGTGGAGGGTTCGCTTGGAATTGGAGAACTTGGCGGCATTGGCGGGCGTGCCTGTGGCCCAGCTGCCTTCTGGTTTTGCGATAAAGACAGAGTCGGAGGCTCCTTTAACGGTCACCGTACCAAGAAACTCGGTTATGAGTGTCAATTATCTTTTAGATTAAAGTTCTAAATAAAACTTATTTCAGCCGGAATAACCGACGGGATGTTTTCAAATTTTAGAAGCTGCCAAATATTTGGGATGTGGTAAAAACTCTCAGTCAGAAAACTTTTTCAAAATAATATTAAAAAAAAAAACCAAACCTTTACACGTAACAATCCCAATCATCTTGCAGTACGTGTTCTGGTTAAATCGGCTTTACTGTTTGCGTCATAGAAAGGCCCAGAGCCCAATTTTGAATACCATTATTTCAAATCTGTGAATGCCCCCTTATTATTTTTCCAAATTACAAAAAAGAGGAAATTTTTCATAAGACACGCAATTTTCAGATCAAGCCCCTTGAATCATTACACATATCAAAAAATCGAGTCCTCAGCGATGGCTCCACATTCCCCTGGCCTTTCACAACCAGAGCTCGGTTATCCATTCCTTGCCTTGTTCAAGTTCTCATCTTTGTCCCAAACTCTTGCCAAATATCTTTCGTCGACTTAAATTCAAGAACACACACAAATGACCAAAAAAAAAAAAAGGTCTCGATTATTATTCAATTAACTCCGGGTCCGCGCGCCCAGCACTATCAGTCCATATGCCTCCCTAAAAGCGAGCAACCAAACACAGCGATACCAATAATAATCATATGTTTGTAAAATATATTCAAAAAAAAAATACATTAAAAAAAAATCAATCGTCGTCGTCACTTAAATCTGCACCGGCCCCATCTCCTCTGAAAAGCTTGATCAAGTCATTTAACCCCAATCTGTTCTTGCTCAACCCCTTGACACCGCCTTCACCCAAAGCCGCTAGACAAGAAAATAAAAATTACAATGTCAACATTTACATTCACACAAACACCCACCCACACACACACACACACACGCGCGCGCGCAGTTACCATTAAAAAGCTCTTGCTTTTCATTCTGAAGGGCCAAGATTCTTTGCTCGACAGTATCCTTGATCGAGATCCGATGCACCGTAACAGCCTTCTTTTGACCGAATCGATGAACTCGATCAACAGCTTGATTTTCAACAGCAACGTTCCACCTATAACAACATTATGTTCAAAAAAAAAACCAAAACAAGACTTCAAAAAAAAAAAAAAAAAAAAAAACGAGTATACCAAAAATCAACAATCACAACATGATTCGCACACGTCAGATTCAATCCCAAAGACCCGCACTTCAAACTAACTAAAATAACCGTGGTTCCTGGGTCTTCCCTAAATGTCGTTACAGCTGCGTCTCTTTGATCTGCACTCATTGATCCATCGTATCGCACGTATCCAATGTTCTTTTCAAAAAGTGGAGTTTGGCACTGTTGTGGATATCGACGGAATAAATGAAAAAAAAAAACATTCTGTAAAAAAAATCGAAAATAAACAACAAATTAAACATACCAGGTCCATCATGCCACGAAACTGAGTAAAAACAATAGTTTTATCATTTGGGGTATCACGACGAATAGCAAGTAGAACTTTCATCATCCTGTTTCAAGTCAAGTCAATTACCAAAAAAAACAACCCCCCCCCCCCCCCCCCCCCCCCCTCGGAAAAACAAAAAGACAAACTTACTGGTCAATCTTTGTACTTGATATCCATCCCCCATCCATTTCATCAATTTCATACCCATCATCGTCAACTGCCGGCTGCTGCTGGGACAAATGAATCGGGAGTTTGCCTGAAGCCTTCTTGGACATTGCTACTTGCTCATTCCCCAACTTCTCATTAGCCTCCAACAAGTTTGCTTTTTTGGCGCTTTTCAAAAACAAGTCCACTGATATCAGTTGATTCACATGAATTTCCCCCCTGAATAAAAAATACGCCGAAAAAATTTTTTAACCAACAAAAGATAAAAAAAAGGAAACAAAAACGAAAAAAAAAAAAAAAAAAAAACCTGCACTGCGGACACACTTTCTCCTCATTCCCCCCATTCACACCAACCGCCGCAACATGATCCAACAAGCAGTCAGAACAATAAACATGTCCACAATCAGGTATAATTTTCCCATCAGTGATGGCGTCAAAACATATCGGGCATTCATAACCCGTTTTAAGGTTCATTTTCAAAAGTCGCTGTTGGATTTCATCCGATAGTACAGTCAACGGATCTTGAGGTTTGACAGCGACTGCACTGGCTTCTGCAGCCGCCAAGAGTTCAGGTGGAGCTTCGCTGAAATTCTGAGAGACAAGCGTTGGATGACAGCATGCTTGTCGTAAACGCAGTAAGAGGACAAGAATATTGGAATAGTTTTGCATGACAGTTCTATAAAATAATTTTGTAAGAAAGAAAAAAAGTTTCCGAGAAAAAAAAACAATTTGTTTTAATCAACTCACCCCGCCTTCAGATACGCATTAAATTTCAGCAGCGTTTTCTTTTCCAAAGATTGATAAAACTCGCGCTCGGCAGGAGTAAAGTGGGCTTCAACAAGTTCCACCGTTTTCGGCTCCAACACAATAATTGGCCGACCATCAAGTGTAGAGTTCTTTGTTCGACGTAGACAAATCGCCTTGAGAAGAGCTTGAACCCGCTTCAACACTCTTTTATGTTTTCCCGCTCGAAAAGGTTTCTCAATTTCGTCTCGGAATTTGTCCCAGTGGCAATACGGCTAACGTGAGAGATTGGATGTTCAACAAAAACCGTTCAACTAAAAAAAAAAAACAATGAAAAAAAAAACACCAACATACTCTAATTTTCAGAAAGTCAATCAAAGAATACAATTCTCCAATCTTGTTTTGAATTGGGGTTCCCGTCAAACACCATCGCAGATTCGCTTTCAACTGTACGCAAGCCCTTGCCACTCGAGTTCCCTTATTTTTAATAGCTTTTTTTTTTCAATGGTTGGCGGTGTGAAAAGAAACCATGAGAGATTAATAAGGTGGACAGAAAAACAAGAGAATTGGCAAAAAAAATCTCAACTGTGAGCTTCATCCAAAATAACGCGATGCCAATGCATTTTAAACAGCTCCCCTCGCTGTGCAAGAACTTGAAACTCATTCAACGCTTCTTCTTCTCGATCTCGTTCAAACGCAACGTCTTCATCTTCATCTATGGGTCTATCGAAAGGGTCCTTCTTGACTCGCTTTTTTTTCACTTGCGGCCATTCCATGGCAACAGTTCCATACGTTGTAATCACAATATCAAACTGCTTCAAGGAGTTGACTGTCTTATTTTTTCGTTCTGATGGGTTGTAAAGAGGTTTAGTTTTTTTTTTTTTGGAACTCTGAACCAAAAAGGCAAAAAAATTAACAAGATTACCTTTTCCATAATACACGAGCACTTTAAACGTCCCAGTCTTAACTTTTTCTCGCAATTCATCCCGCCATTGCAGAATCAATGATGTAGGAGCGACAATGAGAGTCGTCTTCTTGTTTCCGTCAGATTGTCGATTCAATATACATGTGGTTATACTTTGCACTGTTTTCCCCAACCCCATGTCGTCTATTTGGAGAAATTTCATGCAATGAAAAATCAGTGGCGGTATAGACTGAAAGAATGGCTAAAATTCCTCCCCATGAAATTGGAATATCGCCATAGGCCGATCAACCAACAGAAAAGTCCAAAAAAAAAAAAAAAAGTTACCAGCAAGAATCCCCCCCTTATTTGTTCCATGTTCCATCTTCAACATCCATTCAACGCCAATTTTCTGATGCTCCAACAATTGCACCTTCAATTCGGGTGGAGAAGGAAGCCGTTGTTCAATGGGGATTTCGGCAGCTGTGATTGCAACATTTTCCAATAAATCCTTCAATTGCTCCGTCACTTCTCCTTCCTTCAATGGCGCTTCATATGGATCGTTATGGGCGGAATCATCACCAGGAAAATCACCATGAAACGAATGGTTGGCATAACTTGGGGTTTTGTTCAAGAGGAGGCCTGACATGTCATAGATGGGAGCTTCTTGTTTTGTTGGTGGGCTCGGTGGAATGTAAGGATTGTATGGCTTTGCTTTATCGGTAAATGACGATTGCGAGCTGTAGCGAACAACGGGCGGTGGAGGAATAAACTTTTGAGGAAACTGGGAAGATGATGACGATGACGGAGTCGGTCTGTTGATAAATGCTTGGTAGGGGTCTTCTTCTTCCGTCAAGTCAATTCCAGCAAACGGCTTTGATTCCGGTTTGATGTAAGCATGTGTGTGATTATTATTATAAGCTTGCGACGACGATGAGCCCGAATAGGACACGGTATTTTGCATGACAGTGGGTCGCGGCAGAATAGGCTGAAAGTGGTTTGACGTGCTTGATGATGATGATGATGAAGACGAATCCTGGGAGTGGGTCGACTGCTTGATTTGCCTCAGGGTCTTGTCGTGCTCCTCGCGCTCGACCTGCTGCTGAATTTTCTGCGCCAGCAGCGAGTCCGCTTCTTCCATTCTGCGGCGCTCGTTGCGCTCCGTTTCTTCGATTTCATCGACAATTTCCTGGATCGTTTTCTCGCGCGTCAGCGGCACGGCGGCATTTTCCGACGGGCCGCCGCCGCCGCCGCCAGCGCCCGCGTCGGCGTCCGCCAGCAGCCGCTCGAGCGCCGCCTCGAAGTCGCCGTGCGTTTCCGTCAGCGCGCGGACGACGCGCGGCCGGTCAGCGGCGGCGCCGAAGCCCATTTCGGCGAGCAGCGCGAGCTGTTCGCGGTGCTGTTCGGGTTCGAGTTCGCGCTGTTCGTCTTCGCGTTGTTCGGGTTGTTCGGGCTGTGCGTGTCCGGACGCCAACGGACCAGCGGGTCCAGCCACAGCGCCAGCCACGCCAGCCACGCCAGGCGCACCGTCCTGGCGAAGCTGCCACCGCTGCCACCGCGTCTGCGCCTCGAAGCGAAGGTGCGGCGGCAGCTCATCGATGCTGGCCGTTTCGCCGAGCACAAAAGACAGAATGAATGCGTAGTCGGCGTCCTTGGCCTCGATTTCGTCTTTGGTTGCAGTTCCGTTTGTGGTTGCTTCCGTTTCAGTCTCATTCGCTCTCTCAAGCGTGTGTGCCAGTCTCACCTGGTCCAAGATCCTCATAGCCATCCATGAATCCAAACATTGGATCATTGTTGTCGTTGTCTCCGTCAACAGCGTCTGTTTCAGAATCAATCTTCACTCGCTTGGTTGGGAACGCAACGTCTTCGTCGTCCGAGAAGAGCGGTGGCGAGTAGCTTTTCTCTCGTTTAGACATTTTTGTGTTTAGAAATCAGCCAAAACAGTTCTTTGTCAGTGAATGCCAGTTTCATTTTCAATCTCTGTGGAGCAGGTATCCACGCTGTCTGAATCATTAGGCTTGCTCCTTCCTCCGTCCATCCCGAATACACGCTCCTTCAAGAATAGACACACCTCAGGAACAAAATACAGAACCAGCAAAGCAACAAGAATGGGATCCAGCCCAGCGATAGTGTTGATGGCTGCATTCATCACCTCCTTGGATCGTTCATCTCTTGCTGCCCAATAAAAGAGAATCACTTGCGGAAAGTAAAACAGATAGATGGAGCTCATCATTATCATGGAATTCATAAGAATCTTCCGTAGCACTGCTTTTACATAACGTTCGCCTTTGTAACTAGCAATATCGCGCACTTGTTTTTGGGCAAAGGCATATGTCTTGGCATAAAACCCCACAATCACAAGTGTCCCAATCAAAACAAGCGGCGGTACAAAATAAGCACCTGTGAAGAAGCTGAGTTCTTCCAGCGGAATCGCAAGATTCATCCACAACACAAATCCCAAGCCCGCACTATAAGACACCCATTGCCCAATAAGCAGCAACTTTCGGCTTCCGGCGACAGCTTCTTCACAGCCATTCACATGAAAACACCGCTCCATCGCCAGCGCCACATTAATCCACGTTGTAGTCTGCATCCACACACAGGCCGCGGCATTCGTGAACCGAATGTACGTTTCCGAGTTGTGGAAGAGGACAGCAATCGTTTCCAGGGCAAGGCATAGCGACCACAGTAAGTTTAGCATGCATAAGCAACTCAAGAGTCGATCAATTCGAGAGGCCATACGGTAGGACTTTACTTTGATGAACCCATACAGCACGGTTCCATTTGCTAGAACGCCGGCAAAGTCTAGAGGCACAATGACACAGTATTTGTAGTAAAACAGTGTGGGATCCTTATCCGGTGTGCTGAGAGGAAAGGGGTTGATGGTGGTGGTGTTCATGTTGACACTGATGTTGACATGAACAATCAGGGGAAGAAAAATGAACAAATCTACCAAGCCTCACAAGCCGATATCACGGGTATTTAAAAAAAATGAAAACGAACTCTTCTTCCAGGAATATCGCAATACTATTTCTCCGCCTATTCCAAGATGCGTTTTTGAAATCGAAGTATCAACTGGCGTGAGAGTTTTATCTAACCTCATCACCAGCTCTATTGATGATACTGTCGCAGATATAATGTGAATCAATGATATTCAAAATAATAACATTCATGTAGTGCAATTACTTCTTAACTCGTCATACTTTTTCCGCCCCTTTCCCTGTTTTTTCAATGCTCACCAATAATACGAAGGAAACCTCTCATTCTACAATTTTTTTTTTTCGAAATCACGTCGTTTTTTGGTCGAAAATCCTTCTGGAATCACGCCAATCTCTTGATCATTGGCGGGTGGCACAGTAGACTACAGCAATACTCCCCCAGCATTATAAATCACGCTTTTGGTTCGCCATCATAAGTTGGTACATCTCCTTCAATCATCCCAACTGGTTTCTTAAAGAAAGGGTATAAATAGAACAGCGCCACTTTCACACTCGAAAAACAACAAACATGGCACCTCAGCCACCACAACCACTCCACCTGAGTCCGGCCGATGAAGCCGACTATGACATTGTTGAAGAATCGGTATCGCCGGTAGTGAAGGGCCCTCTCAATGTAAGTTTCGAAGTCCTTGATAGACACCCGTTTATGAGTTGATTCCCTTTTGGTTCAGAAGGACTTTGACTTTGAGTTTGTGCACCCAATTGAATGGTCCAAGGAAGAAATCCAAGCTGATGCAAAGGATAAGAGTATTCTTGTTGTTGAAGATATTGAGGACGAGGATGTGTTGAATTCTCCACTCGTCCCAGTTACACTTCCACTTCCGCTCCCACCAGCAACAGCAACAGCCACAGCACCAGCTATTGTCCCAACGATTTCTGAGCAACCAAAGTCCAAAAGCAACCCAGACTGTTTGGCAGTAAGGACTGAAGCAGTCGAGAAATCTGGTGAAATGACTCTTCTTGTTGCCTCTCTCTTGCTCTCTCTTTCGGCAATCGCAGCCTCAGCTTCATTAACTGCGAAAGCCGCGCTACTGAAGTTTTCGACGCTGTCGGTTCTAGCGAGAGCGTCGCTCTTTGTGTTTGTCGCTTCTACCACTATTCTCTCGGCTTTGTACCTTGTTCTGCCCAACACATCTCAAGTATCTACCCACGCACCATCTGTAGGGATTGTGCCAACTGAATTTGCCCCCGAATCAACAATCTGTGCGTCAAAGCCTCCACCGCCACCACCTACCTTTGTTCCGACCGTCACCAGCAAACCAACATTGGTTTACAAAAAAGTCAAGAAACAGAATCTACTCTATGGTTCCACCACATGTCCAGCCGAAAAGTCTCCATCTGAACTGGCTTTGGTTGAAAAGCAACAACAAAACAATCGCCAAAGATCCACCACAAACCATGGGGTGAACTCAATTGCAAAAATTCATTCACTTGCTCAGCTCAAGGCCATTTTGAATCAATATTGTCTGGCAAGTACTTCCCAGTTTGACGTTGTACCACTCTCCAGCACTTCTTCTTCGTTTACTTGTCCGAGAATCACTGTCAAACCAGCCAAAAACAGCGCCTCGAAAGCGCTCGTTGCAGTTCCTTTGTACAAAACCTGTCTCAGCCGTTTTATTGATACATTGAAGGCATTAAGCATCCCCGCCAACTACCCTCGCTCACTATCCCAGTTCCGCGCAATCATCACGGGAACCTGTCCAGCCTACAACTTGTCCCTCATGGTCCCCACCGGAAAAGACGAAACCTCAATGTCCGTCTTCTCTACAGCCGGCACCTGCCCTCGAGTAACCGTCAAATCAACAAAGTCTCTCATCAAACTACCACTCTGCAAAACCACGAGTCTCACACGTATCGCCAAGACACTGAAATCCCTCACAGTTCCAGCGCGATACACACGCGCCTTGGCAAAAGTATGTCCTACTGGAACAAACCAAACCATCCTTTCCGTCCCAAAACCTTCTCCGGCGGTAATCAATCATACTCCCACTTGCCCCAGAACTCCACCCCTTCAGAAACCAACCTCTCTGTCGGAAATTATCCATTGCAATCGTGACAGCTTTCTCGTCCCGGACCCAACCATTCTTCATACTTTTGTCGAAACGTCTTATAAGGCCTTGTCAATGAGTCAATACTCCAACTTTGACGTGTCTGAATTCCTCTCCTCTCTTCATGCAAGTCTCATTCAATCAACTGGGTTCGGTACTTGCCCAGTCCCCAAAGAATTGTTTTCTTCAACGGCTACTACTACTACTACTACTACTACCACCATCAAAAAGACCTTGAAAAAGTCTGTCAAAAAGACTCAAAAGTTTCTGAAATCAACGGGGAAGAAGGTGAGAAAGTTGCACACTGAGTTTCTCAATTCTGCGACGGGGAAGCAGGCTCAAGAGATATGGGTGGAAAGTGTCAAAAAACAAGGAGAAACTGCACAGTTTTTAAAGAATACAGGGGATAAAGTGTTGAAAGGGTTGAAAAAGGAGTTGAAATTGGTGTATAAGGAGGCAAAGAAGATAAAGAAGAGCATGAAGGTGGAAAAGAAGAAGGGGTCAAAGGTTTATTAACCAGTCATCCCCGTTTTTTCCTGCTATTCTTTTGGGAAAATCGCTATTATTATCATTATCTTTTTTTTTGCACGTAAACAACACAAGGATTGAAATAAAAAAAAGGAGAATTTGGAAGAAAATTTACAGCCAGAGAACAAAAATAAAAACTGTTCCAAGTAATAATGACGTTTGTGAAAATCCTTGGCTGCTTTGTCCAACGAATCCTTGGCCTACTTCCCTGCGTTCACGTGAAACACGTCTTGACAAAAGAGCTTTCACTTGTTGCCTTCCCTTGCTGCTGGTATTTGAAAGCATAGACGCTTTCTTTCGAGATGCTTCAAGTTGTTTTGATTTACGGGAGACCCGACGTGATCCAAGCAGTACAACCTCGTTCAAAGACTTTCCAGCGGCGGCTGCGACGACAGCGTCTTTTCCATCAGATTTTGCTGCATTCCGTGATACCCTGCGAGATCCCAGGACGGTAGGCACTTGATTCATTCTTGTCACTCTCTTACTGCCAAGAACTGTTGGACCCCTATCATGAGCACCCGCCGCTTGAGGAAACAGACTTGCGAAAATACCCTTCTTGGCAATATCAGCAAATCTTGAATTTTGCAAGGCGCCACGTCGATTCACGCGGCGAGAACCAAGAAGTACAACTGTTCGTGACTCCTGAAGGCTGGACTCAGCAGCGGCAGCAGCAACAGGAGCAGCAGATACAACCACGTCTCTCAAAACACGATGAGATCCAAGAAGCACCAAAGGTTCACACTTTGCAATTCGGTCAGACTCTTTGGAGGAGACACGAGGTGGTGGTGGTAATCGTTGAGCTGTAATGCGATGGAATCCAAGGACTTTTGGGGGAGTCAATGACGCGTTGTTTAGAGACTCGGTCTTTGGTTTTGTGATTCGTTTGCTTCCAAGCAGCGTGATTTGTTGTGCCGGTAAAATACGAGAAACGCGTCGGGTTCCAAGCAGGACAAGGCCATCAGAATCCAAGGACACTAGTTTCTGGGAATCCTTAGCGTTTAAGTCGATAATTTGATGCATTTCTGGTTGGACATCGTTCCGTGATACTTTTTTGGATGATATGAGGGTTGGTATCGCCGATGCCGCTGCTCCAACAAAATCAAAGGATTCACAGTGTCCGGTTGAATGATTGCATCTGAATCCGCGTTTACACATTGCGTAACACTATGTGAATAAGAGAAATACTTTTTAGAATACAGATTCAATCGTCCACGAAGTTTTTTTTTCGACGTAACTGGTTTTCTTTTTGGTGCAGTTGAAGATGGAGTGGGTGCATTTTTGGAAAGTGCTGTCGAAACCGTTGAGCTGTCAAGTTCGCATGCTTTGAGTAAGGGGTTGCAGGTGTATCCCGATTCACATGGTTGAACACAAGCCTGTTTAATTGTTTACATGGGATTACAAAGAATGTGGCTCTTTCTGGTTAGCAGACTGTAATTGGCGGTTTGGCTTTTGGTTTGAAGAGGTGCGAGAATACTACTACTAAACTGTTTCCGAGTCAAGTCTTCTGCCATCTGTTTTTGCTGAAGTTTGCGTAGTCAGTTGTAGGCAAATGACAGCGAGAGCGAGGAATGTGAAGGAAGAGCCGTGCATATTGTTTTTAAGGATGTTTATAATGTAATATGTCAAATGATTGAGAAAGTGTTGACTGACAGCAGCGGAGTTTGAAAAATAAAAACTGAGAAAAAATCATCCAAATTGAAAGTACTGCAGCCTGAAAACCTAGTCAAGGCGAAATCTTGTCTACTTCCAAACGACTTTCTTGATGTAAAAAAGTTTTTTCAACTTTTCTTCAAGTTTTCTCTTTTTTTCCCCTGAACCCTTGATGAACACCTCTAAGCTTACTGCAGCTGCCGAAGAACTTGTTAAAGCGGCTTGCGATCAAGTTGGTTCAAATAATTCAGCTTTTGGAAAAGCGACTGTTGAAGGGTTGGCAACGCTTAAGGAGAGTCTTGATGTCAAGATCGATACCCTCACCCAACATGTCGTTACTTTGAATCAGAACATTCTTCTGCAAACCAATGCACAAAAACTTGCAGCAAAGAATGCCTCGCTTGATTGGGCGATTTCAAATTCTGCGTTGAACCCATTTAACTGTTATTTGCACTCCTCGTCGTCGGAGATTACGAGTGTGCGTTTAGTAGCGAGTGTTTTGTTTGCATTCAAAAGAGGAAGTGGGGTATATATTGATGGTTACACCCTCACTTATCCTGTGTTCGGCAGCAACAAGAAGGATGAGGACGGAGAGACGAAATTCCGTGCTGCGTTGTTGTCCCAGATCCATGACTTAACTGGCCAGAAGCCGCGATACGCAGTTCATGAGAAAAAGTATGCTATTTATTATGAGTGAGAAGTTGCAGCAGTAATAATATCAACTTAATAAATACGTTCCACAAGTTGTTACTGAAACCCCTCGTTAACACCACTAACGATGACAATGCAAGCTCTGCCAAGCGGAAATAGCTCAGCCTGGATAGTCTAAAATTGGCAATATGGACTGAGCAATGCTCCTCGTTTCTATTATTAGTAATTGACGGATTGCGGTTCTGGATCTTCCGGGTGTTTCCACTTTTGAATTTGAAATCTACTCCGGAAATCGGAAGGACTTCAAAAAATTACCAAGCTGAGACAGCCCAGATCCGGCCGGAACGAAGAACAACACAATGAGCGATGCAAACCCAGAGGGCAAGAAGATACCCCGCTTGGTCCGGAGACAGGATGCCCCATTCTTTATCCGGTGGACCTACAGGTATACGTTGCCATTGAGTGCATGGAGTACTGCCTCCTTGCTAACGCCTTTCAAGCTACGTCAACGAGGCGATCAAGCGAGGCGAAAAAACTCAGCTGGACGAAAGTGACTGGCCGCTGAACAACGATGAGGACGATGCGGAGCGACTGTCGGCCACATTGTTGACAGCTTGGCACAAGGAAGTGAATTACCGCAAGGAAAAGGCATCTCTGGTAAGCTGAAACAGCTACTAACGTCTTCTCTGGATGCGTATTGAAGTAAATGACCATGCAGGCGTGGGTTACTCTCAATGTCAACAGGAACCTGACGTTGGCTGCCACCTTTTTCTTCCTTCTTGAAGAAGCGGTGCTTCTCACATCAGCTTCTTTCTTGAGTAAGCTGTTGATTTGGTTTCAGAATCCTGTGGCGGAATACAGTGAGGTCTGGTGTAAACGATACTCTTTCAGCAATTTAACAATTCTCAATCTTGAAAAACAAAAGGGATTTACGTACTGCACTGTCTTGTCTTTGTGCGCGATCACTGTTGCCATTTTGCACCATGTGTCGTGGTGGATGACCAACCGACTTGGCGCCCAACTTCGGATAGCGTTCATTTCGGCCATTTACAAAAAGTGCATGAAGTTATCGATTTCCCACACATCTTCATCTGGATACATTGTGAACTTGGTGGCAAATGATGTGAATCGCTTTGAAGAGGCGGCAAACTTTTTCTTGTTCATCTTGATTGGGCCTTTCCTTCTAGTTATTGTGACATTTCTGTTGTATCAGCAGATTGAAAATGCCGCATTTGTTGCTAGTGGTGTCACGTTGCTGGTTATTCCTGTTCAAGGTTTCGTCAGCAAAATGTTTGGTGTTTATCGACGAGCTACTGTTGAACCTCGAGACTCAAGGCTAAAATATGTAAGCGACATGCTTAACGGAATCATGATGGTTAAGCTATATGCTTGGGAAAAACCTTTGATGGATAATGTGGATAATTTGAGAAAACAAGAAGTTGCAATGGTTTGTATTGTGTCTTTTTTTCGTTTAGAATGAAACTAACAACTTGTTAAGATGTGGAAAGCGTCAATTCTCCGCGCAATCAATCTCGCGTTCTATCAAACATTCTCGTGTATCATTGAACTCTTCGCCTTTGGCTCCTTCTATCTAATGGGTGGGGTTTTGACGCCCTCAAAAGTATTCACCACAGTTGTTCTTTTACAAAGTTTGAAGTGGAACATGGGATTTCGGTTTCCAATGGGTCTTCAGTTTTCCATTGAGTCTCTTGTTTCATTTCGCAGAATCCAGAAATTCTTGCTCCTCCCTGAAATCGAATCAACCACATCTAACAATGGCGATCATCAAGCCATTCATCCCTCGAAAATTCTTACCCTCCAAAATGCGTCTTTTACATGGCCTATATCTCCTTTGGCGGCACCAACTGATACCAAACAACCAAAAGGGGATCCAACCTTTATGCAAACCGACCGCGCAACAACAGCACCAGCGCCAAGGTCAATCCTAAAAGATATCTCTCTTTCTCTTGACAAATTCCAAATGACTGTCCTTATTGGACCTGTCGGATCAGGAAAATCGTCTCTCCTCAATGCTATTCTTCGTGAAATGGAATGTGTCGCTGGCTCTATTCAAACTGCACCCAACACACGCATCGCTTATGCATCACAGACTCCTTGGATCCTTAGCGGTTCGATTCAAGAGAATATTCTCTTTGGTTCCCCACTTGACGCTCAAAAGCTGACGAGAGTCATCAAGTCGTGTGCTCTCACCCGAGACCTTGAGATTTTCGAGCATGGATTAGAGACTCTTGTTGGAGAACGTGGTGTTACATTAAGTGGTGGGCAGAAGGCGCGTTTGGCGCTAGCGAGAGCTTGTTACAGTGACGCGGATCTTTACCTTTTGGATGATCCATTAAGCGCGGTTGATGCGAAGGTTGGGCGGCAGCTTTTTAACGACTGCATCAACGGCCTCTTGAAGGATAAGGCCAGGATTTTGGTTACTCATCAATTGCAATATGTCAAAGGCGCAGATAACGTGGTGTTGCTCGAAAACGGTGAAATCAAGGCCGTGGGAAAATATGAGATTGTGATGAATACCGAATCCAGCTTCAGCACCCTAATGAAAGAATTCACTGAGCAAAAAGGAGAAGAAGGGTCAGAAATGTTGGGTGCTAGCTCCTTAAGTAAACAAGAAATCGCCAAGGACATTGTGATTGAAGACGAAACAGCGAAGAAGGGGGCGCCTACTGAGTTTGTCAAGGAAGAAGCTGCCAAAGGAACAGTGGATTTGGCAGTTTATCGAGACTATTTTCGCGCGGGATCATCTTGGTTCTCTATCACAGTTCTCGTTTGTGCGTTGGTTTTGGGGAATATCCTCCTCATTATCACGGATTGGTGGCTGGGTCAATGGTCAGGTCAGAATAATCAAGATCAACATGATCCGAAATGGGGCTGGGCTTTTTTGGTTTTGGCCGTTGTTTCAGTCTCTATCGTTGTTGCTCGCTCTCTGCTCTTTTTCATGCTGTGTGTTAAGAGCTCTTTGAAACTGTCTCAAGAAGTCGTCAAGAGTGTTTTTAATGCGGAAATGCGGTTTTTCATTGAAAATCCTGCTGGACGAATCATGAACAGAATGTCGAGCGACTTGAATCGTGTCGATGAGAACTTACCATGGACATTGTTTGATTTCGCCGTTGCTCTTCTTTCTGCGCTTAGTACCATCATTCTCGCATGCACAATTTTACCTATCGTGCTCGTGATTATTCCACCGATGGGTTACATCTTCTGGAAAATCAGAAAACTTTATGTAACAACATCCCGACAAGTCAAACGAGAAGAAGCAATCACGCGATCTCCAGTATACGCAACGATTCCGGCCACATTGGAAGGTCTGAGCACAGTTCGAGCGTTCGGTGCCGAAGCCAGATTCCTTCAGAACTTTATGGAACTTCAAAATAACAACACGAGAATTTCTATTCTGTATCTAACCATTGGACGTTGGCTTGGAATGCGTCTCGATGTTATCAGTGCGACTTTTCTCGCTATCGTTGTTTTCACGACGGTGGCGGTGAGCAGAGTTACAGCACTTCAGCTGTCAGGTGCAAACGTTGGTTTGATTCTAACCTATTCGCTCAATTTGGTGGGATCATTGCAATGGGCGTTCCGGCAATCGGCGGAAGCTGAAAATCTGATGACTTCGGCGGAAAGAGTGTTGGAGTATACGAAAATTCCTGCAGAACCGGGTCCGGATGAGCCAGTTATCACGCCTCCTGAAAATTGGCCAAGCAGGGGTGAAATTGAATTCAAGAGCTTGTCCTTGCGCTATCCTCCCAGTGAAAAAAATGTGCTTAACAATGTTAGCGTCAAGATTCCCGCTGGATCGACTGTTGGAATTGTTGGTAGAACCGGTGCGGGAAAATCTAGTTTATTGCAGGTAATTATTCTCTATCTTTGAAGCTTTCATATTCAATAAGAAACTCAGGCGCTCTTCCGTCTTGTGCAACCATCTGGAACAATCACAATTGACTCATTGCCAACATCACAAATTCCTCTTCATACACTTCGCTCCTCGATCTCAATCATTCCCCAAGATCCATTTTGCTTTCGTGGAACTCTTCGATTCAACTTGGATCCCACACTATCCCAATCAGATTCAGATCTCTGGGCTGCACTCAGTGCCGTTCAACTTGAAACCCAAGTTTCTTTACTCCCTGGAAAACTAGATTCATTTGTGAGCGAAAATGGTGGGAATTGGAGCGTTGGAGAGAGACAATTGATTTGCCTTGCACGTGCGATTTTGAGGAAGAGTCGGGTGTTTGTGATGGATGAAGCCACATCCAATGTTGACTTGAACACGGATGCTTTGATTGGGAGGGTCTTGAGGGACCGTGGTGGTGTCTTTTACGGCGCCACTACTTTGACAATAGCACACCGCTTGGTTTGGCACTTTCTTTTGAGCTTTCCATCCATGTTCTAATTTGAAAGCTTGCAGCAAACAATCATTGATTATGACAACGTCATGGTTTTAGATCAAGGAAAACTTGTTGAATTCGGAGAGCCCCATATCTTGCTTCAAAAGAACGTTGACGATGAAGATGCGTTCTTTGCACGTTTGGTGGGTGAAACAGGAGAAGAAGGACGTCGCGTTCTTATGAAAATGGCGGAAGATGCATTCAAAAAGAGAAATTAAGTGACCAAAAATGGATATGGTTTTCTTTTTGAAAACAACTGTAAAAGAAATTTAATAAACTTTGACGATTTCTTCAGTCCTTCACTGTGAGGTTCTCCATCAGCTTTGTCCGTTCTTGAGCTAGAGCGGCTATCATGATCTTCATGTCCAAAAACTCGTCCAGGACTTGATGAAAGTCTGCATATGTCAGTCGATATAGTACTGATGGTATAGCAGATTGAACTGTTGCAGTTCGTAGTGTTTTTGCGATCAACGCGACTTCTAGAGTTCCAGACACACCAATTTTAATTTTCTTTGTAACATTATAGAACACGAACCTCCAATGTAAGTCTTGTCGTACAGAGAGACAACCTTGGTACCATTTACAAAGACATCTACTCTTCCCGAAAGAATGAAGAACATATCCTGTCCAGAATCTCCTTGTTTCGTGATGAAATCGCCTGCAACATAGTACTGCTGCTTGAGAGCTGTTGCAATTCGCCCAAGAAAGATCTCATCTCGTCCATCACCTGCCTTCCTCCGCAAAAACGGAACGCGTTCGATAAGATCCCTGGTGTTTTGTAAACAAATTTCCTACAAAGGTTTTAAGTTTAAGGTATATGAAACTTTTACACAAAAATAAAAAAAATAGCCACACCGCTCGCAGCGATTCATTCATTTCAGAGAGGAGCATTTCCTCTTCGAAAAACTTGCCACGGTACTTTGTTTCATAGTAGCTAAAAAGCTTATCTTCTGTTTCGGCCGTCAAATTCTTGAATTTAACATAGTCGGACAGCTGTTCCATTTTTTGCTACGAGCTTGCCGCTTAGCTCTGAAAGAATTCTACTTTGATCTTTTAACTTACCTGATACATTTTACCAGACGGGTTGATTGACATAGTGGCAGATGATATGGCCCCTAAAAACGCACCATACAAAGTCGCTGCGCTTATGACGTAGACAGAAGCAAAGAGTTGCTCTATGGGTGTTTGTGGCATAAAAGAAAGCGGAAACATGGCACCAACAGATTGATAAAATGTCCAACAGTAGAACTCAAACATATGGGCTGTTTCAATCTCGGGCCAGAGCACTCCCCATTCAATAAAACCAGTCAGTCTTCCCAAGTAGTACATGGTGCATGCATTATAGTGCAAAAATCCCAGCATAGCAATCAAAATCGGTATAATTTTCGATATGCCAAAGCCAAAAACTTCGTCAATTTGAAACTTCCATCGATTTAAGAAAGAGCATCGTGAACTGATTTGAGGAAGTCTCGCAAGTCTAACTAAGCGAAGGAGAAGAAAGAGGTGACTGTATTGAATGCTGGAAAAGATGAATTCGAGGGGAATGATTGGCAAGATTTCCAACAGTCCATGAATCCCCACCCATTTTGCAACCCATTTGGTCAGTGTTGGACGAAGAGCTTCATATTCACGGAAGCTACAAATAATTGTTGAAGATTCCGGTTGGGGAGTTATAATTGTGATGACGGTGTCAATGAAGAACAGCCCAGTAACACACAGCGAAAATAGATTCAAGCCAGAAAATTCATCGAAAGCAATATAGAGTGGGACTAAACAAAACACTGCGAGAAAAAGGACATTGGTTGTCAAATCCCATAAAGCATTGAAAATTGATCTTGGATGCAACCCATTGGCTTTGAAAGTGACTTCACCCCTTTCAACGTTATCTAATACAACTGATCGCCCTTTGCTATCAAACGCAGGCAATAGAAATATTCTAAAAACAATATCCATCCAAATCATTCGAATATCTCGTGGCTCGGGAGTTGGCGTATAAGTAAGTTGCATGATAGGTTTTGGAGATCCAACTGTGGATTTTCCTCCGTCCTCTTCGTCACCATCTATCACAGTCTGGAGCGACTGTAAGTCACGAAATATTGGTTTTTTCGTTTTGTTGCCTCGCAAACTCATTGCATGTGGTAGTTCTGGTAGTACATCCATTATTTCTCCCGACTGCGAGACGCTTGCGTTCACGACAGCGTTAACTGCTTCCTTTTCAAATGAGTTACTAGATTCATGGGATTCTATTTGTAGGATGCTTTCTTTGGACTTGTCGGAAGTGGCAGCTATTGCAGATGAATGCATTACAAGGTTTCCCGCAGATGATGCAGCAGAAGGGGGTCTTTTAAATGTTACGGGTGGAGATATAATATCTGAAGGTGTAGAACTCGTTCCGTTGACAGTTGGCCGTGACTTTGTGAAGGATGCGACAGATGTGCTTCCCACTAATGCCGATTTGCTTATTTTCAGGCTATTTGGGGCACCTCCTGAAGTTTTCCTTCGCGAGAGTCCCGATCCGTCTCTGGCTTGCGGCTTTGACCCTTCATAAGTTAAACTTTGTTTGCTGACAGCTCGAAATTTGGTTTTCACTTTGGGTGCAAACATGGACACTGGCTGAGAGTTATTGGCATCCATCGGAGCCATGTAATCAGTTCCAGTCCATCTGATTCCCAAATCATGGACGGATTCAGAAGGTTTTCGTGAAAGCGGTGGGCTTCCACGGGGATACGAGCCGTCAGAACGTGCGGTTTCCGCTTTTTGAAGTAAAATGAATGTTACGTGTCAACGTATTTTCCTGTGGCGGCAGAGTTACCTTCGTGGATGGCAGAAATTAATCGCGTTTCGACGTGTCTCAGCTGAGATACAGCTCTCTCCTTGTACCTAACGAGCTCTTCGATCGCTTCCTGTACTTCCAGCAAGAGCGATCTGTGAAGGAGACTTGTGAAGTTGGCAGTCATGAATTGCAGGATGGTTTATTTTTGCAAACAAGATTTCCAAAGTGACAAACCGCACTGCCTATCCCAGTTTTATTATTCTACTACAATAAATTATAATTCTTCAGTTCTGGTGTTCACAACGTATCTTTTTTTTTTGTTTTTTTTTGCTCCTTATTTTTTTGTCTACCAAAACAACACAATGGAGTTTCTTCAGCCGCAACGGCCACCACGAACAGCAAAGACATCGACCGAAAAAGCTACTCAGAAGCGTCTTATTGTTGTACTCGAGCAAGCGTCTCTTGAAACTGTGAAGTTGGTGAGTGACTGATAATAGGATGGACCAACAACTGCAACTGCGGCAACCAATGTAGGGCAAAGGAAAAGAAGGCCATTATGCTTTGCTGAATTGCGATGATCACGGCCATATTCTGAAAAAAGCGAAACGAGACCTGTCTGAAAGCCGGCCAGACATTTCGCACCAGGTTTGAGGGAGTTTACAAGTGTTTGATTTAACCCTCTTCCCTTCTTTAGTGTTTGCTGACTCTGCTAGATTCGCCATTGAACAAAGCTGGTTTGCTTCAGGTGTATATTCACACTACAAAGAACGTGTTGATTGAAGTAAATCCGCATGTGCGAATTCCCAGAACTTTCAAAAGATTTTGCGGATTAATGGGTAAGACGGTATTGCGATGTACGTGAGAATAGCTAACTACGTGTGTTTTTTTTCCCCCAGTCCAACTTTTGCACAAACTATCTATCCGTTCCGTGGAAGGCCATGACAAACTTTTGAATGTCATTGAAAGTCCCGTCACAAAACATTTACCTCCTAATGCACGTAAAATCACCATGAGCTCTGACAGTGCGGTTGTCAAGATTGGAGATTTTGTCAAAACGTTGCCATCCGATGATCCAGTCGTTTTTTTCATTGGCGCAATGGGTAATTATTTTGCACTGTCTTTTTTCTATCCGTTTTGTAATTCTTCTGTCGTAGCGCATGGGTCTGACGATTGGGTGGATGACATTGTCGACGAGAAGATTTCAATTTCCGAATATCCTCTGAGTGCAAGTGTTACGTGTGGAAAACTTACCTGTGCTTTTGAAGACATGTGGGGTGTTTTGTAACCCAGCTTTCTCTGTTTTTTGAAATGAAGTGACATGGATTGTTGATGGAATTTTTGTAAACTTACACTCGAAAACACTATGGACACTTCGTCGCAGTCGGCCCCAACGCCCAGTTTCACTACTCGATTCACGGCTTCTCTTTCAAAGCAATCCCTGAGTCTCAATCTGTTTGGGAAAACTGCATCGCAAAGAGGAAAGGAATACGCTGCCACTCTTGCCGTCAAGCAATCACAGCCAGAGGCAATTTCTGGATCGAGCAGTATCTCTGCCAGTGATAGTAGAAGTCGGCGCAACTCAGAAGCGGTACGGCAGCCAGAGGTAAGACCAGTTGCGATGATCTATCGAGAGCGCTAAAACGTACTTTTTTATCCGCACTGCAGGTTGGCAGCTCGCCGTCGGTAACTCTATCTCAGCGAAGAGTATCAGCCGCTGCTCCAAAGAATTCAACCACGCAGTCGTCAGCTGTACGTATGGTGTAATCACTCCCATCCCACAAAAATGGGCTTATCTTCTAAACAGAGCCCACCTTTGCCGCCTTCACAAAGACGTTCAGTTTCAGTCAGACCAAATTTGAAGCCTTCATCCGTAAGTTCCAACTTTGTCCTGATCACCGCTCATCTCCTTGTTCGATTTAGACTGAAGCACCATCTGTAGCACCGGTAGCCACAACTTCGCATCGACAATCAATATCAATGCAGAGAACTACATCGCTAAATGTATTTATTTTGTGCCTCTGATATTTGGGTGTTAAAAGTTTGGCTTGTTTTCTGACTAAAAAATACAGGGCAGTGTGTCTTCTCAATCTTCTGCAATGCGAAAGCAATCTATTGCTGCCCGTGAAGACAAAAGGAAGTCGAGTGTAAGTTTTAAAAACCGTAGGAATCATTTGTACTGATTCTCATGTCATTATTCAGTCAGAAGCAGGTCCACCTGTTCCTGCGGCAATTACTCGCAAGCAATCAATACATAACGCACCATCTATGAAAATACGGCGTTCCGAGTCAGTTCCTGCATCCAACACAGCTATTCTTTCGGCAGCTGCTGACGCTACTCAAGCAACAAACCAAGGCACCGGCGCGAGCCCTGAAATATCAAGTGCGATGATGGACTCCCTCGTCCAGGAGCTTAACAACACTGTAGCAATTCAGCGCACGCGTTTGGATCACGCGACTCAAGAACTTGAGATTCGTGACTCGAAGATAGCGGCACTTGAACATGAATTATCAACAACGCTACAATTCAAAAACGAAACCATCGATTCTCTCCGCAGACAACTGAACCTCAAAGAAACTACTCTCCAAACATTGAACCAGCAGATTGACGCTCTCTCTAAAGATATCTCTACATCCGCTATAGAGCTCGTCAAACAAGTTGCAGCCAAAGACGATGAGATCAAAGCTCTCGCACTACAATTAGAAGAAACAAGAACCGCGCATGAAAAAACTGTGCGATCTTTGGAATCCAGTCTGATTGCCCGGGAAACAGAAGCAGTTGAACATTCCAAGGAACTGGAAGAACTCAGTATTCAAATGCACCTTGCGTTACAAAACAATTCCCTCAAGGCCGCTCAACAAACTGAACAGATGGAAAAGGCTATATCCGAGTCATCCTCGCAGAAAGAAGAAATCTCGTCGCTAAAACAAGAGTTGGCCCATTTGCAGGAATTACATTCACATACTGTGAGTGATTTCGAAAGTCGAGAAAAGCGGTATTTGGGTCAAGTTGCGGAGCTTGATGACATCAAAAAGGATATGCTAAATGCAATCGATTCGGACACCAAGACGATTGGCTCCCTCAAGACAGAACTAGCCAGAACTCGACGAGAATCGGAGTCTCATCTCGCTAGGTTGACCCGTCTTGAGTCGGTTTCAAGCAGCAGCAAAAACGGGTCTGTCTGTGATGTCGAAAGCGATGTTATTCGCTCCTCGTCGTCTGTTGATGTTCCTCGCGATATTGAGAATCCTTATGAATTGGCTCAAGCTAAAGACATCGAGCTGATTGCGGCGCAGAACGAGCTGGAAGTGTTATTTTCGGAGATGAAGAATATGGAGGATTCATTCACAAAAACAGTACAGGGCCTTCAATTTCAGCTGCAAGAGAGCCAAAACAATTTGGAGGAATTGAAACGCTCGGCTTTGGTGGATCAAATTCGAACAGCACAAGCAACTGAAGAAAGGTCAACTCAAGCTACGGACTATCGAGACTCCATTATCATTGATCTTCAAAACCAACTTGCTTTTCTCAAAAAACGGATTTCTTCCCAGTCAGCGCTCAAGCAATCATTTCGCATCTCCTCTGATTCTCGCTTGGATTCGCCCACTGATTCGTCCGCCACACACATTCAATTTTCTGGTAGACCCACACCTCCTCTTACGCCAACTCAAGAAAGATCGCCCACCCAAGTGAAAATGGATTTGGAAACGATAAAAATCAGTGCCAAGCAAATCACAAGAGCCTACAAGTTCAATCAATTCACAAAGACGGACTCTTTGTTAGTTCAAGCTTTAGACGTTATTCGTAGACTAGATACCGCGGTTTCTTCTGCTTTGGAATTGACAAACATGGAAACAAGTTCAAGTACCAGCCTGAACAATACCTTTACATCCTTATATCCTTCCAGCCCATTGAGTCCAATTGATAATAGCTTCTCCTCACGAAGGTCATCAAGCTTCTCCGGTGTGTTTGCATCCTTCAAACAACAGCCAAAGGACACACGCCGTGAGTCGGGGGACAAGGCTCGGTCTTCCACAACAATCATAACACCCAACTCGGCGTTAATGAAAGCGATTGAGGAAATCCAAACTGCCAAGCAAAGTCTTGCGCTCTTGAGTGAAGATTTGAGGCGGGAAAAGACTCAGATTGGTCTTGCTGCACAGGAGGCCAGGATATTCGTCTTGTGGATTCAAAATTTGGAGAATGACATCACAAGAATTCAAAGCTATTTGGTTGTATAAAATTAAAACATGAGAATTGATTTTCAAATTGTTATTTTGACTTTGATTTTGTGTTAATCTTCCAAGATTGCCATTCAAATCACCACTCTCTCCCCACTGATATTTTCTGGAAATCTCAACTGTCGACCATCTTTCGTCTTTCTGCCTTGAATCCGTCGTATCCCGACACAGCTATCGCGTTTCCGTCCCGTAGAACATTAGACTTAGAGTAGAAGCCCCACGCGAACTGATAAAATGGCTACCACCGACCTTCCCGCGTTGCCAAAAATGGAGCATGATGGTAAACGTTTTCTTTCCCCTTGACTGCAGCTACATCGAGACAATCCCATAACCCCTTGCGCCGATACAAAAGAATCATCGCCCCGCGTTAGCGTTCACAAAACTTGAATTAAACCATTTCCCACATATTATATCTCAGCTCTTCACAGCAATATCACCACAGCTCCGATTCCCCTCTTCAGTTCCAAACACAAGGGAGCAACGAAATACCATCGGCCTCCATACGTTGCAAGGCTTCCTGAGAAGGAATACAACAAGGCAAGAGCATTGGCACTTACAGAAAAGACCGACACTCAATTGCTACTGGATAAAATGCAAGAGGAGGTAAGTTGGACCACAAAGAAGGTTATCAACAAGCCGACAAACTCACCCAATAAAACAAATAGAAGAAAGCTCTTCACCAGAAATCTCAACACATGGTCAAGAAGTGGACAAACACTGTTCTTGGCCAGCGAGCAAAAAGACTTGCGTTTCAGGCAGAAAAAGATCGATTGGCTGAACAAGAGCGAAACCGTATTGATGCTGAATGGCATGTTCTCCAGACCCAAGAACGCAAAGAGCGTGTCGAAAAGGCAAGAATGATGCAATACATGACTATGCCTCAGATGCGAGCTCTTAAAGACCAAATGAATTTATCAAATGTTCTGCACGTAAGTTGATTTTTTATGATTTATTATTTCCTCTCTAAAACAAGACAATACAATGATTGCAGGAACGCGATCTTCAAATAGAACACAAGAAAAAACTTGACGCTCTTCTCAAGTCTCATGAGTACGACGAAACTGAGGCACTTCGCCGCGATAAAGAGGCGGAAATCAGACAACTAGTCAAAGCTGAACTTGATCACCGAGCGCGATTAAAATGTGCCGCAGAGCAGCGTGAGCAAGCAAAGAAAGAGTTTTTAATCAAGTTGAAGGAACGCGAGGTAACGTACTTATTGGAGCTTTGAAGTCAGCAAATCTTTAAACAAAAATTCAAGGCCGAACGAGAGTTTCAAAGCAAGATTGACCGCCAAATCAATGAAGAAATCGCCATCGAAAAAGCCCAAGCTCAAGCGGCTCGCAGAGAGCTTGTCAAAAACACCAACATTGAGCTTCAAAAGAATATTGAGGATCGAAAGGTAAAGACTTCTATATGTGCACTTAAACTCAAGTTGAGTTTTGTGGATTCCTTTAGAAAACTCGGGCTGCTATCAAATCCAGCGATGACGATCTCTACTACGTTAATGACCACTTCAACGAAATGCAAGCAAAAGTGCAAGCCACAAAGAAGCAACGCGAAAATCAAAAGAACGCGTAAATATAATTTGTTTTCTTTGATCAAATGTGTAGTCTCTGACTTTCCCAAAACAGCCACAAGGCAGAGATATTTGAAAAGGTTTCGAATCTCAATGTCAAGCTGAACACAGAGCATGATGGAAAGCTTGAAGATTTCCGCTTTAAATTGGAACATGCGCATGAAGGAGATTTTGAACGAAAGGAAGCTGAGAAACAACGGAAACGGGACGCTCGCATTGCTGAAATCAACGAGTACAGAAGACTTAAGGTATCAAATTGCCAGGACATCATTTCTCATACTCAAACTGTGGAAATTTCAGATCAAGGAGCGTGAGGCGAACGAGGAAGCAGAAAAGCTAGATGGAATCCACACAAGAGAAGTGCATGAGCAGTACAAGATAGAGTTTGAGCAAGACAATTTACAAAGAGCAATTACTCGATCTAATCGATTGCGTGACCTCAAAAATGCTCATCTTCAGCAAATTGTGCGTTGCATCTTTGACTTTGCCCTTTATCCGCATCTTAACTCTTGATACAGAAGGAAAAGAAGCAAACCGATGAAAAGCATCATGCCGAAATGAAACAACTGGAACGATCCTTCAACCAAGCGGTAAACTAGATTTGCAGAGTATGATATGGTTCTTTTCCTGAACTCGAACAAAAAAACAACAGATCATTGACGATAACCTGAAGTTTGAAAAATACGCAAAAGATGCAATCCAAGAATTCCAAGCCGAAGGCAAGAACGTTGTACCAATAATGCGCGGCGTGCTCCGCAAATCCCTTCCATTCCCATCATGCACACATTTCAAAAACATAAACACTTATCGCCGTCTCGGATTCGTGGTCCGGTACATGCCTGTAGAATCCAAGGAACTTGATCCCTGGCACAACCGGAAAGCCAATGCGAATCCAAAAGCTGCAATGGATCGAGTTATCAACAACTCCAGCCAATCAAATCACGCGAAATGAAAAATGTGCTTTCAAAAAATTTATTCGATTCTTCCTTCACTCTTGTTATTTCAAATAAATAAAAAAAAGAAATAACCTAAAAAGAACAATTGATGAAGGGTGTTGTATCTATTGCTGGGATTCTGGCGATAGTCAAGGCTGTCGCCGGATTCGGAGCTACATGTGCCAAAGACCACTCGGCCAGCTATATCACCCACTTGAAGGACAGTTTATCCGTGGACATTGAGGCCTTGATACCATCGGCTTGCATCAAGAACTGCGTTTCGCATCTGCCTCTGATATCAGCTTCGGCTCAATCGGAGGTTCGGGATCAAGAAACGACGCTGAAAAAGACAAAGAAGAAGAAGGGAGGAAAACATGGAACCGGCAAAAAGCCACGAAAGAAGAGAGAAAAGGGTGATACCTCGGATCTCAGAGTGGCGATTGTAGCCGATTTCGGTCTCGGAAAACACCCTTCCAAAGTGCTAAAGATGATCAGCGACTGGGGCGCAGAGTTGACGTTGATGACTGGAGATTACGACTACGTGGATTCCCCTGATGCCTTCTTGGACATGATTGATTCTGAAGTGGGGGCTGATTTTCCTTTTATTGGTGTGGTGGGTAACCACGATATCTTGGAGTGGTATGGACGAGGAGGGTATCGTGACAGGTTTCTTGAAAGATTAGGGAAAATTGAAGATATCTCATGTTATGGAGAGTATGGAGCGAACATGATATGTACATGGAAGGGAATGGTGAGTTGGGTTTAATCAAGTCGTTCAGAGTTAATCATCGTGTTGTCCAGGTATTTGCCTTGTCTGGTGTCGGATCATTGGGACAGAACCACGCACAATTCATTGACTTGTCTCTTGAAAACTACAAGTCAACCCCATGGAAAATATGTGGATGGCATAAAAATCAGAAAGCCTACCAAACAGGCGATAAAGAGAACGAAACTGGATATGAAGTATATGGTACGATAAGTGCAGCCGCAACTTTTTGGGAGATATAACTAAAAATCGTTGTTTCATTTGAATAGAAACTTGTCGTAAACATGGGGCAATTATCGCAACATCCCACGAACATTCCTATGAACGCACCCATCTAATGTCCCACTTTGAGCAACAAAAAGTCGTGGACACAAACAACACGCTCAACATCAAACCTGGGGAAACATTCGCGTTTGTCAGTGGGCTTGGTGGCGAAAGCATTCGCAAGTGGTTCAAAAACTCTCAAAAAAACCCGTGGTGGGCCGCCTCTGTAGCACAAGACAACAAAGCAAATTACGGGGCCCTTCTTTGCACATTCAACAAACACAATGTCCAACAGCTCGCTCATTGCAAATTCAAGGATATCGATGGGAAAAAGTGGGACGACTTTTGGATCCACAGCGACCCATTAAATCCATCAAAAACTTTCACCGCTGACAACTTCAAACCGCAAGTCGATCTCATTGAAGTAGGCATCAAGAAACCGCAAGACGTTGTGTCACTTAATCAAATCACTGGGGAAACCAAATGTGGATCACATTCATTATTTCTAGCCAATTCAACTCGTAACTCATTCATTCATACCCTTCGATACGAGATTCCAAAAAGTGCATTCAGCCATGAAAGAGGGGATGTGATTAGGAGTGCACGATTGCAAGTGATGGGATCCCACTCCAAGTCTTGGGTTGTTGGTGCGGGCGGAAAGAAAGATTCCTTTTTAAGTGAAGTTATTGCGATTCGTATTGGATCTCTTCCACAGAGTTCCATGGTTGATTTTGACTCTGGGGAGTTTTGCTCTAGTGCCACAGCTCCTGCAGCAGCAATTGTGCAACAAGAACATGAGAGTATGGATTTTATCGCAGCACGTCATAATACAAAGCAAAAAAATTCGGTATTGGCGATGGGGAATGAGTTCATTGAGTGGAGTGACGAAGGGGAAGGTTGGGAGGCTGGTGAAGTTTGGGTATCGCCTGATATTACGCAAGTTGTCCTTAACGGCATGGATTTGCAAGGTCGTGTAATGATAGTCGTGGATGGAAGCAGCTCGTTAGACTCAGAGATTCGATCCGTGTATGGCGTCCATGATGGTGAAATGGGAATGTGTGTGAGTCCTACACTTGTGCTAGAAGTTGAGAAGGGTGTTCGCTTTTTCTGAATATTATTTGCTTTCCTTTTTTGCCTGATTGTTCAGTCCTTTTTCTCTTTGGTATATTTATTTTTATTGAGTGACCAACTTCTTTTTGATAAATGGACCAAGTAAGCAGACAGCCGACACTCGCCGTCCCTCGCACATACACACATCTCCAGCTTATGAATGCTTCAACTTCTTATGCTGAAAAAGACTGTCTGCGGGAGTGGTGTTGTACAACAATGATTGCAACTTAGCTCACCAATCGGATTTTGCCCCAATCTTGTAGGACCAAGAGTCATCAAACTATTCCGAATCAGACGTCTCAACAGCTTATTGGATTGAGTGGTTTCTCTCGTTGAAGGGAAACGAGTTCTTTTGTGAAATCGATGAGGTGTGTGTTAGTTTTTTTTTTTTTGAAGCTTCAGTCACTACAAACAACTCACTTTGAGTTTTAAACCAATAACGCCATTTCAACCCAAAAAAAAAAATTGTTAGGATTACATTAATGATCGATTTAATTTGACTGGAATCAGTGCAGAAGTGCCGCATTACCAGGAAGCGTTTGCTCTCATGACTGATAATTTGGATGCTGAGCATGACCTGGATAATTTGGTACGAAGAGAAGAAAAAAGAATGCACGAGGGGCGTCTGAAACCTCCCCCCCTTCTTTTTATATTCACAGCCAGACCAAGTCAGAATGGAGATTGAAACGTCTGCCCGCCATCTCTATGGTCTCATTCATGCACGCTTCGTTATAACAACTCGTGGACTTGTCAAAATGTTTGAAAAACTGAGACACGCTGAATACGGAAGATGTCCGCGTGTGTTGTGCCACAACCAGGCTGTATTGCCTGTTGGATTGAGTGATGTTCCTGGATACAGAAGGTAACTCTCCCCCCCAAAATATTATTTTGGACCACTGCGCAGTGTTTTTTAATCAAAAACGATGTATTTACGAGTATAGTGTGATGCTCTACTGCCCCAGGTGTGAAGACGTTTATGCTCCACCGTCACGGCGACATGCTGTTGTTGACGGTGCATACTTTGGAACGACTTTCCCACACCTGTTGCTTCAAGTGTACCCCCAACTTATGCCAACTAAACCGAATGATAGATATGTCCCGAAAATATTTGGATTCAAGGTTCACAGTGTTGCGGCAGAGCAGAGGAAACAGGATGAAATTCGAGAGGAGCAAAAGAGACGGCTGCTCGTTCTTGCAAACGACGAAGTAGAACAGTGAATAAATAAGTCTGCCTGGTCTGATTTTTATTTTAAAATTTTGCCTTTGTGTGTGGAACAAGTCCGAAACATAATTACAAATTCATAAAAAAAAACTCAACACAAATCCCAAACAACTCGTCCTTGACTCTCCAATAAATTGTCTGGGTCGTTTCGAACAATTGGTGTCTCCAACTTGACAGCCACACTCCACTCCTCCTTGACTTTTCCAAAATCTCCTTCCACCACAACTTCCTCCGCATCATTCAAATCTTGACGTAGCTTTCCATTTTCAAACCATTGAATACTGTATTTTTCACCAGGGATACGCTTTTCAATAGGCTGGCGCAAGTGGGCAAAAGGAAGCAAATCAACTTTGGCAGTGTGTCTGTACTTTGCCCTGGAAGCGGCAGGAGCTCCAGTCAACAGAGTTGATTCACATTTAGTTTCAATTGCGTCAATCAATGAAACTGTTTTGAGAAGTTGGAGGAATAAACCCTCTTTACATACTGGACAGAATTTGTGCGATGTCATGTTTCTCATTAAGCAAGCTTGTGTGTGTGTGTGTGTGTGTGTGTGTGTGTGTGTGTGTGTGTGTGTGTGTGTGTGTGTGTGTGTGTGTGTCAACAACAAACCACACATATGAAGCAAAAAAAGACATACATACATTCATGAGTCGGACGATAACTCTTTCTCCCCGACAAAGAATACGTTGGAAAAGCCCCCACATAGTCAGGATCAAAGTGGTACTCTCCCTCTTTCGCATATTCATGCAACGTCACGCTACACAACTGGCGGATTGGCATGGACGCATTGGCTTTCGGGAATCCTTGCTTGAATTGCAAAACATGCCGGCCTTTTTTGAATCCGCCTTGTCCTCCTGCGCTGCTGTTGCTGCTGCTGCTGCTGCTCCAATCGTAAAACTGGCGATCGAGGATTCCACGCGTTTCCCAAGGTAGCTGGACGCCATCCAGGAAGACTTGAAGTGATCCAGGAGATTCAACACCCGATGCAGTGATGCGAAGGTACCATCGATCGTATCTTTTTTTTTTTTGAAGTGGGAGAGAGAGAGAGAGAAAACATGAATAAAACTTAATAATGTAGAACAAAAAAAAAAAAAAATGACTTGACACTCACTTTCCATCGCTCGTAAAATTCAAAGTATAAACCCCCTTCTCCAAATCATACCAACTATAATCCTGAATTCGTTGCGCATTCCTTTCCTCCTTCAACCCTTTCCCACTCTCCCCAATCGTCAGCCACTTTTTCCAACGCAAGGATTTCAAACTACGCGCCGCGTTACATCCAGAGTACGCTTCCCCTCCATCGTATTCTTCACCAACTTGAATCATGGTGTGACCAAACTCGTGACGAAGTACTACAGATCCGGTTGTGGGGGATGAAGTTCCAATCGTGAATTCTCCTCCGAGACCGCCGTAGTATGGGTCGTTGCCGATAAGGGAGGGGAAATCGCATGCGTTTGGGCCTGTGTATTTACATGCGGCTCTGGCAGCTTCTGGTTTTGAGCTGTCATTTGCGGGGGGGGGGGGGGGGGGGGGGGGTTCAATTTTTAAAAGACTTGAAGAGAGGTTCAAAAAAGGAATAAATAAAAAAAAAGAAAACACATTACGGGTAAATTCCTCTCAATTCTGTACCATCGCGATACAAGCCAAAAGCTGTATTCTTTGGTGTTCCGCCTGTAATTTTAGAGTTAATTTTTTTTTTTTTCTCCTTTGAAGAAAGTGGCACATGGAAAAAAAAAAAAGACAAACCAACTCCGATTCCCCTCTCCTTGCTTTCCACAAACACTGCCCAAACATTATACAAGGGTAAAACAGCATCAAAACTACCACCTTCCCACATATCCTTCACAAGTCTCTGCATGTCTTGTAAAAACAAAGAATCATCCCCTTTTTGGTATCCATCGCCCATCAAGACAACATCAATGCGGTTATCTGCGCGGCCCCCGTTGATCAATTTTGTAATGATGGGTTTCCGTTTTTGGTTTGCTGTTTCTTGAGTCGGAAGGTTGTTGGGAAATTCAAGTGTTGTACAGAGAGGCTCCGAGGATTTGTCAAGGAGGAACGCGTAAACATCGTCTTTTGAGTATCCAATTATTTTAAGGAACTCTTCTGTGTCCTGTTGCTGGTGTTGTTGTTGTTGTTGTTGTTGTTGTTGTTGTTGTTGTTGTTGTTGCTGTTGTTGTTGGGTGTGCTTGGTCTCCTTGCTGTGCCAAATGGGAGACGGGGGAACGCGTAGCTGGTGGCTCACTACAGCCCTGATATTTTGCTTCAGTGCGCTCTGTTTGAGAAGTCTTCTGTCTGGTTGAGTTGTCGACGAGTCATCAACAATACGGCAGGAGTTTGTGGCGAGGGTTCTGTACAAAGACGTTTGATGATATTCAACAACCTCTGATGAAAAGTCAAAAGCAGCGAATTGGCTCTGTTGGTTGGAGACGAGAGGCTCTTGGGGGCGATGCAGGGAAAAGGCTACTGCGGCAGATGAGACCCAACAGAGAAGCAACAGTTTGACCATCAGTCTTTTTTTTTTTTTTTTTTTTTTTTTTCGGTTTTATTCTTCTTCTATAGCTTCTTCTTCTTATTGTAACTAACTTATGCCTTTTGTTTTTTTTAATTTCGATACATGTTGGTTTCGCCTGTAACAACGTCCTCTGTTACACTCCGTTATCAAATAACAGTCAAAGTTTAAAGAGCATTTAGTTGAAGAAACTATAGTGAAGACAGACGAGAAGCCGAAAGGATGAACAACAGAATTGACCTTTAGCAGTGGTCCAACCTGTGTCTTTTGATTGGAGCATAAAAGGGACCCATCAGCCCCTCCACATCCAATAGTAATCAACTACTTTCCATGACGTATCGACATCTCACGACGTATCAACATCTCACAAACCAATGGATCGAAGGAACTGAACGAGAACAGACCTGTTTTTTTTTTTGGTTGTGCTTGTTAATTACGGTAATTATGGTAATACAAGCTCATTTCCATAATTACCAGTAGAGTATACAACCGATTGATTTATAATGATTGTGCCTCTCTGTTGCTTTCTCTTTTGCTCCCGTTCCGGCTAGAACTCTCGTACTTGCGGGGATACTTGGATCTGTGTAACAAGAGTAGAAAAAATAAAGAAAACGTTAGGCCTTGATGTTCTTTGAGTTAGGCCAATCTTGTGAGCAACAGGTTTAGAGTTTTAAAGTGAGTGGGCCAGCTCACTTTGTCGAATAACTTATCAGTTCGAAAAAGAAAGGTTGAAAGGCGGGTGGTAGAGAAGCGGGGTGGCTACCTTGCAATTTACAGGGTGGCTCGTCGAAAGGTGGCTTGATTCGAATGGCTTGAGGCGGAGCCTCCGAAAAAGCCAACGCAGGCAGATTGTTGATTAAATTGTTGATTAAAAAGGCAAGAAAAGATTAAAACACACAAGCCACTGAAACACCAGCTGTGATTGAAACGCAATGTAAATCAACTTGTGAACAAACCAGGGGCTATTTAAAGTACATTTGTCTTCATTCCAATGAGCGTAGAAAACTGACCAACAGTTTTGTTGAAAGTTTCAGATATTTCCCTGATATTTCCCTTTCAATTACCGTTAAAAGCAGAAGAATAAAGCAATTCTCCAGCAAGACTCCGCGCAAGTATTGCGAGTCCTTTGCTTCTCCTTGTTTGTTGTTCCAGTTTTTTCATAATGTGTCTTCAACTTGTAAAGAGGTAGACAAACCATTAACAAGACAGTGTTTACGAGAACGGCAAGAAAAGTTTATTCGTTTGCAACAAAGTAAATGAATGAAAAAAGAATATGAAATTATAGTTGAATGAAAGGCAATGAAATTAAAAACGATTTTTTGGTAGAATTTTCTGAAATTTCTCATTTCACCAAGTCACGTGAAAAAAGGTGCTTGGAGACGAAACGAGTACAAAGGGCAAGAGCGGTGAATGAAAAAAAAAATTCCATCCATATTCTGTTTCATTCATTCATTCATCAACGCCAACCAACACTACTAGAATACACACCAAGATGGCCATCGCCCGCACCCTCCCAGCCAGCCTTCCGCGCGCCCTCGCGACAGCACCCAAGAAGGTGACGTTCGCCAGCATCCCGCACGTCAGCCTCACGTTCTCGGGCGACGTGTACGACCGCCGCTGCATTGCCGTCGAGCCGCTGACGGGGCGCGACATGGCGGCGCTGCATCTGTTCCGGCTGTCGCTGCCGTCGAACGCCGCCGCCGCGGGCCGCCGCCTGCCGACCCGCGGCTCAGTCGAAGTGCGGCGCGCCGCCGCCGCCTCGCTCGCCGCCGCGCGCCCGCCCGCGCATTCGCCGCAGCCGCCGCCGCCGCCGGGCGCCAAGGCGGACTGGATCAACGGCCTGGCCCTGGCCGCCCGCTTCAACGCCAACCTCAACTCGGACGCCGCCGCCTCGTTCGTCGACGCCTCCCTCAACACCGTGTGGGAGCGTGTCGATCGGTGCTCGTCGCAACTGCTGCGTTGTCTCTAAAGCCTGAACTCCCGGAACAAAGCCACTCCCCCTGCATTGTTTATTGTCCCTCCTCTCTCTGATGCATTGTACCCTGTTTCCAATTTCTTAGAAAAGACCTCAACAGCTTTCTTTTTTTTTATTTCCCACAAGTGTGTGTCTGTGTTACCAGTATTTGCGATAAAAAAAAAGACGATATAAATGACAATACAAGAAAATAAAAATAAACTCTTTCTTTCTTACGACTCTTTGCGAGCTACTGTTTTTTCCACAATTGGATACTCAAACGCAACCGTCTATTTCCTCTTTCGCAAAAACAGATCATATTCCTCCTTCACAAAACCATCTTCCTGCCACATTGAAGAATAAGTAGTTGACAACTAACACTGAATTAAGTAGCACTGAATTCAGTTAAAGTGCTGGCAACCGGTTTGTAAGTAATGGTCCGATATCGAAAATACTCGGATCTCCAAAACGAGTCACCCCAAAAACTCAAAAAGAAGAAAAAAAAGCAACTCAACAAACAAATCGAACATCCAATGACAGAAAGCAGCGGATTCGACGTATCTGATTTAGTAATTGTCGGGGTTGTGACCATAGCAACCGGCCTCTTTCTTTGGTTTCGATCGAGTGGTGCCAAAGTTGACAGCAAAAAGGGAACTTCTGTGCCAGCGTCACGAGACGAGACTAGTCACGCCAGGGAGGGCACTGCTTCGGGAAGGTGAATTCAACCCCCCCTTCTCTTCAAGACACGGGAGTACTAAACAGACCCCAATTTTAAATCCTGTTTGAAATGTTCTCATCGTTTGTCAAATCCTTCAAAACTGCAATCGCTTCTACACCGCCAACAACACCACCACCACCACCTACGTCGAAACCCGGTCTCCCTCCGACGACTGCATCCAAAAGACTATCCAAGAAAACGATCACATCAACTCTCGCAACCCTCCAGACAGAACACAAGCTCCTCCTATTTTACGGATCCCAAACCGGAACAGCCGAAGACCTTGCCACAAGAACTGCCAATGAAGTGTATGCCAACTTTGGTATTGAGTCTGCCGTATGCGACCTTGAGGACTTTGAAATGGGAGACTTGTTGACCTATTCCGCCAACCAAGATGCAGATTCCAAAGTTGTCATTGGTTTCTTTTTGGCCACTTATGGAGAAGGAGAACCGACTGATAATGCCGCAGACTTTTATGAATGGTTTTTGGATGGGCGTGGAAAGGGTGAGTTTTTGTGTTTGCGGACCTTTTTTTTTTTCTTTCTTTGGTATTGCGATTATTTGCAAGTATGGCAGCATTTGAGTCAAATGGTGCCGGTATCTGTGTGTGTGTGTTTTGCAAAATTGATTGATAATCTGCATGGGTCAAAAATGACGCGATCATCCACCGTTTCTAACTACCTTCTCCCCTCCTTTTTATTTTATTTGTGTGTGTGTGTGTTCTTGTAGGAGACGATGATGATATTGAAGACATTGGGGATGAAATGGCTTTGGAAAAGCAGGGCGAAGGAATCCACTACATCATGTTTGGACTTGGAAACAAGACGTATGAGCACTACAACTCTATGGGTCGTCGTGTTGCAAGAAGATTGGACTCTATCGGTGCAAAGAGAGTTGGTACATTGGGTGAAGGTGATGATGATGGAAGGTAATGTCAATCTTTTCGATAAAAAAAAAAAAAAAAAAAAAGGCGGTGGTTTTTAATTATTGTTATTTTTTTTTTAGTATGGAAGACGATTTCCTCGCTTGGAAGCCCAAAGTGTTGGAAGCGTTAAGTGCTTTCTATGGAGTCAAGGATATGGGTGGCAAGGCTAATCGAGGAATTGCGCACGTACCTCTGTTTAACATCTCGTTTGAATCAACTTTGGCTGACAAGGGAGTTTTCCATGGAGAGTTATCTGGAGACCATAAGCCACGCAGATTCAAGGACGGTCCTGGAGGAGAGGATAAGAGAAAATACGTGGAAGTCAGGTGTGTGTGTTTTTTTTTTTTTTTTTTTTTTTATGCTTCTATTTTTTGTGTTGTTCCTCCTAATGTTTTTTTTTTTTTTTTTTTGGATGACCATTTCATCCCAGTGCCAAAAAGAGAATTTTGTATGATGCCAAGAACCCACTGTTCAGCCGCATTGTCAGCTCTCGAAATCTGTTCTCTGAAACTTTTGATGAAACCAAAATCTCACCCACGGATATTGTCCCAACACCATCACCCAAATACTACACTCCATCTGCTCAGTCGGTGAAAATCCAGCGTCACTGCATTCACATGGAATTTGATCTTTCCAACACTGGGCTACGCTATGAAAGTGGTGATCATGTCGGTATCTATGGAACCAACAGTGTTGCACATGTCAATGCGCTTGCTGAGGTTCTTGGATTGACTGATGAACAGCTGGATGGGGTTGTGAAGCTGAAGGCCAACGCTGCCAACAGATTGAGTGCTATGGCCAAGATGCCATTCCCAAATCCTTGTACCGTTCGAACTGCGTTGACTCATTATTTGGCGATTTCTGCGCCAGTGAAGCAGCATCAGCTTGAGGTGATTTTTTATTCTTTTGGACTTTACACACTGAATTGAGCCGTTGATCTTAAAAAAAAAACATTTTTTTTTTGGTGGACAGCTGATTGCCAAGTACACATCTGACGTGGCAGAAAAGGAAGCTATTTATGCGTTGGTCGATGATCGTGCCTTGTATGTTGAAAAAGTAGAAGCTTCTCAAAAGAACCTTGCCGAAATTTTGAGAGACTTTCCAAACGTCAAGGTAAAGAGGGGGGCAGTTGTGTTTTTTCTTGTCTTGTTTCCAATCACTAACTATTTTTTTTTATCGTTGGCCCTTAGCTCCCCCTTCAAGTCATTCTTGGAGAGCTATTAGGACCAATTGTGGTTCGATACTACTCTATTTCTTCATCTTCAAAGAAGGAGCCACAAACGGTTTCCATAACCGCTGTTGCCGTCCGTTATGTGCTGCCACAAAAGTCTTTATTGAACAGCTCAGCACCAAGTCGTATCAGCTACAAGGAAGGTCTTGTGACGTCGTATATCAACAGACTTCATGAAGGAAACAGCGGGTTGCCGGAATCCCCGGAGCTTGGCGCGGACAGTGCTTACCCAAGACCGGATTTATCAACCCATGTTCCAATTTTCATTCGGACCAGTTCGTTTAGACTTCCCAGAGACCCTGCGGCTCCAATCATCATGGTTTCGTTTTTTTATTTATTTTTTTTTTGTCCAGTTTATCTTTTTCTGTGTCTAATTTTTTTTATTCATAGATTGGGCCAGGTACTGGTGTCGCACCTTTCCGAGCGTTTTTGCATGAACGTGTACATGTTGCGGTCTCAGGGCCCAAGAAACCTGTGGGCACCACATTGTTGTTTTACGGATGTCGCCATCCAGATCAAGATCACCTCTACAAGGAGGAAATCAGTACACTTCTCAACACGGTGGAAGGCCTCAGAAACAGCAGTGATGAAGCCGAAAAGGCCAAGGCTTTCGACTTGAGAGTGATGAACGCCTTTAGCCGAGTTCCAGGTCAGCAGAAAGTGTATGTTCAGGATATTGTGAGTAAAATGGGGAAGGAGGTGTATGACATTTTGGATAAGCAGAGAGGTTATTTGTATGTGTGTGGAGATGCAAAGAACATGGCGGCAGACGTGAACACTCTTTTGCACAAGTTGAGTAGTGAGTGGGGTGGAAAGAGTGAGGAGGAGGCGAAGAAGTGGGTCAAGACATTGAAGACTACTGGAAAGTACCATGAAGATGTGTGGTAGATGAGGTCTTGGGGCGTGTTTGTTTCCTGTTTTATTTTTTTTTTATTTTCATATTTGTGAATTGGGTTTTTGGTTAAACGATAAAATTCTCTTTTTCGTCCGAACACCAACAACCAACGTTTGGATCAAGGAAAAAAAACAAACAAAACAAAGCAAAGCAAGCAGCCACCAGCCTCCGTCCGCAGATTGCTGCTGTTATCCTGCAGCTGAACAAACACTGAACTGCCCGACCTCTCTCTGGTTTGCATCCGTTCTTGCCCCTGTCTTTGGTCTAAACCTCGATATCGTCTGCAGTCACCGCAGCCTGTCCGGAAACATCATCTTCGGACATTTCAATACACATCAGCGAGCGAACAGCTATTGTCATCTGTGGATCCTTCTTGTCCGTAGTCTTTCTATTTTAGGTATTGCCTCCCATTTCACTTTCGCACCTGCTGGCTGTTATGGCTCCTGCCCCCACCTGTACCGATGCCGCCAAAAAGGCGGAAACCTTCATCTAAGTGGAACATGTGCTGGCGGGGCGGTGGTGCGGTGCTGGGGCGATAGATTAGTTCCCGGCTGGCCTGTCCAACGACCCCTTTAACTTCGTCCGAAGGAGTCTTGAAAAACCCCCCTGGCAATACTAACCACCCACCTTTCATTCTTTTTCATTCTAGTGATCTATCCAGCTTATAAAGCCCAACAGTGTTATTATGCTGGAGCATCCTACATCTTCGCCCCTGCCGAAGGCTGCTTCTGAAACCACAGCACAGATTTCGCCCATTTCATGGCTGTACACCCGGTCGCCTGCAACTGGCTCTAAATTATCCACTGTAACTATGGATTGGTCTGCTGGAATAGCTGGACTTGTCCCACTATCTGAAACATTTGCTGCGGGAGAAGAAGTCGTTACAGACTGCGTCAGGTTCTCCTTTTCGTTTTAATTTTGTGTAATATCTGACTTATTGTTTTATTTTATTTTTTTTTAATGTTTATAAGCAGGAGTCAGTCATCATTTGAATATCCATTTGAGAGTATCACTCAAAACCTGAAACACAATCAACATCCTCATTTTTCAAAATCAGCAACCCAAGAACAGTATGACAACAACAAAAGTACGACAGTACATCAGCAACCTCCAGTTATTATTCGATACCCGGCATCGTCCAATGGCCACTTCTCATCAAAGCGGGAAGACTTGAACGTCATGTTTCCAACACCTCAACCATCTCCAATGAAATACCGACGTGGTCGACCATCCTCTTTTGCCCTCTTTACACAAAATTTGGCGTCCTCCTCCTCCTCCTCCTCATCGTCGCCCCCCTCTGCAATTTTGGAAGCCGAAGTGCCAACAACAACAAACCAAGTTGAAGTTGCACCGTCAATAGTATCATCAGGATCATTCGCAACTTCTTCAAACTCTGGTAATTTAATCCCTGCATTGGCATTGCAGTCTTCTCGGCCGTTGACCAAAAAGGGCCTCCCAAAGGGAAAGGGAAAGAATTTTGACCCTCCTTCGTCATCACCACTTGCAATAGCAACAACTCCCACATCTGGGTCCAACACCACCACAACCACTACCACCACCACTGGCACGGCCAAGAAGTCGACAAATCTTATGGAGGCTGCGACGCTGCTACAAACAACGTTAAACTCAAGTCCAAATCACACCCGACGCCGCCGAAGGCAAACAACTCTTGCAGCCAAAACAGAGACACTCGGGGCTGCTTTGGAAACTCTGAGACAGAAACGGAGGGAGGAAGCAGCAGGCTTGATTCAGTTGTTGAAGTCCAGAGCGGGAGCTTTGGGAAGTTATGGGAAAGAACTGAGGAAATACCGTGGAGGCGAGGGAGAGGAAGAAGAAGGGCGAGGATTTGGGGAGGATGATTTCATTGATGAGGAAGAAGGGGGTGGTGGTGGTGGTGGTCATAATGATGAAGAAACTGCGGATGAGCGGGATAATGTACGTGGTAGGAGTAGGGATGTTTATGAAGGAGAAGAGGAAGGTGATATTTTCCCGACGCCTCGTTTGAGCACTGCTGCTTCATTTTTATCGGATGGAAGATTGGAGGAGGAAGAGGATGATGAAGATTTAGAAGAGGAGACTGAAGAGGAGGTCAAAGAGGCGGTTGAAACTGACATGGATTATACGCCTTCTGGAATGGTACCTACCGTTATTGCTGGAAGACGCAGAAAAGGAAAGCAAACCAAACTTGGTAAAATGGCGGACAATGAGCTCGGAGGAAGTGCAAAACGCAGGCGAAAGGAAGGTGATGCGGAACAAGGTCTTACACCAACTGCCAAGAAACGGAAGTCCCCGTCGTTACGCCAACAAGTTGAATATTCACCTGTATTATATAAAACGCAAAGCAGTGATGGTGGGTTTGGCCAGTATCTTCCTGGCGAATCGGAAGGAAGGCGCCAGAGACTACGGACACGGTCGGAGCTGATTGGACAAGAAAAGGAACTATATTATTCAAATGTGGATACAGCGTTTATGTTGACATCTGCAGCAGAGTTATTGCTTGGTCGCCAAGATTCTTTTGGAGACGAAATGAGTGTCGAAGGAGAAAAGAAGGAAGATGGGGATGATGTAGGTAATGATGCAATGGAAGTGGATGGCAGTGCATCGGCTGAGGATCGGAAGGGGTTGGATTTGCTGGCACTTGCATTGGGCTTCTCCTGACGGAAGTTCTTTTTTTTGGTCAAAGTTATTTGTTATTTTCAGATGCTGCTGTCTTTTTTCCCATTGCTGTGCAGTACTTATTAAAGTTTATACTCTATTGTCTATTTTCTAATGCAATATTATTATACTTATTAAATAGTGATTTGAAACAGAAATGGAGATTTCGGAATCAACCGGAACTCAACCGAAAACAGGAATTTATTCCATTCCTTTCCTTCCAAAAAAAAGTAACCCGAAAACCACCAAATATGAGCGCCGTTGTCGACATCCCTTCCAACTCGGACTTCACCCTTGAGAACATTCCATTTGGCATCATTTCCAGTGCTTCAGATGTAAGGATTGAATGCGCAGCCTTGCTGCCGCTGACTCGCTTGTTTTTGCTGCAGGCCACGCCCCGCCCCGCCTCTGCCATTGGAGCATTTGCCGTTGACTTGCGCGCCGTTGCAAACGCAGGGCTCTTTGACGGGCCGCTGCTCAAGAATGTCGCCGCGCGAGTGTTTGCCGAGGTGCGAAAAACCTGTGTTTTTTGCCGTCTGGCGGCTGTTGCTAACCGTTTCCTTCAGCCAACTCTGAATGCGTTCATGCGTCTCGGAAGACCGTCGTGGAGAGAAGCACGTGCTACTCTTCAAGCGCTCCTCTCTGGTCCCGCCTCGCCACTCAGAAGCAATGCTGCTTTGAAGGATTCCATTCTCATCCCTCTTGCTTCGGTTCGCAACCACATGCCAGCTCAAATTGGTGATTACACTGATTTCTACTCGTCCCGTGAACATGCTTTCAATGTTGGTGTCATGTTCAGAGGAAAGGACAATGCTCTTCAGCCAAACTGGTCAGCCTCTCTCTCTTTTTTTTTTTTATCTTTTCAGTTATTTTATTTATCTTGTGTGGGTGGTTTTTAAACTGGTCTGTTTTTTATTTATTTAAAATAATAGGGTCCACCTCCCAGTTGGTTACCACGGCCGTGCCTCCTCCGTTGTTGTGTCTGGAACACCAATCCGTCGTCCTTCTGGATTGATCCAAGACTTTGCCACAAAAGAGGTTCTCTTCAGCAACTGCAAAAAGTTTGATTACGAGCTGGAAACTGCCTTCATTATCGGTACTGGAAACGACTTGGGAGAACGCATCAATATTGAAGATGCAGAGCAGCACATGTTTGGAATGGTTCTCATGAATGACTGGAGTGCAAGAGACATCCAAGCCTTTGAATACGTTCCTTTGGGTCCATTCCTCGGAAAGGTGTGTGTGTGTGTGTGTGTCTGTGTGTGTGTTGTCTGTGCTTGATGTGTTTATCCCTGTTTTGTCCTTGCTAATGCCAATTCCGCTATTTTAGAACTTTGGAACTACCATTTCTCCTTGGATTGTTACCATGGATGCGTTGGAACCATTCCGTGTCGCCCAACCAGCTCAAGACCCAACCCCAGTGTCATACTTGAAGTCAGGACCCAAAGATGCCTATGACTTGCAATTGGAATGTACTTTGAAACGTATGTTGCTTTCCCCATCCCTCCCACATAAACACATCAAACAGAATTGTCTAGGAAACTTAAATTAACTCTTTTTCGTTACAAACAGCGGCTGGATCCACCGAAAACTACACAATCTCAAAAACCAACCTTAAATACATGTACTGGAGCATGAAGCAACAACTTGCACACCACACTGTTAACGGATGCAACTTGAATGCGGGTGATTTGTTGGGAAGTGGAACCATTTCAGGTCCAGACAACAACTCGTTGGGATCCTTGTTGGAAGCTTCGTTGAACGGAAAGCAAGAGGTTGTGTTGAGCAAGGATGGTTCTGTGAAGCGTACTTTCATTGAAGATGGTGACTCTTTGACAATTACAGGCAAGTGTGAGGCCGAAGTTAACGGAAAGAAGATTCGCATTGGGTTTGGTGCATGCGAGGGCACTGTTTTGCCAGCCGCCAAGATCTGAAGCAACAGAAAATAAAGAGCACATTCATTTCTTTAAAATATATATGTATTAGAAAACGTGGCAACGATTTTGCTACTTATGTTCGTTCGACCAAAGTCAATATTAAAAACAGAAGTTATTTATTTGATTTCGATCCACCTCTGCAAAAGCAATAAAATATAGTTACAAAAACAAGAAAAAATTGAAATAAATATTTGAACAAGAAACCGATGTTATTCAGCAACGTCGTCGGTTGAGGCACCGTCCACGTTGGCTTCATCTTGAATCATTTGGGACATACTAGTAGTGCCACGAGAAGAAGAAGCTCCAGTCTCGAAGAATGAAGGAATACGCGTGGCGCTAGTGGAGCTGCTACTAGTTCCGCCAGTGTTCAAATCTCTGTCTGGTTCCAGACCACTTCGTGGACTATCGGAGGGCTGCTCACCAAGCGCGGCAAGAAGTTCTGTTCGAGTTACTGGATTCCGAAGCGGCGGATGGCTACCGGAACTTGACGAAGAAGCAACAAGAGAAAAGGATTGGTTGAGAGGCAACGTTAATGGAGCTGGTAGGGCACCACCACCACCTGCCCCATTGTTGGCGTTACCCACTCCCGGCAAAGACGCCGCGGATCCCAAGGGATTTTCAGGTTCATGATGATCAGGTGGGAGGTTGCCATCATCTTCGCCTCCATCATCGCCATCGTCAACCCCATCATCACCGTCTTCATCTTCATCTTCTTCCATTTCATCATCTACCCAGTCCATGCCGCCATCTCCAGTTCCTTGAACTATTGTTCCATGCTTCACATTCTCCCCAAAATCAAGAACTTGAAACCAAGTGTTTCCTCCTTCTTTCGAGATGGCACAAACAAGTCGCCGTTCATCCATTCGAACCCTCCAAACTCCTGCCACTCCACTTACAAGATCCCGACTATATCTACCATACACAGGCTCCGGCCCATTTGGTCCTTGTCGAAACTCAAATCCAGGGCCCATCCCCGTCGCTTGCGTAGCACCATCAACACCAAGCCCTGCTGCAGTTCCTGCCGACGATCCACTGCCAACTGACAAGCCCCCGCCAACAGCAGAGCTCAACTCCCACAATTTAACGCCTCCATCGCTTCCAGAAACAATTCGATTAAGTTTTGGGTCATGGTGAAAACATGTAATTGCTGCTGTATGTCCATGCAAATGGGCTAAACAATGTCCAGACCCTGGTGCCCAGATCCGCAGCGATTGGTCAGCTGCTGCGCTGACCAAGTACTCTGGACTCAACTCCAGCAATCCAACAAGAGAAGTGTGCCCTTCGAGGTTGTGCAGCAAAACCCCTGTTTGGATACACCAAACCTTCACGGTAGCATCGAGACTTCCACTAACAGCTCGCGAGAGTTCGTGACTATAGCCAACACTATAAACCTTTTCACGGTGGCCGCGGAAGGTGTAAACACAGTCTCCATTGATCAAGTCCCACACCCGAACTGTGTGATCGTAGGACCCAGAAACAAGAACTCTCCCGTGGCCGGCAATCGCACGCACGCTGTTGCTGTGCCCCGTAAGGACATGCATCGAAAATGGATTCTGTCCAGATTCGTATGTGTTGTTTTCATCGCCATGAGTGTGGACTACACCCTGGGCGTGCTGTGGAACATGGTACTTGTCGGTCTTGGGGTTAGGTAGCCGCCAAACGCGTAGAGTTGCATCTCGCGACCCAGTGACGATCAGGGGTTGAGACGGCTCCAATCCTGGTTCAAAGTCCGCTCCGCCGTTTCGGCCGTTAGTTCCAAAAGGGTACGCTGAAGTAGCAGAAGGTGTAACAATCATCAAACAACGCACGGTTGACGTGTGGCCTTCAAATAAATGGGTGCAAAGACCAGTGTCCATATCCCATACACGAACAGATCTGTCCGTAGAGCCAGAAACCAAAGAATCACCCCAATATTGGAGAGCCCAAACCCCACCGTCGTGACCAACAAGCTTCCTCCGAATCGTTCCGGACTTTGTGTCATAGATATGGATAGTTTGATCGTCAGATCTAAAAACAAAGCTGCTCAATACCACCAACTCAAATACTACAAACAGAAAGAATTGTGGAACTAACCCAGAAACAATTTTATCATTATCAAATTGTAGACAAGTAACAACATTATTTCCGTGCCCTGGAAATTCTGTTGTCTGCTGAGCTCCGCGAGCCCAATTTCGCCGAATAATATGGTGACGGCGGTAAATACCCTTGTACAAATGTGGCACTTGCAAAGCCAACCGACTCAGTTCAGACTTGCTACATTCTTCAATAAACTTTCTCAATCGTGACCGAGCACGAGAAATGCGAAGGCGCTTGCTTCCGCGACCAAATGCTTTTCCAGTTGTATTTCCATACATGGATGCCCCAGAAGAGCTAACGTCTGAAATACTTGTTGAAAATTCGTTCAGAGTTTTCATCCAATCAACAGTGTCTTGAACAATAGTAGGACACTGTTGGCTTGAAGCAAAGTAACTCAAGAATTCCTCCTTGCTTGCGTTTGCGTCACCATCATCCACCTGTTGATTTGCATCATAGTAGTCTTCTGCTTCATCTTCTTCGAATTCATAGTCGCAGTCACTACCATAGCCATCGTGGCTAGAGCCAGCAAGTGAATAACGGTCAGCACCGTAATCTTCTTCTCGATCATCGTCCTCATCAAAAATGGCATGCCTTCGAAGATTACTGTTTGTTGAACGGAAGGATCCAAGTCCCAAACCAACAACTTCATCTCCAACGCGATGAGTAAAGGCTGTACTAGCAGAATTCAAGGAATCTGCGCTCCTCTTCATGGAAACCGCCCCACCGCTCAACATACCCTTTGTGGCCATATCATCTGAGTCAAGCTTAAGCACTCCAGGACTCTTTATGACTGTTTGCTCATCAACTTTTTTGTCGCTAAGGTACACCGCCTTACCCTTCTGACTCGCACTAGCGCCAACACTACTCCGACGGCTACTGCTACCACTATCATGATTTCCTCTGGTAATATCTTTCGCAATCGCCATTTTACCATCCAAGCTCCTTCTCCACATGACAAACCTCTCCAAAATTCCCTTCACCTCTCCTTCACTAAACCACCCCTCCATACTCAATCTTTGCTTCCAAACCGCGATTCCCGCACCCTCTCCGTCTACAACACCGCGCCACTTCTTACAAACTCGAGAAACCCGACTCAGCGTTCGCAAATCCAAGCGACCCAGGATTTGGTACGCGAGTTCTGCCGGCAGGTCTCCGAGAAAGTCTTGCTTCAGAGCTGGAAGGATTAAAGTGGATACAAACTGGAGGGTTTTTGACGAGCATCTACGAAGCAGTTGCAAGAGAAGGTACGACTGGAGTTGTGGAGCCAAAGCATCAAAAGTGTTGATTATGGAAGGAATATCAGATAGCGTGGATGGAAGTGAGGAGGGTGCATAGCGGGTGGTTGGAGATGTTGTCAGAGAGCGAGCTGTTGTTCCTAAATCTCTTTGACGGTGATTTGGGACAGGAGATGTGGGCCCGGTGTTATTTCCACTACGGAAATGTTGCACTAAAACAGGGCCCGGAAGAGCAAAGGCATGCGGTGGTGGTGTCGTTGCTGTTGGAGACATCGTCGGGCTGGGAAGGTTTGGTGTCTCGTCCAAACCCAAGAGCAAAGGATTGTTGTTAACGACGTTAACTGGAGAATTGATTGTATTCACAGCTGTAATAATAGGTGGCAAGTTGGCGGCTGCAGTCTGAACGACCAAGTCTGGAAAGGGGGTCAATGGCACCGGCTGTGTCGCATCTAAATCAAGAACGCCATCAGCAGCTCCAGGGTTTTGACCGTGGCTTGCATTAGTGAAGGAGGCGCCACGATGATCTCTTTTTCGGATATTCTTGAGTGGAGAAGTTTGTGGTTTGTCCGTTGAGAAGGAATTGTTATTATGGACAGTTGGGAGATTTCTGGTATGATGCTGAAAATGATTGCTGGTGATCGAAGGAGTTGCAGAAGCAGAGGGTCTATTATCATGCTTGCTTGAGTTGAGCTGATGAAAGGAAGGTTGTTAGATTGTCTGCCATGTTTAAAAAACGTACTTTCTGAAGGTCATCTTCGAATAAATCCAATTCAGTGAATCTGGTGGGGACGCCATTGAGGTCAAAGCAAAACTTCTTGAGGGCTGGTGGAGTTGGGGTATTTGCAAGGGGGAACTCTGAGACATCCAACGCACGTAGATTCTTCAGCAGTTTCTTGCTTCCGACCCCCGAATAAGTATGAGACGGCTCAATCAGAAGTGGGGGGAATTCTGTAATTTTTGTTGTGGTTGTAGTGACAACCGTCTAAGAATAGTGAGTGTTAGCTGCGTCAGCAAACGCTCCAGGACCTTACAGTTGTTATTGAATGTGGTGCAAGGGCGAACTGGGCGGCCCGCACTGGTTGAGATGCTGGGTCAAACATGTCAATTGGTTGCATTTCAACAGCCAAACACGCTTACCGTCACTGACTCTGGACGGCTCAGCAGGCGGATACATTGAGTTGGGAGTTAATCTATTTGCGTTGAAGTCGTTCTAATCCCGACAGTAATAAGGGCAGGTAAGGCTGATTTCGCTGGCTTTGCACAATATTTTAAAAATGTTTGTTTGGCACCACTGCGGTTCAGGGGCTATTCAACTTTAAATAGAGAAAAATAAACGGCAATAGACTGTTTACTTGGAGATAGTGAGTGGTACTTCGTGGTTGTCTTAGATTAACTTTTTACACGTTTCTAATATTATCATTATGTTCTGCACCGTTTCAACTATACTATTTACAATAAAGTAACAGGTAGTTTCGAAACAATCAATGTTTTGATGTTGTCGTTTACCATCAGATCATTCACAGGGTGATTAATTAAGGGGTGATTTCTCTTACATTGAAAAGGAATGCGCAAGAAGGAGCACCACCGGCTTCTGTTCCTTAACATTATTGCTTAGCGCTTTAATTTTTGAAACATGCACCATTTTATAAGTGGAGTGAAACGATTTGGCAATTTACGTTTGGGTTTCAGAAACAAACAACAAAAATGGGAGTTCATATTGCAGTTCTCTTTGGATACAACGGAACCAACTTCACCGGTCTCGAAAGGTACTTGCGCTTACAACGAATGCTTTGGGCGGATCCTCTTCGACGTTGCGTGTCAAGGTGCGGGAGTTAACGTGGTTGTTTGTGATTAGAGCCAAAGGAGACAAGTCCGTAGAAAGCACCATTCTCTCTGCAATTGCAACTCTTACTGGAAAGAGTAACGGCACTGAAAGTGTTACCGTAAGTTCTAACCTTTCGCCAGTGTTGAACCCCCTCTCACCGCCTGGCTTGTGTACTTAGATGATCAACATCTCTCGTGCTGCCACCACCGAAGAAGGCGAGCATGCTGCTCGTCAGTTACTTTCACTCGAAATCTTGGATGATAACATCAAGGTTCCATCCCCTGACGCCGTCAATGCCATTTTACCAGAGTCAATTCGTGTCTTCAAGATTGTGGCTCCAACTGGCGAAGGCTTTTCCGCCAGACGATCTTGCGAGGCTAGAACATATGAGTACTTGATTCCTGTATGTACAACTTATTGCACAGGGTGAATGGTGTCTTACAATACTTGACCCTAACTTCTAGACCTACGTCTTCATGGCGCCTCAGGCACTTGCTGGATATGATACAGTACATGAAACCGTGTCCAAAGAAGACTTGGACAACATGTACGTTTTTATTCCCAACAAAATGTAGCAAACAGTAACCAGTTTGTTGTTGTGTGGCATGTAGGTACCCAGATGCGGACCCAGAAGTCGACCGTTCCGGCGAGGGTTCCCTCTTTACAACCCTTAAACGTCTTGGACGTTCCCGTTCCCGTTCAGGCCGTAGTGCGTCTCGTGGAAGATCCGGATACCGCGAATCTGGGCCACCACCTCCAGTCGACCCTGTAGCCAACGAGCGTCCTTCCTTCTTTTCGTCTCTCCGTCGTAAATCCTCGCAGCCATCAGACCGAGACAAGGAATCCATTGCCAACCTCATCACCTCCAACTCAACTTTTACTGAGTCAGTGGCCCAAGATGACATTCCACAATTTTACGACCCGATTGATCTTCCATCCCGTAACGTGGAGCAATTGAGAAATTACAGAATGACTGAGGAGCAACTGGATATGGTTCGCACAATTGTCGCGATTTTCCGGGGTACTCACAACTGGCACAATTACGTTCCTGGCGCTGATGCTGACGATCAAAGGTGCTTCATGCGCATCATCAACATTGAGGTAGTGAGAGAAAAAATAGTTGTTTTTTTTTAAGGTCACTGATTGAGGTCCCCCCTTCAAAATAGTCTGGAAGCCCAGAAATCCACAACGGTCTGGAATGGATCCGCATCAAGGCCCAATCAAAAGCCATGGCTCGATTCCAATTCCGTCGAATGATTTCCTTGCTTATTCTCGTCATCCGTACAAACACACCGCGTAGTTTGATTGCCAACTCCTTTGGAGTCAACAAGATTGACATTCCAGATGCCCCCGCAAGCAACTTGATCTTCCACCAGCCAGTGTACTCAATGTACAATGACAGCGTTGCTCCAAAGTACCAGATCAACTTTGACGAAGAGAAGGCCAAAGTGGAAGGGTTCAGAAAGACTCAAATTCACGATCGCTTGTATGTGGAGGAGAGAGAAATGTTGCAGTTGAGTATCAATTATTCGCGACTTGATTCTTTTCTTTGCTCACCTGTTTTTCTTCTTGTTTTTTTTTTTAGCTTCGAAGAATGGTTGCGTAACATTGACAGACATGCATTCCTCTACAAGTACTTCTTGAACTCTCGTGGTTTGATTTCTACCCAGAATGCGTACGTTTTTTGTTTTTGGCACTTATCCAAACGATAATAATCTGATTTTTTATTTTCTGTGCAGATTCCTTCGCCACAGCAAGATTGAGGAGAACTTGTACAACATTCGTTGATGTCCTATTGCTTTCGTGTCTTATTTTTTTTGACCTTTGTCTTTTCTCTTCTCCGCATTACGAAATAAAATTTTGATAAAACGAAAAGTTCTCTTTTGGTTTATTTTTTTACTTCCACTCGATAATCAAAGAATTTTTTCAGGAAAGGATCTAAGAAACTCCATCATAACGTGGCAACAAGTCCAGCGGGATTCGTGCCCGTTTTTGATGTCACTATTAACGGTTTGAAACCCATTTCCTCGATTGGTATAGAGTACTCTGTCAACTTTGCTTCATAAACACGTATCATATCATTATGTGCCTGAAAAAATATATATCGAAAAAAAAGAGTTCAACGGTTTTAAAAATACAAATATAAAGAAAATAGAATAATAATAAAAATAAATAAAAAAGCACTTCACCTTTGTAACTTTAGCCAAATCGTATTGCAACTCTTTGATTTGTTGATTCTTGAGTTCCAATACTTCTTCCAGACGACGAGTCAAGTTTGCAAGCGCCGCTGGATCCAAGTTGGTAGCCTTCAGGATTTCATTGAGCTGGAGGTCCTTCTTTTCAAGGGTTTCTTTCAAACTCTCGACTTTCTTTTCCAGAATCTAGAGAGGAGACATCAAAAAAAAACCGGAGAAAAATGTAGAAAACGAGAGAGGAGAGAGAAATAAATAGGGTCGTGTGCGATGTGTGTAAGTATATATGTGTGTAAATGCGTGTGAAAATTTAGCCATAACCAAAAAAATTGTAAAAAAAAAAAAACAGAAGAAAATTTTTTCTGTACCAAATTCTTGAAACCCGACTTTTGCTGTACGCCAATAATCCTATCCACAAAGCCTTCATACAACTCATTCCTCTCTTTTTCAACCTGAGAGAACCTCTGTTCAAGCACCTCGTGCTCCCATAGCAGTTGCTTGTGTTTCTCTTCAAGAACTTTGAGCCGCGCTTTTGCATTATGTAGAGACATTTTGTCCTTCTCGTAGTGCTGCAATTGTTTCTTGAGAGTATCGCAGTCTGCGAGGGCTGCCATCAAAGGTTCTGAGAGGCGTTTGTTTTCAGCCGTTATATCTGCCATTAGCTTTTCATTCCTTTCTTCCTTCTTTTTCATCTCTTCGACTTGTTCCTGAAATTGTGATAATCAAAGATAATGAGTAAGTATTCAATGGAAGAGATCAAACCAAAAAAAAAACCGACAACGAAAAAAGGAGAAGTAAGAAGTAAGGAAAAGAAACCTTGAGTGAGTTGATCAAAGCAAGATTATTCAGCGTAATGTCGTTGTAATAATTCTTGATTTCTGTGAAAGCCTTGTCGTGATTCTTCATCAAAGCATTGATTTGACTATTTTTTCGTTCCTCTATCTCATGGATCTCATTTTTTCGCTTGAGTTCTAGCTCGTCACGCACAATCTTCATTTTCTTTTCATATTTTGCGTGCAGCTCTTTGGCTCGTCGTTCAAAATCCCCTCTCATTTTTGTGATTTCAATGTCGTGTTTTGCAGTCAGTTGTTTAATGAGATCTTCATGTGAAAGCTCAAGTTCTTTAAGCTCGAGTTTAAGGGCGCGTTTATCCCGCTTTAGTTGTTGTTCTGAGGCGAGATGCTGTTCTTGGTCGAGCTGAAGGACTCTGTCTGAATCGGCTTGAAGATGGGCAACATTGTTTTGGTATTCGTAGAGCAAATGCTTTACTTTTTGTTTGTAGACCTAAGTGAAGTGTTTGATTTTGTTTAGCTTTACATTGGACGTGTTTTTTTAGTTACCTTGATTTCGACTTGGTGCTTCTCTTCTTGCTCCTCAATCTCGCGGTCCTTGTTGATCAGTTCCGCCTTTGTTTCTTGCAGATCGCTTTTTGTGATTTCCCAGAAGGCGTTGATTTTGTCCTAGTTGTTTGTACGGTTCAGAAAGCAGAGAGAAGAAGAGAGAGAAAGATAGAAGAAGAGAGAGACCCGCTCGAGCTGGAAGTAGTTGCGCTCCTCGCGCTCCTTCGCCAGGTCTTCGACGGCCGCCTTCAGCTCGTTCTCGACGTCCTCGCGCGTCTTGCCGCTCGCGTCGGGTGCGGCCGCAGCGTCGCCCTTCTTGGCGCCGGCGGACCCGGCCTTCTTGGAGCCGGTCGACTTGCCGCTGCCGGGCTTCGACTTCTTTCCGCTCATTTGCGATGTTTTGTTTGTTGTTTGGTGACAATTACTATTCTGTTTTTATTTAAATATTTAATTATTTAGTAAAGAAAAACTATCGCATCGGCGCTGGGGACTGCGTCGTGTTTGTTGAATACACGTCGGCGGCCTGAGGCGGCCGGTACAGCACGTGCACGCTGGCTGGTGGCGCTGGCTGCGCTCGCCGCTTGAGTCTTGCATCGCGGAATTTCAATGCCGCCTGCGTCTTGTTCATGTAGGCTCTAGTTTCGTCTGGTCTGGTGCCGGCCGTGTTGTTTTGCACTGCCACAGGCTCTCGCGTTGTGTATGGATTCCCTGAGGCAGACTGGTGCAATACCGCGGGATCAGGTATGACTTCTGCATTGTGCGCTTCCTCAACGGTTGCTCGCTTATTTATCCAATGGGCGTTTTCAATCGTACCGGCCTTGTTGAAGGGAATAGGGAGAGAATTGACTGCAATTGTCAATGAATATGCAAGAGCTACAAGGCAAGCAAGTGATCTCATGCTTTCTCGTTTGGACTAGTTTTTTTTACGCTGTTGTTTCTATTCCGTTTCTCTTTGTCTCATGTAAATCGGTTACAATATCAAAACCCCCTTTATTGTAAAGGCAAAACAATAACGTCAAAGAAAACTCCTGAATAATCCAGCGAATCAATTACAACCCAGCCAGCATATTTATGAGTCTTGAGACTCTTTGCATTATCATGGGCCACGTCCGTCATTGCCATTTCATAGCCTCGCTCATGGTACTCCAATGAATATCTCTCGTACATCTTTTGGGCCAATCGCTGCCCTCGGAAAGCCTTTGCGACACACAATTGAGCGACTACGATGTAACGAATGTCTTTCATCGGCTTGCCATCATATTGGCATCTTGCATCCACAGTTCCAACCAAATCCTTTAGCAAGTCATGTTGAAGCGACTCTTCCTTGGTGGCAGCGATGACGTAACCAACAACTTGTTCCTCGCCATTCACATCTGCGAGCGCAACAATAGCTGGGGTGGACTTGTGGATCTGTTGCAGAAATTCGAGAGTGTACTCTGCCGTTACAAATCCTTCGGTTTCTTGAACTTCCACTGGCAATAAGCGCCTGAGGTTTGCCATTTGCAACGCTTTGATCTGCTCGACATGGGTTGATGTGGATGCAAGGGCGATACGAACACTCATTTAAAATAAATCTGGATATTCATCAGCCACAACTTGATTCTGCTGATTCCTTTTATTTTTAAAAAAGCGACTGAATGGATTTCTATTTTAATTACCCAAGCGATCCACGTGCAGGCAGTTTACTTTCCGCACTAAACTTTATTTTCCGTTGCTGATTTTCGATCGGTTTATTTCCTTTGCTTTGAGGCTTTATATAATTGCAAAGTTTTTTTTTTCCATTGCACTGAAGATGGGAATCAACCGACCACCGCTTGCCCGAAACACGGCAGCGACGGCCTCGACAAACACACTAATTGAGGACTCTCATCCTATTGAAATTGAGGATATCGCTCCGCAACATTCCTCTAAGGCTGGAGTCGCAAAGTCTCTTTGGGCCGCCCTGATCCTCTGCTTTGTGTTTTTCCTTGTCGAGCTTGTTGCAGGCTGGTGGTGCGGATCTCTTGCTATTCTTTCAGACTCGTTCCATTTGCTTTCGGATGTGGTTGGTTTCGGGATTAGTTTGTGGGCACTGGCAATGTCTCAATGCGGCGCTACAAAAAGTATTTTTTGCACTTTTGGGGTCCCTACTAAAACCGCTACTAGACCTTTCTTTTGGCTATAAAAGGTTGGAAGTATTGGGTGCTTGTTTCTCAACGATGCTATTGTGGTGAGTGTGTTTTTGATGTGTGATGCTTGGCTAGCAACAGGGCACAGAACTCATCTCCACAATTTTTTCGGAAGGATCATCACTCTTGGACTTGTTTTCGAGGCAATTCCTCGATTATACCATCCTACTCCAATTGACGTCCAAGTCATGTTCTACACAGCTGCGTGAGTTTTTTTCCTTCTTTCTTGTGTAACCTCAAAATTAAAACGCGTAATTTTCAACTTTTTTCCATATAATTTCAAGATTTGGTGTCATGGTGAATATTGCGCTTGCTTGTACACTGTCGTTTTCTGGATTGGATCATCACCACGACGATGATGACCACCATCACCACCACCACCACCACCGCCATCATGACGAATCAAGTCTGATCTCGCCCATAAGAGGAGAGTCCCCGTCAAACTCTTTGTCTAGCGATGAAGCTACTATCATCGCGTCTACTACTACACCACTTTTACAAACCCGGAATCAAAACTATGAAAGTCTGTCGCAACAGTCCAGTGTAATTCAAACATCACAAGCATCCTCATCATTCTCTTTGATTGGATTTTTAAAGATGGATGTAAGTGCCCTTTCTTGTTTGAATCATAAAGCTAAATAGAAAATTTTTATTCAGGGAATGGATATCAACATGAAATCTGCCGTGATTCATGTCATTTCTGACTTAATTTCATCTCTTGGAGTTCTCACGGCATCGATCCTCTTGTCCATCAACCCAGAATGGACATTTGTCGACCCAATTTGTACCTTCTTTTTCTCCATTATGGTTTTCGCCAGTACATACCCTTTGATGAAAAGGTGCATTCTTATCCTAATGGAAGGTACTTGGACGCGTTTCAACCCCCGCGTTTTTTCTTCTTTTGTGGCCATGTTCGTTCTAACCAAAATTCTTTTCATTTTGTTTTTCCCCAGCAACACCCCAAACTTCAAGCATCACCACTGCCGAAATCAGATCGACTCTATTGTCACAAATTCCACAGATTCAAGCAATTGATTCCTTGCATGTGTGGAGCATCAGTCAAGACACTCACGCGTGTATGCTGTCAGTTTCCATCGATTCAATGATGGTACAAGAGTCTTGCCTTGTTGTGAGAAAGGATAGGAAACCCAATAGTTGTGTTGATAGTCCTGGTGAAGTGGGGGTTGTTGGCAAGCATACAGAATGCTGTTGCACTGATTTGTATGACGGGACTGTTCAGGAAGCAACCAGAATCTTGAAGGAGTCTTTTGACTTTGATTATGTGAATGTTCAAGTTCTAGTGAATGCTTGAACGTCCTTTTTTTTCGTTTTTTTTTTTTGGTGTTTTTTTTTTTTGAAAACTTATGGACAATATATTATTATTACTATTTTTTTTTTTTATTTGAATCACAAATGAACTAAATGAATTATCAAAGAAGCCATAAAAGTAAAAGAAGGGTTGGAAAAAAAAAGTTCAAGAGGTTTTTTTCTTTTTCATCAAAACGCGTAATTGCAGGTAATGACTTGACAGTAGTCCAAAAGTCCTCCAGCAGCCCAAGCAGCTGCACATCCCAATTTTGTGTATTGGCCTGCCATGATGGAAAAGTGGTTGATTCCACTCGATGGTGGCCCTTCTGACCACCACATGGCTTCGGCATCTTGATAGTTACTGTTTGGCATTGCAGTGGAATACCAAGCGGCAAGATTCTGACCATATACACCTGCATCCAAGTGATGGCTGAGACTGCATCCAGCATTGGCAAGCGTCTGAGACCAAGAAAGTGCCGTGTTGACAAGACCGTCGTCCCAAGAAAGAGGTCCAAGTCCGATGCTGGCACGGTACGCGTTGTGTTGGTTCAAACCGTTGGCAGCAGACGGTTGCCCTGGACGGGTTTGTGGGCCAGAAGGAGGAGGAGGAGGAGGTGGTGGTGGTGGGGACGGAGGTGCGGGAGCTGGTCGTGCGGGTTCAGCCGGAGGTGGTGGAGGTGGTGGTGGAGTAGGAGGTTCGGGGGCTGGCGCGGGCGCAGGTTCTGGTTGACCCAAATCTGGCGGAGTTCCAGCTCCAGGACCGGTGTTATCATTTCCATTACTCGAGCAGTAATCTCTCGTGGAACCACAGTAGCCCCATTGCGAGCAACATAACCCGTCATGACAAACTCCGTTTCCAATTTTACCGTTCCCACAGGTGCCATCACCGGTTCCAGCACCTTCAACACATCTATCTGTGTTTGCATAACAGTTCATTCCGTTTGGGCATCCTGTATTTATTATGTTTGTAATTTCGGTGTTAGTGATTTGATGATATTAATGTATACGTAATCTGGAGCTAATATAAGGGGTCACTGATATAACGTACCCCATAAGTTTTGTGAGCAATCAGCCCAGCAATTGTTGTTGGCATCGTACCAATCCTTTCCACATTGAGTAGTGGACACACCCCAACCGTCTCGCTTGGAATGTTTGTCCTCGGTTGGCTTAGTCACGTTTCCAACAAACTCAGGCAACCGTCCAGTAGCTCTGGCACTGGACTCCACAAACCCCTTGCTAACAGTTACATTAATGTGCTCCTTGATTGGGTGGGCGCAATTGATGGATGGATTCAGTTCTTGAAATAAGGCCATCGACACTCCAGATGACGTAGCAATTCCAAGACAAGAGTCGCCGGGAGCCATAGGCCGCTTTCCAAACCATCCGAGAGGTGCTGTACCCGCCATTGCAGATTCTTGATTCAGAATGGTTAGTCAACAGCATGAGGGAAGTGAGATGATCAATTGACGTCAAAAAAGGATCATCTCAAAAGGAGTGATTACAAGCAGCATTGCTTGCTCTGGTCTGATGGTTACCTGCTAACAGAGATCCGAGCAGTAAGATAGAAGCTAGTTGCATGGCTTGCAATTATAATTCAAGGTGAGTTTTTTTTGTTGGCAGACAGTTGGCTCGGCTCCTTTTTTTTTCAGCTTTACGTAAAAAATACGTAAACAAAACGTCAAACAAAACGTGGATAAGGAATTCGATTTCAGCTCAATTCGAAAATGCGGGGTTAGGCAGAGGCTTTTGTTTAAATATCTCCCTTCTTCATTCCCCTTCATCATTAAAAAACAACAACAAATGACCGTTGACATCTTTCAGCTGGATCCAAGAAGATCAGCTTTATACAACACAATGCGCCCATACGTGTCTGAAGGAGATGCAAAGACAAGTTTAACGCTCCTGGCTTCAACCGGAGATACACCCAAGCTGAACAATTGCTCCGTGTTTGAATTTTCCGGATATACCACAGTTAAAGGAGCCCAATCAGGGCTTGATGAAGAGGGCGTTGAATCTGCAGCAATCAGGACTTGCACTTCAGCTGATGTGAATCCTCCTTGAAACATGAGCGACAAAGTAGAGATCGATACTTTCTTTGTAAACTCAAGAATGATCCATTGCACTGTTCCCTGTAGAGGGGCCAGTGTAAGATGGGGCAGCAAAGCAACGGCAAGCAGGCAGTTACCTGGTCAGAGTTCCAGCATGTCTCAAGACTTCCATCTGTTAAATATTGCTTTCCGAAAGACTTCGAGTCCTTATTTAGTGTCGATGATACTTTGGTTTTGAAGTCTGAAGAACCGTTTGTAAGGGACGACATAAAATTTGGTACTAAATAAATAATCGGTGAACTATTCTATTGTTTTGAAGTTCTACATTCTTTTTGATTTTGTAAGATTATTATGATCATTATTACGTCCTTCAAGACATACTTAATGACTTGACTTTCGTCCAGAATACCTTGATTGCGCCATATCAAATACACATAGATGAATAGTATGGCTTTATTTGGTACTCTTTTGCGTTAGAATCAAGGTTGAAAACCCACGTACTGGCTTGCACGTCAGCGCACGCTGGCGGAATTTTGCAATCATTTCCAATTTCTTGCAATTGCGCAATTGCACCATGGCAAATACAAAAAGCATCAAAAGCTTTTCGCTGAAGTCTTCTCTTTTTAAACCGAAAAATGTCAAATCCACCACACGGAGGTATCTTGAAGGACCTTATTGCACGCGATGCTCCACGCCAAGCCAGTCTTAAGCTTGCTGCTGCTGGTCTCCCATCAATCACGTTAACGGAGAGAAACATTTGTGACTTGGAGCTTATCTTGAACGGAGGTTTCTCACCACTCGAAGGATTCCTCAACCAAAGAGATTACGAGAGGTAAATAATTGTGTGGGTGTTAATTCGTTTCTGTTTGGGAACTTGTGTTCGAGTTTTGGCGTTGCCATTGTTTTTATCTGACCTGTTATCTCTTAACGTTTATTTTTCATGTAGCGTTGTCAACAACATGCGTCTCGCTGATGGCTCTCTCTGGCCAATTCCAATTAACCTCGATGTTTCTCAAGAGCAGGTAGCTTTATTTTTTGTTTTTGTCTTAGGTTTTTGTGCTTGAAAGCTTATAATTCGGCAATCCTGTTAGATCAATGCTCTTGGTTTGACTCATGGTGCCCGTTTAGTTTTGAGAGACCCGATTGACGATGCTGCTCTTGCTATCCTCACCAGTTGAGTTCTGAATTTTTACCCACCATTTTTCAATCGCTCATCACACACTCCCTTCATATTGCAGTTGATGATATCTATACACCTGACAAGCACCGCGAGGCTGTGAACGTTTTTGGTGACGACGACTTGGCCCACCCTGCTGTCGAATACTTGCACAAGCAAACCAAGGCTTTCTATGTTGGTGGAAAGGTCGAAGCCATTCAATTGTCCTCGCACTACGACTACGTTGAAAACAGATGTAAATACGTCACTTTTTAGTTTGTGGTTTTTTGTTTTGTTGGTGTCTAAAAACTTTTTTTTTGGAAACACTTTCACAGACACTCCTGCAGAACTCCGCGCTCACTTCAAGAAACTCAACTGGACCCGGGTTGTTGCTTTCCAAACACGTAACCCAATGCACCGTGCTCACCGTGAATTGACTGTCCGTGCCGCCCGTGACCGTCAATGTAACGTTCTTATCCACCCAGTTGTTGGTATGACCAAGCCAGGTGACATTGACCACTACACCCGTGTCCGTGTCTACAAGGCTATCTTGCCAAAGTACCCACAAGGAATGGCCACCCTATCTCTCCTTCCATTGGCCATGAGAATGGCTGGTCCTCGTGAAGCCCTGTGGCACGCCATTATCAGAAAGAACTATGGATGCACTCACTTTATTGTGGGACGTGACCACGCTGGACCAGGAAAGAACAGCAAAGGAAACGACTTTTACGGACCATACGATGCCCAAGATTTGGTTGCCAAATACAAGGATGAACTCCACATTGAAGTTGTTCCCTTCCAAATGGTTGCCTACGTTCCAGACACGGATGAATACATTCCACAGGACGAGCTCCCAGCTGGAACAAAGACTCTCAACATTTCTGGTACCGAATTGAGACGTCGTCTCAAGACTGGTGCTGCTATTCCAGATTGGTTCACCTACCCAGACGTTCAAACCATTCTGCGGTCCCAAAACCCTCCTCGTTCCAAGCAAGGTTTCACTGTCTTGTTGACTGGATACTGGAACTCTGGTGCCTCTATTATCGCTGAGGCTCTCCAAGTTGTGTTGAACCAGGACGGACAACGTCCAACCACTCTCCTCAAGGGTGAAACCATCCGTTCCGAACTCTCCAAGGAGCTTGGATTCAGCAAGAAGGATCGTGATGCCAACATCAAGCGTATTGCCTTTGTCGCTGGAGAAGTGACAAAGTGTGGGGGTGCCGTTATTGCTGCCCCCATTGCTCCATACGAAGCTGCCCGAAGCGACGCCAAGAAGACAATTTCTGAATTTGGTGGATTCTTTTTGGTCCATGTTGCTACTCCACTTGAATACTGTATCGCCACTGACCGCACCGGAACATATGCCAAGGCTCAACGTGGTGAGATCAAGGGATTCACTGGTATCGATGATCCATATGAAGCTCCATCAAACCCAACTCTCCGTGTCGACGCTTCTATTCACTCTGTTTCTCAAATCGTGCATGAAATCATTTTGTTGTTGGAGAAGGAGGGTTACATTGGTGAACGCTAAAAGAGTTCATTCTTTTTTTTCTTTTTCTTTTCTTGTTTTATTGTAATGGAATGATGACTTCCAATTTAACGGGACGGGGTGGGATAAAAAAAAATCAAATAAAATGCAAATAGTTTTCGTTTATGTATTTATCCAAGACAAATAATGTATTACAATTCGTACCATTTTTTGGCTTCCTGACGGGCATTATATTCCTTGATTGTATTCAAGAAGTCGCTTGCTCCACGATCAAGATCAGCAAATTTACGTTCCATGTTGGATAACATTTCGCCTCTTTCATTCAACTTGTTTCTCGTTTCTTGAAACGCGTTTGAAGTTGTTGTTGTTGTTGTCGTTGTTGTTGATGACATTGTACTGGTTGGTTGAGACGGATAAGAAGCCCCTGATAACAGACTCTGCCGCTCGCGTTCGTCCATGTCTGAAACTTCGTGTCCTCGCACTGTCGTGGTGCATCACAAAGTTAAACCATAACAAAAAAAAACCCACACAAACACAAAACAAAAACACTCACTGAACGCATCCAATTCCCGATCAACATCCCCATACTCCTCACCATCACCACCAGCAGCAGCCATCTTCTTCCAATACCTATTCTGCCTTCCCAAATCATAAAATAACCTCGAATTTCCACTCAACGCACCAGCACCACCACCAACAACCTTCCCATCTCGATCCCACTCCTTCTCAACAGTGATCCCATTGTCCCCATTCCTCCGCCTCCAACAACCAACATACCCATCCTCAAAAACCGTCACAGCGTCGCCTCGTCGATACCAAGAGTCAGTTAATAACCCAAGCCCTTCCACAACTTCCAATTCTGGAACAGTTAGCACCACCGTACCTCCACCACCGCCAATACCACGACCGGTACAACAACTCTTTACACAACAATCATGAAAACAAACAACCAACGGCTCCCCTCTCTTCCCACGTACAACTCCCGACCCCACTAAAACAGCACCGTCACATTGACTCTCACTAGTCGGTGAAGAATATGAAGGAGAACCTACCCCTGGAAATGAAGAAGACCCAGCAGCTGCAGCAGCAGTACCATCGCTACCCCCACCCCCACCACCACCACCACCACCACCACCACCGCTACTATCGTTCACAATACTCTCACTACTTGCTTTCGAAAACAGTTTCCCAACCCATCCCATCACAACTTGCTCAACACTTCCAGCACCGCTACTACCACTACCACCACTTCCGCCACTGCCGTTCTTGATCTTCTTCCCCATGCTGTCTTTTTGTACCAATAGTCGCGTTGACTTGCCGGGCTGTGCTAAATACACTCTGATGGTCCCACCAGTGTTATCAGTGTTCCCGTTCCACGCGCTGGTGCTGCCGCTGCTGCTCCCAAACACCCAGTAATGCTCTGAATCTACTGGGATGGCTGTGGCGGTGGCGGTTGTGTTGATTGTAGGGCTTCGCCGTCCCGCGGTTTGGCCGTCTTGGTTTAGTATTGAAAGACTGTGGTGGTGGTGATGATGATGACGATGGTGGTTCGGGTTACTATTGCTGATGCTGGTGTTACTGCTACTGGATTTGTTGTTGCTGTTGTTGTTGTTCTTTTGGGTTGGAGATTGGATGATTTGTTTTTTTGGGGAGTCTGGTTTGATTTTGTATGCATAAAAGCCGCCATTTGGTGTGGCGACAAAGAGGGCGAGGTCTGCAGTGGAATCTGAGAGTAATATTTTGGTTACATTAGTATATAAAATAAAAAAATTAAAAAATTAAAAAAAATTAAAAAAAAAAAAAAAGGAAGTAGGAAGAAAGGGGACCTCTCTCTCTTTTTCCCCCCCTCTCTCTCTCTCACCTCTATTCAAAAATGTAGTTTCAAACTGCAAAAAGCAAACCCTTGTCATTGAATCATGCTGATTCCCGATATTTTCTGAAAAGACGGATTTCCCCGTCATCAAGTCAATCACAGTCAAATCTCCGTACGCAGTACTGAATGCAAGAAAAAAAGGATCTGGAGAAATGGCATGGATTTCAATAATGCCGCTGGCCATGACTTGAATCATTGGTCTCCATCCAGAAGTAGATGACAGTTGTGTTGTGTTGGGTTCAAGGAAGGATACCAATGCAGTGTTGTTTTTGACAAAACGGTCTTCGACGGTGGGGATATTTTGTTGACTTTGATGTTGACGTCTTTTGCTGGTGGTGGGAGGAGTACTGACAAGTGGGGGGGTGTCGGCTTCCAAATCCTGCAACTGCAAAGAAGTGATTTGCTTCACAATCTTGGGCGCATTGCGCTGCTGCTCTTTTTGTTCATTCGCGTTTGAATTGGTGGCAGTCGAGTCGAATGCAGCAGTTTTGCCAATCACTTGATCCACAACACGATCCAATTCATCCATCAGATTATTATCAACTTCAAAACTTCCTTCACTGTCGTCATCACCGTCGTTGTCTTTGTTCTCTTCGCTATCCGCATTGCCGTGGTCGTCGTCATCATCATGATTGTTTGAAGCAGACTCTGTGGTGGTGGTATAAACCCCGAGAATCGCACCACTCGAAACAACCATCAAACCATCTGATTTCAACAAGGACACACCACCACCACTACCACCACCACTTTGATTTAAATTCGAATCATCCTCTTCCTCATCGTCATTGTCATGAACATAGGAATCAGCAAAAGGAACAATATCCTTGACATTGATTGTATCAACCAATTCCATCTCGCAGTTGGATTTCGAGCCAAGCAGGTCCCAGATGCGTACACAGCCGTCTCCTGCATGTACAGTCGCACAATGATGGACCCGATTGGTATTATTCAATGCATTGAAACAATTCGGCGTTGTAGTGCCAATGTGAGTGTAAACAACACGAGGGAGTGTATGGATAAAGAGAGAAGCAGGAATTTGAGATTTCGGATCGGTTGGCAAACTCAATGAATACAGAGGAGGAGCCGAGTCTGAGTCCCTTTTTTGGACGAGGAGGATGGGAAATAGTTTGGACGACGGTGTAGAAGAGGATACTAGAATGAGAGTAGGCGAAAATTGTGAGATGGAGGCATTCTTTAGTTGATTCAAGTATGGTAAAGAAAGGTCGACTGTTGATGCACAGATAATTATGGCTGCTGAGCTTTTCGAGGAAGATGGTGGCGAGAATGTTATGACTGACGCATGCAATGAATGGGGAGTACTGGTTGTAGGGTCATCAAGTGTCCAAACAATACACAGTGCAGTGAATTTCCCAGCGTCATCCTTGTCAAGAATACACAAGTCACGAATTTGTATAGATTTTCCGTTTGCCAGAGACGGATCAGGAAAGGGAACAGTGTAGCTTGGGGTTTCAAGCACCGTGCTTTCTGAAACGGTATGGGAAGAATCCTTTGCGAAAGTTTGCTTCAGGTTTTTGAGCAGAGTCTGAGCAGCGCGTTTTATTCCAGGAGCCGCGGCAGTGGACCACACGGAGATTGCAGCTGATGTGGCGACCAGGAGAGTGGATGGGGCCTGGCTGACGCGATCGCGCAATCAGATCAGATCAGATCAGTGGTATTCGTCAAAGAGTACAAAAAGAAAAGAAAAGGGGACACGCACGATCCACGCGAGTTTTCTGGCGCATGCGTCTGTGGCGATTCGCGCGGCCAGCGTGCGGTCGCGCACAAGCCACAGCGCGATGCCTGCCGCGTGCGCGACGGCGAGCACGCGCGGCGACGCGGCGAGCGCGGGCGGCGGCGCGGCTTCCTTCGGCGGCGGCGGCGGCGCAAAGACGACACCCGCGGCGGCGGCAACGGCGGCGGCGGCGGCGTCGACGAGCAGCACGGCGCCGTCGGCCGCGCCGACAAACACGAAACGCGTCGAGGCGGCGGCTGGCGCGACGCTCGCGGCGGCGGCGGCGGCGGGGAGGCCGCAAAGCGTCCACGCGCCCGTGCGGCGGTTCAACACGCGCAGCTCGCGTGCGTCGCCGTCGCCGAGGACAAGCAGCGCGCTTCCCGGGACAAACGCGACGAGCGAGGTGGGCTGCGGCTGAGACTTAGACTGAGACGCTGGCTGTGAGTGCGGCACGGTGACGATGCGGCTCGACGACGGATTGGCGAGAAGGACGCGGCCCGGCGAGAGAACAACAGCGGCAGTGTCTTGGACGGGATCAAACGACAATGCACAGTGATGCGGCGCCATGTTGAATTCTCTCTCTGTCTCGATAATTCTTGATCAAATCCAGATCAAATCTGCTTTTTGATTTTCAGATTTCTTTTTCGTTTGTTTCATGTTGAGGAAAGAAGACCAAGAGCGAATGTCAGACAGCGACAACGACGACGACTACATGGACACTACGGATGACGTAGCTGTCGAAGAGCCGAAGGACCCTCTTGTAGCGGCGGAGGAGCTGAAGGTGCTGGCGAATGCGCAGTACAAGCAGGGCAACTACAAGGAGGCGGCGGCGCTGTACACTCAGGCATACGGTGAGTGTGTTTGGGATTTGAGAGAGCGAGACGAGAGAGAAGAGAGAGAGAGAGAGAGTAAGAGAAAGAGACCGACAGACTAACAAACAAACAAACATGCGCAACTTGCAGACCTCGTGCCCGCCTCGTCCGCGCTCGCCGTGACGCTGCTCAGCAACCGGTCAGCGGCGCACACGATGGCGCGATCGCACGGACTGGCGGTGCGCGACTGCCGGGCAGCGCTCGCCGTGGACGGCACGCAGACGAAGCTGTACGTGCGCGGCGCCAAGGCGCTCGTGTTTGGCGGCGACTGCGGCGCAGCGACGGCGCTGCTGAAGGCGGGGCTCGAGGCGGCGCCGGCGGCGGACGCGGGCGCGCTGCGGCGCGAGCTGGCGGGCATCGACGCGCTGCAGGAGCGGCTGCGCGCGGCCGCCGCCGCCGTCGAGCGCGGCGCCTTTGCGGACGCGCTGGCGGCCGTCGAGGCTGCGCTGGCGCTCGCCGACCCTTCGAACGTGCGCAGCGCCGCGTCGCCGGCGTCGTCGTCGCGGCTGCTCGCCGCAGACCTGGGCAACGTGTGCGCCAAGTGGAAGCTGCTGCGCGCCGAGTGTCTCATTGGCCTTCTCGAACTCGCCGAGGCCTCAAAGGTCGTGTCCAACCAGGTGCTGTCGTACGACTCGACAAACAGCGAGGCCCTGGCCCTGCGCGCTCATATTTTGTACCTGAACGACTCGCACCCCATCCCGAATGTCTTGCAGTTCTGCACCCAGGCCCTGACCTTTGATCCAGACAACAAACGCGCCCGCACCCTCCTGAAGAAGATTAAGGCGCTTGAAGCTGTAAAGAAGGAAGGAAACGACGCGTACGGTCAACAGAATTGGGACCTGGCCGAACTTACTTATTCAAAGTGGTTGGACGAGGTGGACGATTTGGGCGGTGTTGTTCGTTGCAAGGTTTTGAGTAATCGTGCCATGGTTCGATCAAAGGTATGTGATACTTACTACTCCCGATTGTCTTAATCCCGCCGAAGGCGGTGTATTTCCTTTTTCTTTCTTTGGTTTTATCGCCAAAGTTCATCTTTCTGCACACGAGAAGACATACAAGCAAACTAACAAAACACATATATAGACTGGCCGTCATGCCGAATGCATCTCCGACTGCACCACCGCAATCTCCCTCCTCACAACCCTCTGCTTCCCCAAAAACCTCAACTCCCCAGAATCCGCCAGCGAACCCTCCAACGGCGACCTAGCAAACAGTCTCCAAAGCGCCCTCTTTGTCAAACTGCACCTGCGTCGCGCCGATTCGTACCTCAAACAAGAAGAGTACACGGAAGCCGTGCGGGACTACCAAGTCTGTTCGGAAATCAAGCCAGATGACAGAGAAATCGCGGCCGCTCTTCAAAATGTTAAAAAGGCTGAACGGGCTGCCAAACGGAAAGACTACTACAAGATTTTGGGCGTCGACCGTGGTGCGGATGAAAACGCAATCAAAAAGGCGTACCGCAAAATGGCCCTCATTTACCACCCCGACAAACAGGCCTCTTTACCAGAAGAAGAACGGGCCACGTCAGACGCGAAATTCAAGGAGATTTCTGAAGCTTACTCTGTCTTGTCGGATCCCCAAAAGAAGCACATGTTTGACAGTGGAATGGACATTGACGGTTCCAGTGCTAGTGCTGGTGCTGGTGGAAATCCGTTTGGCGGGTTTGGTGGTCATGGCGGTGTGGATATGGAAGATATTATGCGCATGTTTGGTGGTGCTCAAGGTGGTGGGTTCCCAGGTGGTGGGTTCCAGCAGCAGAGAGGGTATGGTCAACGTGGGCACTCTCACTCGCATGGTCACGGTGGACATGGTCATGGAGGCTTTGGAGGCTTTTCTTTTGAGTAATGGGGAGAAAGTCTATTATAGATTATGAGTGTGTGTTTGAAGCGTGTGTGTCTGTGTGTGTGTGTCGTAATGTTCTCATGATTTGTTTTTGGAGTGATGATGAAGGTTGGGAAAACTCTTGGAAGATGGGGGGGCTTTACCCAAATAATAAGAAGATTTTTTGGCTATATTATATTATAATTCCTCTTGTGTTTGTTTTTATTCCTGCGGCTGGATTTTGGGCACGGAACGTGGTTGTTGAATCGGAAAATTCCAGGAAAATTGGAATGATTTTTGTGTCGGGTGCTCGGGTTATCACAACCAATCAGATGAATCTGTCATTGTCCGTCCAAAAAAAAAAATCTGAAACCGTTATCATTCCAATAATCTTAAAAACCAGCTGGATATCCCCTACTGGAAACCTTTCCAAACAATCCATTGCATTCACACCAAGTCCTGTTAGCTCATTCGTTTCCATAATAATGTCAAACCAGTCCCTCGCAACAGTTCACACACCCCTGCTGGAACAGCATCGCAGGGCAACTGCATCAGTGTCTACAAACGCAGAAGTTCCTCAGGCTCCAGCACCTTTTAGCTTCTGGAATCTTCTCAAGTTCCTTGGACCAGGTTTCATGGTTTGTGTTTCTTGTTGACGTTGAAGTTGTTGTTGTTTTTTCAAAGGTGGCACCTCGTTAACCCCATTTCGCTTTTATAGATTGGAGTTGGTTACTTGGATCCTGGAAACTGGGCCAGTGATTTAGCAGGTAACTGAATTATACAAGGTTTTTTTTTTCTGTTGGATCACTAAAGTAATCTTGAATAGCTGGTTCTAAATTCGGCTACACGTTACTCTACATTCTTCTTATCGCCAACTCAATGGCAACGGTACTCCAATATCTATGCATCAAACTCGGTGTCGTTACCGGAAACGACCTTGCCATGTCCTGTCGAAAGCACTTTTCCCCACGCTTTAACCTATTCCTCTACGTTCTGACGCAACTGGCCATCATTTCGACCGATTTGGCAGAAGTCATTGGAACCGCAATCGCCTTGAATTTGCTCTTCTCCATTCCCCTTGCTTTCGGTGTAGCCTTGACGTCCTTGGACGTTCTCGTGATTTTAATGTTTTACGGCAAGAAACACTTGCTCAAATATGAAGCCGCAGTGGTAGGACTCGTGGGTATAGTAGGCTGCTGTTTCTTGTACCTAGTCACCGTGACAAAGCCACGCTGGTTGGAAGTGGCATGGGGGTTTGTCCCATCATCTGGGATTGTACGGGAAGACGGACAATTGTATATTGCAATGGCGATAATGGGTGCCATTATCATGCCACATAATCTGTACCTGCATTCATCGATTGTTCGGTACCGGTCCAACGTCGGAGCCGAACAGTTGGGTGAAATCAAGGAACCCGGGCAGGACTTTTCCATTGAAAACGTGCAACCCATTTCCCGCATGTCGTTGATCCCGGAATCACTGCGGTACACGAACATCGACTCGATCGTTGCGTTGACGGTTGCCTTGTTGATCAACAGTGCGATTCTGATTGTCGCGAGCGCTGCGTTCCATGAAGCAGGGCTTGGGGAGGTGGCCGAGCTCAAGGACGCGTACGAGCTCTTGAAACAGAATCTTGGGCCGTTGGCGGGGTTTGCGTTTGCATTGGCGCTTTTTTGTTCAGGTCAATCGTCCACGATTACGGGAACCCTGGCGGGGCAGGTGGTGACGGAAGGGTTTTTGGGTTCTAGTGTGCAGTTTCGGCCGGAGTTGCAGCGGTTGATGACGCGGTTGTTGGCGATTGTTCCGGCCATGACGGCGGCGCTTGTTTCGGGGGAGTCGGGGATGAATCAGCTGATTGTGTTGAGTCAGGTTGTCTTGTCGCTTCAGCTTCCGTTTGCTATTTGGCCGTTGGTGTGGATTACGGGTGGTGGATCGGATGGTGAGGCCATGAAGGTGCGGTTTACAAAGACTTCGCTTGAAGATGGAGGGGATCAGGTTGAACATGTGGTGGATTACGCAAACTCAAAGTCCTTGAGGCTGGTTTCGTTTTTCATTGCTGTTGTTATTACATTCTTCAACTTTGTATTGCTCTGGCAGATGCTGGGGGCTTGAAGGATTCTCTTTAGACGCTTTGCAGTGTTGAAACTGCTATTAAAAAAAAACGCATTTTGACACAATCATGTGAAAATAATAAAAATAGTATAAGCTTTCGTGTAAATAACAAAAGGTTCTCAAGCTTTTATATCGACTTTTTTTATTCACACACAATCATCGAGGGAATGGACTCAAAGTCATTGCGTTTTCCCAAAATATGATCTGTTTGTCTTCATCCGTTGGAGCATACACAGACTCCGGCTCCTTTGCAACCCGACGAAAAGATTGTAAGTTCACACACGATGAAAAGGGAGAATCCTCTTCTTGAGTGTATGCCACCACTCCAGAAGCGCATGAGTTTTCAGCATCAACATTTGTATCAACTACTACGCGTTGATGGTGTTTCTTTTTCTTGGATTTCGGTTTAAATGGATTTATAATATCCAGTTTGTGGATTTGCAATTGGTTTTTTGAGATGGATGATGATGGATTTGGGTTGTTTGTTGACCCCTTTAATCGTTTATCAGACTCTTGGGGATTAAACCCCTGTTTTTTGGATTGATTGGAATTGTGTTTCGTGGAATCAGACTTTTTGGAATCGTTTGAAACTTGTGCCATGTCTTGTTGCTTCAATATTGCAATGTACAAATCTCGTTTATGAAGGAGAGCTTGCGGATCGTATTTCTGGAAAGTTTGATCAGATGTGGGTAATATAGGTAACTTGGAATCCGTTTCATGGGATTCTTTAAAGGGTGGTGCATCTGTTTGAATTGGGTGGTGTCTTGTGTCGATACTGAGGTCACTTGTCTGTTCATTGTTTCGATCAAGTACAAAGGGCTGTTGATAGTACAAGTGTCCCAAATTTCTTGCAAAGTCTTGCAAATACTGATTTTGGGAATCATGAATTGCTTGGTAGCCTTGGTTCTTTGATTTTGCAATCATCTGTGCGATTTTTGGAGTCAATTGAGACACGCTTCCTTGTAACTGCAGCTGCTTCAATGAAGACGACTCCTTAAGAAATTTCCTGTCCTTTTCCACCTTCTTTGTTTGGGTCACTTGAGAGTTGACTACTACGCCCTTGCCTGACGGTTGTGCCAATATAAGGGATATCTGGGGCAACAGACTTCTTTTGGCAGCTCGTTTTCCGTTGGAATCAGTATTTGATTCATAATCTGGAGTTTGGCGTTGTTGAGATTGAGGCAGTCTGTTCGAATTATCCCCTTCAAATTCTCTGTGATTAGCACCATCATTATCAAGCAAACATTCGTCGCCTTGAAATTTGAATCCTCCTTCAACTCGATCGTCCATGACTTTAGCAATCACCGTGAAAGATCCAATGTTGCTATTAAGAGCCAAGGTTTGTTGCAATTTCGGGAAAACTGTTTTTAAATCTTTGGATTTCTGGTGGGTCCCAGTTGCAGCTATTCCAGCTATTCCAGGATACTTTGAATACGGAATATTCACGGTTTTTCCATCCAGCAATAGTTGTTGACCTCTGCAGTTGATGTTTTGAAATGGATGGATGCCTCGTTTGGGAAATGCTGGGTACTGTGTAGACGAAGTGCCGTGGTTCAATTGTAATAAATTTGAGGAGTTGTTGTGGGTCAGAACCGAAACTGAAAGCGAGAGGGGCTTTAGATCTTTCAGTGGCTGGGATTTCGAGTAAACAACAAGAAATCAACAAAAAAAAAATACGTTACACACCTGAACATTCTCACGAGCATATGATATTTCTTCCCGACTTTTAATTCGTCTTTTTTGATCTTCTTCTTGAAGTGATACCTGTTTGGTAACGTTATGGACATCGCAGGCTTTTTCCCGCCCATCGCTTCCATCTTTATCCTTTGCCAAAAGTGCTGAATTTTGATGCAAAAGTTTAACACGGCTCGCGGCTGAAGTTATTGAATGCCGATGTGACACATCATAGAGTGGTGTGGAGAATGGCGCTGAAGTTTCAAGTGAGTCAGATGGCAACATTTCTAAGCTCTTTGTATATCGATATCGCTGATAATATTCATCTGGTCTAAAATGAATCAGCTTGGGTTCATCGTGATCACCTCCAATAGTGTCAATCGATGATAGACCTTCATCTTCGTGAACATTCCGATCCCCAATGAAATTTCGCCTTAAGCTGGGATTTATATCTCTTCTAGGAAATGAGCTGCGCCGAAGATTTACAAGACTGGTGTCGATACACGTGTTACTCAAATTGGTGAGGCTGTTGGAAATAGGCTGTGGATTTGATACCGATTGTCCAACAAGTTTGAAGGGAAGATTTTTCGATTGTAGAGAATTCTGAACTAACGTTTCAGTGGAAGATTGTTGGTGCTGCTGATGTTGTTGTTTTTGTGTAGCTGTTTTCTGCTTTGCTTGATTTTTCCGATGTAACAACAATTGTTGGCTTTTGCTCAGCGATTTTCTATTTGCTGTCACTTTTGATACCGCAGACAATTCTTCGGGTGCTTGAAAAATTGAGAATCGCTTAATTAATGGCGGAGGTGCATCTTGCGGCAATTGTGGTTGATTTCCTTTAGGACCCTGTTCTTCACGAAATCTCGACGCTGTATTCGTGAAATTTGTTGGGTTTTGAGCAACGTGTGAAACGGGCTTTTGCGGATTGGAATAGTTCAATATTCCTATGGGGACAAATTCTATAACATTGGCTTGGTGGGGATTGATTGACTGAGTAGCTTCATGGGAATGCTTAAATGAGTTGAGGAGTCGCGGTGGTTCCTTTGCGTTGTGAGTGCGTTCGTTGGGGTTGTCGTCGGAAGCCAAAGATTTTCGAAATAACTGAGAGAGTTCGTGGTTTGTAGAAATATGATCTGTTTGAAATTTTCTCTTGTCTTCAGCCGTTTCATTCGAATAATCTGTTGACTTCCTTGTTTTCGGTTCTTGGTCATGAGTTTGTTTTGACACGCTGAATGATATATTTTGCAAGCGCTCGCTTTGATTATCCGGTCTTGAGTTCCAATGTGTAGTAGTAGAACTTTCATTTCTTGCTCGGGTAGCTGTTGCTGTAGCTGCTATTGCTGAGTTCTGATTATGTTTGGCGTGGGTGGATTCAAAATCGGCTTCAGGTTCCTCAGGGATTAAGCTACGATAATTTTGGTTATCATGACTGTTTTTGTTTTGAGATGGGGTTACACCGTGTGTTGTTGTATATGGCCCTCTATCAAGTAGTGCTGGATGGACATCTGAAGAAGCAGAAAAGCTTAGCGATGGCTGATGAAATGCTTTTGATGCTTGCTCTGATTTTGTCCTCAAATACATGGATTCGTCGTTTGATGATGATTGGGTTTGGGTAGGGTTTTCTCGCCTGATGAATGTTATCAGACTCGACAATAATTCAACCACCAATAATTCAACCACGAAACTCACATAGCGAGTATATTGTCTTTATCTTTTGAAGTATCTATTTCGGATGTGTGTGTTTCAATTTCAGTGAAAGTCGCTGGTCTGGATGTAGCAACAGATGATGTATGTGATAGTTGAGTGGACCGGCGACGAATAAGTTGACTGGGTAGTGGCTCAGAGTTGAGCTTTTCCGAATTTTGAGGTGGAATTGCACTGCTGTATTTTTGCTCTGGTTGATTCGAACTGGATGCTCGACGTTGCGATCCAATTTGTGCTACAGAAACTCTAGTCGAAGTTAAAGGTGGGGTATTTTCTATCAATGGCGCACGGGCATTTGAAGCTGCGGACATTGTAGTATTTGCGGGTAGTTTTACATCTTTGCTATCAATAGATTTTCGACGATTCTTAACCTTCGTATCACTTGATGGTTCTTCTGGGATTATAGATGACTTTTTTCCATGATCCAAAGCTGTGGACTTAGCGGATGCTATGGATTCTTGTTTGCTAGATTTCCTCTTTTTTGACTTAGTTGCCACAGTCTCAGCTGCATCAACTTTTTCGTCCATGGCAGAAATTTCTTGAGCAGGAGTTGGTGCTGAGGGTTCTGGCGCAGCCACAATCGCCATTGGCAGATCCTCTGGAGTTGGAGGTGGTTTCGGTTCAAGAGACTTCAACTCTTTTTTAGGCTTGGCTGTCAATAAAGCGGTCACAAATGGATCGCTCGCATCCATCCCGGCTTGGTTCAGCATCAGCAGCATTTGGTTGGCCGCTCCTTTCATGTTGGAATACAGCATGAAACTTCTGACGTCCACGAGTAGCTGCTGCCAGTCAGGAACAATGTTTGGCCTATTCTTCCTTATAGTCTCAAATGTGTTGTTGATCTTGTTGAGGGCCATTGTTGCAAGCAGTTCTTTCGCGTTTTGAAGGAGCATTGCAAACTGGTGGTGCTCCTTGTCATCGGGTATTTCCTCAAGAAGAGCAATGATAACAGTGAGATATCGGCTCTCTTGCGAGTCGTCCTGGTAGACTTCGAAGTCCATTTGTTGCTTTGCCGTGTTCTCGAACGACCTTCTTTTGTTTTTTTTTTGTCGATTTTTTTTTAACAAACCGAAGATGGGACCAAAGAAGAAGAAGGAAAAGGACTTCAAAGTTAAACCGCATCTTGTTCTTTTTGCAGTTTCTGAACTATCACAAAAACAGAAAAAGAAGCTCAATGTTGGCGGCGCCAAAGACCAGGGAAACTTGACGAACTTGTCTTTTAAATCAAAGTCCATCGTCGTTCGGACCCAATCTGTTGCAGACAGCGATGCCGTATCTGATGCAGCTCTGAAAGGAAATCTGGATTTGAAATATATATTGAGCATGTTGCTACATCACAGCGGTTCCAACAGAAAAGGTGTCAACAACAGCAACCATGAATGAGACTATCAACTCAAACACCAACTTGTCAGATTCGATGAATAAGCTTAAAGACCTGATCAGTGATGACCAGAGAACAATGGTGTTACACTTGAGTCAGATTATCAATGCCACAGCACCGATTCTCTTGGATCGCGAATTTGAAGTTCGAAAAGCTTTGATTCAATTTGCGAAAGTCTTGGTCAAATTGGCTCCCGCTGTATGTTGCTTGATTTATGTATCGCTGTCATGGGCTTCAACATGAATCTTATAGAAATTGCTGCTGCCTTTTGTTTCGGTCATTATTACCTACGCTTGTTCTGCCATGAACCATATTGTGAATGAAATTCGTTATGATGCTGTTCGTTTCATCAATGTGTGGATTGATGTATTCCCCGCCACATTCATTCCAGCATCCCCTCAAGTGAGCGAATTTCGTAAGTCACCAAATCGAAACTCATAATTTATTACCATTCCAGATTATCCAAAACTATATGTCTTTGTTAAGTCTTAAACGGCAAAAAGTGTCTGGTGGGCCTTTTGTTTCTCAAATGTCCCAAATATCAAGTATTCATGTTTTTATGACAGGCCAAGATTCCTTTGTCAAGAAGTCAAAAGAGTCGATTATGGACGGTGTACGTATTGCTATTGCCTGTATCATTTATTGAAAATCAGACATAGGACCAGATTGTTGTGCTTGCCAGCATGAACCAACTCCTTAAGTTATCGACGGAAACTTGTTGGCAATCTACCTTGTATGCTTTTTCTATTTTACTTTATTTTTAAATGGAGGTGAATTCGGCTTTTGCTGTCGATGGGGCGGATGTTTTTGAATTCACAACTTTTCGGTTTAAGTACTAACCGTCCCTTCAGTATTCCAGCAGAATACTCACTGTATTTCAAAAAGGTATGAAAGTAAAAGGAACCAGTTTTTAATAATCATGGTTGTATTATCCAGGATATTACGCTGACACGAAGCGCAGATCGCTGGCACCAAAACACCAAATGGAACTTGGACATTTTCTCCAATTCGTTAGCTTCTATTTCTTCAAATCCTATTAAATCGGCCAACGATCGTATTGAACTCAGTCTGGGCGAAACCACCGTGTCCAAGAAACCAATACAGGCAGACACATGGGGGCCCTCTGAATTTATAAATGCAATTGTTCCTGTTTGTATTGATATTTGGTTGGAAGCTGCTGCCATTGTACTTTCAGGGGCCATGATCAATGAAACTCAGGGATTGGAAAAGTTGAATTTGAGCATGTCCATTCTGCATCAATCGTTGGTAAAGAATTTTAATGGCCCAAGCAATTTAGACCTTGGTGGGAGGAAGGCAATCGTGGCTAGTTTCGCAAAACATGTGTTGGTTTCATTTCCTTATGGACACAACGCTGTTGGAATCAAGACTGAACATGTAGATGATTTTTCTTGAATGTTGAATGCTATGTGTCTGACAATTTCCGCCAGTGTGAACAAGTTCTGCAAGAAATGAATATCAAAACTTGCGAGATTGTGTCCTTGTTTCAGCCCCAGGATTGGGCGGCAGGACAAAGTGACAGCAAAGTATGGGAGGAAACTATGTTCGCCTATATTTTCAAAATCATTGCAGCAAAGGTAAAACGCGGGATTGTGTGGGAGGCGGTGCCTTCTTTCTTAATCTTTACATTAGGATGACATCCTGCCTCTGCAATCAATGAAAATGATTTTCCCACTTTGTGAATCTACTCTGAAAAATGGCTCGAAACGTGGAATAAAACTTATGGAGCTTCTTGTCCGTCGACACAAGGAACTGAGCGCAAAGACTGCCCTTTGGATGGAAATGTTCCAATTTATTCAAGACGCCTTCATGAACTTAAGTCCAAATGTGAATCGTGCAGCAAAATCAGACTGGCTTGGATACCTCCCAAAAGCATTGTGGAGTTTGGGGGCTTCCAACCCTAAAGGGAGTCAGCATATTTTGGCGTTTCTGTCAATGATTTTGCGCCAGAGTGTGCTAAGCGATGATGTTGAAGTCACGGTTCGTGTCTTTTACCATGCAATTCGACAACTAACACTTTATGTTTAGAAAATGGTCAATAGTGTGAAGAATGGACTGGTGCCTTTCTTTCACGTCGTCACTCCGCAAAAGGGACCACTATTTGGTCCGTTTCTGTTGCTTCCACTTGACTGCCAGAAGGCTGCCATTGAATTGTTGTATTACCTTCCAACCTGGTCAGAAATCCTCATAAGTGGATTAGCAGCATGTCTTACCTGTTGAGTATACCATTTTTTTTGTTTCTTCATTTTACAAATCAATTTATTGACCCCACTTGTACTTAAAGGTCCTCTTGCTGATGTCGCGATTGTCTCGCGAGCTTTAGAAATCTCGTTTGAGCGACAGAATTTTCCAGAGGCTGCTTTGGAATGGCCTCTGTTTTTCGGCTTCGTGTTATCAGTCGGAGTAACAGGCACCACAGCGTCAGTCGCAGCAAAAATCTCGGGAGAAAGTTCGGCCATATGCAGCTACGAAGACTATTGTCAAATGTTTGGTGTGCATGTGGTTGGCACAGGCGGATTACAGATCAAATGGACAGAAATTCAGAAAGACAACGCTGGTGTCATGGTTATGGCGCGGAAGAGGATTTATTTGAGCAAGGTATAATGATAACAAAAATGATGCAATTGGACTTAAATACTTATAGATGATTGCGTGTCTTTTGCTTTCTAATTCCGTCTTGATTCAAAACGGATTAATTGATTTCACCATGGATATGCTGACTGAATTTGTGGTTAGTTGATTGCGTTTATGTCCACAGGTTTTCATCCCAGTTAATTTCAGCCAAGCCTCAAATCTCTGGATGCTTTCTTTGGAGTTTCTACATTGTTATCAAATCTGTTAGAGGAAGCTGGCGACCTCGTAGGCCATGGCAACCAAGAGCATGAGTTTTTAGTTGTTTTTGGGGAACTCTGTACAAGCAGTATACGCATATGTGTAAACACGAGCCACGAAAATTACGAACTATTCAAAACCTGTGCTGAAGCTAGCCATAATGTTTTGAAATGGTTCCCGGCATTGGCGAGTGGATTTAAGGAAGAGCTGGCGAGGGAAAGCAAATCGATGTCATTTTCAAATCGAGATCGTGTGAAGATGATTTTGGATCGATTGTGATTAAAGAGATTGTATTCCCTGAAGTTATCTTATTCTGGCACCACCTGTCCATTTCCTTGCTTTTTTTTGGTTGCAACACGACCACTTGCTGATTTGCCCACTTTCTTTGATCTGTTATCATCCAAACAGATATCCTCGATATCTGAACTGTATCCTGCGAACCAAGGCCCACCATCCTCTCGTTTCATCACCTTTCTCCACCAATTGCGATATGTTTTGATCATCAAATCAGCTGCAACTGGAGAATTCATGGCATTCGCTCCAACAGCCAATCGTTCTTGCTGACCCTTCAACATTTCATAATCCTCCATTAAAATCTTGCGTACATAGGATGGGTTGTACCAGTCAAGAATCCACCGTCCCCAAAATTGCTTTTCCAAAAACTGCATGAACGAGAATCTTTGAATGTACACGAAATGGCAATGGCCCTTACGCGTAGGAATGCTGTAAAAAGTTTGATCTCCCAAATCCCCAAAGTCTAGTGAGACGATACAGGGACCCATGAATTGGAACTTTTGTTGAATCTTCATCAAATCGGGGCGTTCTGGTTGTGATACGGAGCCCTGAATTCCAATTCCATGACCTTCGTTGGTTTTGTCGATAAATTCGCAAGTGATATTCATGATTGTGGAATTTCCTCTTTTTCCAATTGTAGTATCGTGGGTGAATGGAAGCTTTCCCATTACATTAGCTGAAATAGGCTTCAAAACAAGTCTATATTTGCTTACATGCGCGGGATCCAGAAAATTCTCATTCAGTAAAGACGCGTCGATGTCCAACACTTCATATCCAATGCGAGGAACCCATTCTTCTTTCAATTTTGGAAAGTAAATGACAGGCTTTGGCACTTTGTTGACAGCTTCCAAATCCCCAGGCCAGATCTAACGAGAAACATTAGGCATAGTGATTTCTGTTTTTTCATGGAGTTTCCTTTGTTTTTACCCATATGAATCCTTCTGACTCAACGGCGGGATACTTTCGTACTTTTGCATTCGTGGGGATTTTGCTGCTTGAAGGGACCTTGGAGCACACTCCATCAGTCGAGAACTGCCAACCATGATATCTGCATTCAAGCTTTCCATCCATTATTCTTCCCACTGAGAGTGGCGCACTTCGATGGGGACACTTGTCCGCAAACACGATAACATCGTTAGTCTCTGGGTCTCGATACAGAACAATTGGATCGCCCTTTGTTTAGTTGGTGGTAATAATATTGAAAACGTAGTTTGATTGGTGACGCGTTGGGTGACATACCAGAAGGTGGTGTGCGTAGGGAGTTCCAGCTTTAACGGCATTTCCGAGGAGAAGCGGATACCAACAGTTTCGAAGGTTTGTGTTGGACTCGCTGTAGTAGGCTTCTTCCAACTCCTCCTGTGTTTGTTTATACTCACTCATTTTACAAACATATTTTTATTCCAAGATGGGGGGGAAAATATACCGAAAGGAGGATTGTCACCTTCAGGCGTCACTTTTCGAGTTTCTGTGCTTGACAAAAGATCCCTTCGGAGGGCCGCCACGACGAGGCATGTCTTCCAACATGATGTCCTCCATATCTGAACTATAACCTGCGAACCAAGGCCCGCCATCCTCTCGTTTCATCACCTTTCTCCACCAATTGCGATATGTCTTGATCATCAAATCGGCTTGTACGGGGGAATTCATGGCATTCGCTCCAACAGCCAATCGTTCTTGCTGCCCCTTCAACATTTCGTAATCCTCCATTAAAATCTTGCGCACATACGATGGGTTGTACCAATCCAAAATGACTCTCCCCAAGTAGAACTGCTCTGCCTTCTGCAAAAACGACCAACGCTGAGAGTAAATGAAATGGCAGTGTCCCTTCTTTGTGGGCACACTGTAGAACGTCTGGTCACCGAGGCCACCAAAATCGAGCGAAACAATGCAAGGCGGCAAGAAATGAAACTTTTGCTGAATCTTCATCAAGTCTGGACGCTCGGGTTGGGAAACGAGGCCTTCAATACCAATCCCATGCCCTTCCTGAGTCTTGTCGATAAAATCACAGGTGATGTTCATGATGGTGGAGTTTTCTCGTTTTCCAATGGTTGTGTCATGTGTGAAGGGAAGCTAATTTTTCAGACATGGATAAAAAACAAGGATGCAAGGAGGTTAACGATGCATACTTAGCACCTGCAGTTTTCATTATTCAATACTTACATGCGCCGGATCCAAAAAATTCTCGTTCAACAAGGAAGAATCGATATCCAATACTTCACACCCAGAACGCTGAACCCAATCGCGTTTCGTGGCAAAATAAATTCCAGGTTTTGCTGCTCCCTCCACTTTTGTTACATCGCCTGGAAACACCTTGTATAATAATAATAATGAATATTAACAAAAAAAATATGAATCGTTTTAAACTGGGCGGTTGCCTTCTGTTTACCCAAATAAATCCATCGACTTCAGCAGTCGGGTACTTTCTCAACTTTGCATTGCCTGGAATCTTGTTGCTTGAAGGAACTTTGGAACAAACGCCTGTTCCATCGAATTGCCAGCCATGGTATCGACATTCAAGCTTTCCATCCATGATTCTTCCGACCGAGAGTGGGGCACTGCGGTGTGGACACTTGTCTGCAAACGCCAAAGCTTCGCCACTGACAACATCACGATAGAGCACAATTGGATCTCCCTTATTATTATTATTTTTTGTTTGTGTGGTTTATATTAGTTTTTTTTTCGCAAAGATGCTAGAAAGAAACGATGGGGTTTCCAAACCAGAATGTGTTGGCCCAAAGGTTTGTCTTTGATCAGTGTTGCAGACGTGATCAGCGGATACCAGTGATTCCGCATATCCGTGTTGCTCTCTGAGTAATACGCCTCTTCTAATTCTTCCTGGCTGCGGCTCATTCTCGTGTGTTTTTTTCTTCTTCTTGGCCAACCTTTTTTTTTTTTGGTTGTGATTGGCCGATTGGGTTTTGTCGATCTCGATCTCACGTCCACTTATTTCAAATCTTGAAAAGATATGGGTAAATAAACTATATATTCTTCTCATTAACCGTTTATTTTTTTGAAAGTTGGAAGCTCCAAGTCAGACACAACTAGTTGCAAAACATGAACCAACCAATCAAACGTTGGATGGGAAACATTCACAAAACCTTCCAACGAAAAACAAAAAAGAAAAATCAAAAGAGTTGCCAAATAAATGAGTATGATTGGATTTTTACTGCCCTTTGCCATTCCCTTTGAAACGAAAGGGAATTGAATTTTTTTCATTTGTGTATTTTCTTTTCACAAGTTGAAACAGGAAAAATGCTTGCATCACTTATTGCCAGCGGTTTCCTCATTGCCGTCGCCCACGCCCAAAAAGGAATCGGAAGCACAGGAACGGATTGCTCCATCTTCAAAGTCGGAGTCCTGGATATATGGTGGGGAATTGGCGGGGACAAGATGGCAAGCATTGGCGGTGGTGAAACTGATAACTTTCCATCGCAGGGGCTACCCACGTGTACCAAACGATACCGCAACGGACTGCTGCACTGGAACCATGTTTACCAATGGTCAAGTTGTTTGTGATTCTACCAGCACCTATATCACGGAGCTGTGAGTCCTTTTTTTTGGTCCCTTATTCAATTGATGTGATAAGCCACAAATAGTAACTAAAATAACGCATCCCTCCCCCTCCTTCTTTCAATGATCTAGCCGTTTGGCCAACACTGGAGTGGCAGGGCAAGTACCAGCCGGTCTGAACTTGTTGACTCGTTTGACTCTCCTGTGAGTTATGATTTTTTTTTGGGCGGGGAGTGGGAAGGCTGGGTCTCAAAATAGCAGCACCCAAACTGTAATGGCGCACCTGGTTGTTTATGCTTTTCTTTTTTCCTCAGTGATATCTCTGGTAACCGAGGTGTCTCAACCGGTTTGTCCACCTTGGCGGCTATTCCAGCCCTTCAAAGCTTGTGAGTACCAAAACAAAAAACAAGAAAAAGTGACATAACTAAATATAAATCAACTATAATCCACTTTCCAGGAATGCGATCGGAACTGGATTCACTGGACCCACTATCCTATTCAGCTCCAGCATTCAATGCTCTTTACCACCAACTCTCTGTGGAGCCCCTGGATGCCAGCAATCGTCTCCAATCCCTGCATGCCGTGAGTTTTCTTTTTTTTTTTTTTACTCTTGGAGGATGTGGTTTGAACTCAAAAAACTAAAAACCAAATACAAAAAATCAGCCACCACATCTGTCGGAGGAAACAACAACCCAGCCGACTTTGCTCCACCAACCGCGAGTCCAGTCCTCTGGATCCTCATTGGAGTCTTTGGCGGCGCCTTAGTCCTCCTCTCGATCATGTGTTTCTGCTGCAACCAAAGAGGAGCCGTTGCCCAACGCCTCTTGAACCAACCGACTCTCCCAACCTCGATCGACCCTAAACAAAAGGCAGCGCAATACGCCAGCGAAGAAGTCAGCACGAGCGGGGAAATGGCCATGATCACGTTGAGTCGAAACGGGATCCCCAAGCGTACGTTTAGTTTACCAGAGACACGTCAATTGCAAAGTAAAGAGGAAGCGGCGATGGATGTGGCTGCGCGTGATCCGTTTATTGTTGCTAATGGTGGGAGTGAGAGTTTCCCGGTGCGACGATACTATGCGAAGGAGTTTGGAGATGAATTGAGTTTGACGGATGGGGATTCGGTGGTTTTGACAAAGGTGTTTAGAGATGGGTGGGCTGAGGGGGTTTCCATGCGTGCTGGTGGGCCGGCTTTGTTTCCGTTGGCGTGTCTTGGAGGTGGTGTTCCTGTGGTTTTGGCTGAGAGATTGCGAGTTGCGAGGATGATGGCTCGTGGTGGTCAGCCATCTGCTTAGACAAAAAAAAAATCGGGAAAAAAGAGTGATGACTAAAATCCGCTAAAAACAAGAAAGTTGGGGGGTTTTTTTTTACTGTTTTTTTTTATTCATTCTTTGAGTCGTTCAACTTGATTTTCTCCTCTTCTTTTTTTTTTCCATCGGTCCCAACGTAACTTCATAAAAGAATAAAATAAAAAATTTTTTAAAAAGAAAAGAGATTTATACAACATGAAGAGTTTCTTTTTTATTAAGAATTCACAACAAAGACAGATTGATGAAAACTCACTAACGCTTGAATGTCTTTCCACTATATCAACGAAAAAAAACATTAGCAGGGTTGCAACGACAAAAAAAGAAGAAAAAAAGCAAACCCAATAGTCTTCTTCTCCTTTTGATCTTCTGGCTTCTCTGGCTTGGCACGGTTAAGAACCTTCAAAAACGATTCCACACGAGCACGCATTCTTGAGTGCATGTATGCTTTCGAAGCCTTAATGTGGTAATGCAGGTAGTCTCTAAAGAGCTGAATGCGGGAGATGGTTTCCTCACGAATTGGTCCTGCCACAAAGTGACGAGGAAACAAAACTATAATTTGTGGGAGGTTAAAATTTTCTTCTTTGATGGGACAAAAAAACAACAACATGCAAAGCATACCAAACGTGACATATCCAACATTCTCTGAGTCATTCAGTCTCAATCCACGGAGTTCCAAAGGTGGTTCCCGTGCATTGTACAAAACTTGCGGTGCATTTTGGATGGCGGGCTGTCTTCTGGCATCCACAAATTCCTATTTGGGTTCCGTCGTTTGGTTGACCATAGAAAAAAAAAACACAACAGTCAACAAACAAAAATTCACCTGCAAAAAGACTTTGCCAAAAATTTGGTCCGTTTCTTCCTTGAATTGGGTCGAGAAAATAACAGTTACGCGGTCAGGGTATCCCATCACGTAAATTGCTTCGCTTTCACGGTAGTTTACAGTCATGACTTCAGTCTGTCTTCCCTCGCTTTGAGCTTGGAATGCAGCTTCAAAAGGGGCGGCCAATGCGTTTCGCTTCAAGAGAGCCAACTTCTTGACCAATACCTCTATCGTTTCGAAATTAAGCAAGAACAGAAAACCATATAATTTAACTCTCAGAATCATTGAACATACCCTTGTCCACTCCTCCCAATTGATCCTGGTCGATCCTCAAGGTGACTTCAAAGCCAGGTTCGGCGGTTTGTTGAAAGAGGGCGCCGTACTCACGGTACAAAATCTGGTCCGCACCGTACGCTCTTAGTTCCGGGTAGCACTTCATACTCATTGAAAAGTAGACGACAGATTTGGAGTCCTTGGTTTCGACAGAGTAAGAAACGCCATCGAAATCGTGGATGGTCAGAAACAGCTTTTCAGGCTCTTCGATTCTGATGTCAATTATTGAGATGTAGTTGTTTTTTTTTGTTGTTAGTAAGGGTACGGTTTTGGGATGGAAGTGGAAAGAGTAGCTTTAAATCGGCCAAGTGTCTTTTTCTCGGTTTGTCATGTTCTTGGCAATAGCAACAGCATCAGTCTCACCTGTTGAATCGTTCTCTGAATGTTTCTTCGAGAATGCGGTTGCGTTCCCTGTTTCAAGTTGGGGCGGGGGGGAGGTTTGTTGTAATTTAGCAGCAAAACAAACACCAATCAATAATAGGCAGCGGGGTCAAGATCGGCCAGCATCCTGGCCTCCGCGACCGCCGCGTATAGTAGCACGGACATCCTACTGGCGACTCGTGGCGGCAGCGGGCAAGTGGATGGATGGAACTCAGCATACTCACTCCAACAAAATCATTTATTTTATTTTATTTTATTTTATTTATTTGTAACAAAACTAAAGATGGAAGCCACAGTCGACGGCGCGCACGCGGGCACGGCGCTGCACAAGTATCTGCGGCAGAGCAGCGCGTTCCGCCGCGTGCTGGCGTCGCGGTCGCAGCTGCACGCGGCGTTCAAGCGCGGCGCCGTGACGCTCAACGGCGCGGCGGCGGCGGAGGGCGCGCGCGTGGCCGCCGGCGACGTGGTGCGCGTCTGCGCGGCGGCGGGGACGCCGGCGCCGTCGCGGCAGACGCGCGTGGCTCTGTGTGCAACTGTGTCAACTGCATCAACTACAACTACTACAACTACTCCAACTACAACTACTACAACTACTCCGTCGACCGTCGTCGTCTGGAAAAACAGCGGCGCGTCAATGGACCCGCGCAGCACCGTCTTTGCCGACGACGTGCGCAGTCTGCTGGCCAAAGACCGCGAGTGCGCCGTGCGTCCCGTCTTCAGTCTCGACAAGGCCGTGTCCGGCCTGGTGCTCGTGCGCACGGGCGACTGCGACTCCGACCGCGACCTGAGGCTCGAGGACGTGGAGTGCTCCTTCCGTTGCATCTTGCTGGGCAGGGCCGGAAGCAGCGTTGGCCTCGTCGAGGGCGACGAGTACGCGATCGAAGCCCCTGTCCAGGGTGAGCTGTGTACAACCAAAGTGCAGATCATATCCTTTACTGGCTCGAGAAACTCCCCAGACGGCTACTTGACCACGGTCAAGGCTACCCCAATTGGCGCCTTTTCTCAAAAGCAGATTCTGTGTCACTTTTTTGATTCCCCTACGCCCATCATCGGCAACTCGCGTTACACCAAGCAGCACCGGACTTGTCGGGACAAGGGAATGTTTTTGAGTTTAACAGGCCTATCTTACATTGATCCAGAGACTGGTGAAAGAATCTGCGTCACTCATCCAGAACCGACAAAGTTTGAAGCCCTTCGTGCAAAGGAAGCAAAATTCTTTGACAGGAAAAACACTGAGATTGAAGAAGCACTCAATACCGCTGACGCTTCCTTTGGAGACAAGGACTGCAATGACGACTCCTACGATGCAAACGCTGGAAAGCAAACAAGAAACCCTGCATACATTCGCGGTTTTCAAGATTTCAGGGGTCTTTCATTCAAAGTTACCCCCGATGTAATGATTCCTAGGCCATCTTCTAGTATCCTTGTTGACAGTTCGGTCAAGCTATTTGTTGAATCCTATCAACACAGCGTTCCGGCCACGATCAACGTTTTGGACATGGGGACTGGATCTGGATCCCTTCTCATATCTACTGTAAAATACCTGGAGTCGCACTATCCAACCGACACTTCACGACCCTCAATTCATGGCATCGCGCTGGATGCCTCATCAGCAGCTCTAGCTATTGCGCAACAAAATCTCGACTCTCATCAACTATCAGATCGCGTTCAATTAAAACTTGGTACTTTCGGAACTATTTCGGCAGTTCTCGAAAGCCTGAATCATCCCCTGCCTCAACCTGTTCATATTTGCATTTGCAACCCACCTTACCTCAGTCCCAAAACTCGAACAGTGACAAGCATCGATCCCACTCTTTTGAATGAAGAGCCAGCGGAAGCTCTGTATGCAGGACCTACGGGGTTGGAAGCATATCACGAGATTGCTGCGGGCATTAGGGAGGCGGATGAGAAGCTTGGAATCAATGGGTTCTCGAGTGGATGCATATTAGCAGTCGAGATTGCCCATGGAATGGCATCACGGGTCCGTGCGTGTTTTGAGGATTCTCAAAATTTGGAGCAGAGGAAATGGAAATTTTTGGATCTAAAGCGGGATCATAAGAATATGGAGCGGTGTCTTTTGTTTGTAAAGAAAGAGTAGACATACGCCATTTGGTTTTCCACTTGCTCTCAGTTTCTCATTTGTATTCACTTTCGGCATTTGTCAGCAACGCTCTTGGCCATCGGACTGGACCGCTTTGCACATGGCCTTTGAAAATTTTCCAGTTCGAAAGATCACCACTTTTCGCCCTTCTTTTTCCGAACTTGGTATTTCGTTTCAGTCTTCAATCCCACATCTAAAGAACAGAGGGGGGGTAAAAAGCCACACGACAGCTAAAAAAGATCGAAAATAATAATATTGGCTCAACCCAAACACAAAAAAAACGCATCACCAACAAGCAAATGGACCAAGACGATCCCATCCGAAGACTACTTGACATTTCCCACCTTGACTTTTCCCGGCCACCACCAGTGGCAGCAGGATCAGGTCATCCATCTCTGACAAATACAAGATACCCACACCAGCAACAGCAACAACAGCAGCGGCAGCAGCAGCAGCAGCCCAACCAATATGCGGATCACAGGCCTCAAGTTCCAAGCATCAGCACATCTGTCACTCCGTTTGTTGCATCATCCATACCCCTTTCATTTGCTGCTTTCGGATCAGCACCTCAATTTGGAAACGTCAGCACCAGCATCACCAACAGCAACAACAGCACTCCTCAACTCTTCAGCCTCAAGCCAGCTACCACCACAACCACCTCTGCTGTCGCCGCTTCCGTGAATACGGCAAATTTATTAGATTCAAGGACAGTGTCGGTCAAGCCCAATGCAAGCCAATCAGCGCCGCCAGAACCATCAACTTTGAGAAGTGCCCGAAGAACTCGACTCGAAAAGAGACGAGGCAGTAGCAGCAGCAGCAGCAATACAACAACTGAGGTGATTGGTTCGGGGTCATACCGAAGGAATGATTCCAACAGCAGCAGCAGTGGTAGTACAAGTCGTCGGCAAGAACAAAGTACTACAACACGAAATTTAACCTGCTTCCACTGCCAAACTACGAAATCTCCGTTTTGGAGGAGAACGGAAGATAAATTGAATTCGCTGTGCAATGCTTGTGGTAAAGTCAAAAAACGCTTTTTTTTTTTTTTTTTTTTTTTTTTTTTTTTTTTTTTTTTTTTTTTTTTTTTTTTTTGGCCTGTGTTGTGTGTATCTGACAACAAGTGTATTCTCAAGGGTTGTATTACAAGAAAAATAAGCGCCAACGACCTCACGCTGGATCTCCTAAAAGCGCAATTCCTACCTCTCCGCAAGGTTCTTTGACCTTGCTTCCTGGACCGCTGCCGCCTCCGGTGCTGTCGGTTTCTACACCAGTGTCTATGGGAGTGGCAACGCCCACTTTGGCTGCTCCTTTGCCAGCAGAATTTCGGATAGATTTTGATAAGGATCGGCAGGAGGACTCGCTCCTCTGAAAAATTCTTGTATTTTTTTTTTTGATTTTAATTTTAATTTTTTTTTTTTAGAGGTTTGTGAATAAACACTTTAATTCCAAAGAGAAGAAAACGTTAAAAAACGAGGTTTCCTATTAAAGAAAGCGAAAAGCAAGAAAGAAATCAAGTTACGCCACAGTTGGGCTTAACAGGCGCTGATTGGTATCAAAAAAAAACAGGGTATAAGTACAGAAAAAAAAAACCAACCACAAGGATGGACCCGTTCCGGAACAACCCGTTGGACATGCCACCATTTGATCCCTTCCCAGTAGTTCAGCAACAGCAACAACAACAACAACAGCAACAGTTAGCAGACGACGATGTTCGAGCGCTTTCTTATGCATTGCTGGAAACTTCCAATTTCAACGACCACTGGCTGATTCAGCGCTATTCTCGATATGCTGCAGTGACAGGGCTTCTACCGATGGACATGCACAATCCTACAGGTTTAGGAATGGAGACCCTGTTTGGTGTCTCTGGAATAACCGCTGCTGCTGCAACCACCTCTTTGACCACTCCCAGTACAACCGACTCTGTTGCGCCACCACCACCACCAGCACCACAGTCAGGAACAGCAGCAGCCGCAGATGCAGCAGCAGCATTAATATCCACCAATCGAAAGCGACGGAAACCGTCGTTGGTACGCAAAGCAAATGTTCCCTCACCTGAAGCATTGGAATCAATGAGCCAGCAGGAACGCAGAAAGGTTGTCAAGGCAATCAAAAAAAAAGAACGGGAGTTGAGTAAACAGTTGGTTTGCTTTGATTGTGGAGCGACTTCTTCGCCGTTTTGGAGAAAGACGGAGGATAAAGTACATTCACTTTGTAATGCTTGTGGTGAGTCATACAACGCACCCACTTTTCAGTCGGTTATTCAAAACCCGTTCAAAAAAAAAAGGCATTTATTTCAAGAAACACAAGAAGCGAAGGTTATTGAAGGAGGGTTGTGGCTTGTCGACAAATGACCCAAATGCTATAACCAACTCATCACCAAGTGCAAGCGCAAGTTCGGAATCTTGCAATTCTCAAGTGATTTCATCTTGTTTGGATTCTTCAATGATGGAACCTTCGAATATGACAGGCATCATTCCGCAAGAAGTGCGAAACCATGAACTGTCGAACGAGTTATTGCTTCTATCGAATGCCATCGCGCTTCACCGTCATCAGAATGATATGTCCCTTTTGCAGCGTCATCATCCCCAGGATAATGGGCAGTCAGTGTTTTGCCATCCATTCCAGAATTCGGTGGATGGTCAACCGAAAAATGATACAGTGGATTTTTCCTCATCGGACCAAGATTATCTGCGTTGTATGGTATGAATAAAGGCGTTTTTGGTTAGCTGCATTGACCATTTGTTCGTCTCAAGCCACCAAGAGTAATCACGTCGGGTTAGTTGCGGATACATTCCGGAACCCAAATCCTTCATAAACGCGCGCTTTTTAGTTGCCGCTTGCTGGCGTCTGTTGAAAAAGCACGTGGTGTTTCACCCGGATGAAACGGAAAGAAGAAATCTCCCTTTTTACATTTTCTTCCAAATCTCTGTCCAAATCACCACCACTCATCTCCCTCCATCTCCCTAACGTCAAACAAACAAATGCAGTACCAGGACGCCGCTGATCCACAGCAGCAACTGCAGCGGCAACAACCACCGCAGCAGCATGACCAACAACAGCAGCAGCAGCAGCAGCAGCAACAGCAACCCCAAGATGCTCCACCTCCTTATCCAAGTCCGTTTCAAAGTTCAGGATCTTCCCAAGCGCTGCCAACCCTTCCTGTACCCATGGCATTCAACTACCCACTGTCATATGCAAGTGCCAATGCTAATGCCAATACATCGGGTGGTGAATCCTCTGCTGGGAACACTCGACTGACGGGCAACTATTATGCTCAAGCTAGAGATGAATACCGGTCATACACTGAATATACGCAACAGAATCAGCACCAACACCATCCTTACCATAGACCCCAAGAGCAAAGCTCACAGCAAACTCACATCCAACCCCAGCTGATACATGCAGCACCTGCAGGCGTAAATAGTCAGCCTCCACAGGCGCAACAGCAGTCACAACAGCAACCCGCAGCAACAGCAGGCGCACCCAGAAGGCGTCGCATTTCATCGGGAAAAGCCCTTGAAATCCAACAGCAAATGTACCTCCAGATGGACTCCACTCAACTCAAACAGCTTTCAAAAGCAGAACGGAAGAAACTCCGTGAACACAACCGGAACTTGACTTGCTTCAACTGCGGGGCAACGTCAACTCCACTCTGGCGAAGGACTGCTGACCGGAAGAATAATCTTTGCAATGCATGTGGTTCGTAAGAGTTTCATCTCTGTTCTTATCTCCCCACCCCATATCTTATGATTTTTTTTTAAATTTGCGTCTCATCTCCCCTTTTTGTTTAGGTCTCTACTACAAGCAATACCAAACCAATAGACCAGTCAAAAATATCAATCAAGCAAGTGTTGCCGAAGAAACTGGTGCAGAACACAACCCAGTCCCGGCATATTCACAACCACAACGTGTCGAGGTTCCTATTCAACATCAACAGCAGCAGCAACAAAAGCAACAGAATTATGACCAGACGCAAACCCAACAATCACATCATTTCACGTACACGGGAAGCGGGCCTTCACCGTTCAGCAACACGGGGGTACCTTATGGGTCATCAACTTTGCCGACGTTAGTTAATGCGAGCAATTTGGCATACAATTCTGGTTCAGTGTCGGCGCCTTCAAATCCTACCAATGGAATTATCATGAATCCGTTGAACCCAATCAACACAATGCCATACCAACACTACGCCCAACATGCAGCAGCAACAAATGTCGGCTACTCCTTTGCAAGACAAAATCTACCTTCCCAAGTGGACCAGCATCACCAACAGCACCAACAACATCAACAACAGCAACAACAACAACAAACTGAAATGCCGCCATTTTCTACCTTGACTGGCAGCAACTCGAACATCATGCCTCTCCCATTGAGTTACAACCCCAACGTAACAGGAGCAACAAACCCTGCAATCCAGGCCATCCGCTATGATGCCAAAGCTTCCGGCTCTCCAACAATCGACCCGCACTTGGAGAGTGCTTTATGGACAACCAACTCAATTGATATGATGGCGAATCAGTTCCCGGGAGCGGCTGCTACTAGCGGTATTAATAGATCGCTGTATGATGGTAGCCACGACAACCGCCAGCAAGTTCAGCAACAGCAGCAGCAGCAGCAGTATGATCAAACACATGTTCACTTTCAAGAGCATCAAACAGAGCAGCGGGCTGTTACTGGAAATATTCAGCAAGAGCTACCACAGCTGCAGCAGCCGGGACCACAGGATCAAAGTCTGTCAAATGAACATGTCTCGCATAATGCTTGAAAACCCAAGTGTGTGGTTGGAATTTTTTTTTTTCTGCTTTTCTTTTTATATTTTTATTTTTTCATTTTTTTTCAAATAAATACGGGGTCAAGTATTGCTTACGTTCTATAAAATTAATACCATGTTATTTATGGCGAGTGTTTTTTTTTTTTTTTTTTCGATTCTTTTCTTTTTATTTCGTATTATTTCTTTCTGATCTCCAAAAAAAATGGCTCCGCTTGGAGATTCGATTCCGGCGTTGAGCAAACATGGTATACAGCCCACGTTGTGTAGAGATGCCCGGGCGTTCATTTGATAAACTTGCTTGCCTCTTACATTTGCAGCTGTTTCTGTGTCCCTACCTCTGTGGAGTGACAACGTCAAGTATGAGGAAGGTGAGCTCGCTCTCAGATTGTTCTCTCCCTTTGTTGCAGACTAACAGAGCATGAAAATAGGTGATCCATTTACTCTCGCTGCCCTGAAATGTGGTTACCCCCGCTTCGTGTACCATCCGCTTGTCAAACAGGTTTGCTTACTGTCCATTTCTGATGGCATCATTTGTATTTCCAAGTTACTAATGCCCCACAACCCAAATTTTGGGCTCAAACCAAAAACAAAAAGGTCTTTGATCACTTTGAAAAGAAGTTTGGCCGTCCAGGAGAAAAGTGTCTGGTGTTTCCGTCGAACCGAGTTGTCAATGAATGTCGACAGTTTATGAAATCCTTCATCCTAAAGAAAGACTCTGGATTCGATCCCAAACTAGCCACTTCGATTCGCATCGCTGAATTCGCTATTCAACCAATCTTTCAGGAGGCGTCTCCAGCAGCTGCAGACCCAACTACTTTCTTGCAAGGAAATGTCTTTATCTATGCCCTTCTGTTTCCGGAAGGTGCCGCAAAGGTTGCCAAAATGTACTGGCAACACACGGGAGAAGGAATTTCATCTCGATTTGCAGAGTATTGCTTGAAAGTCCTTGGATCCAACACTGAAAGCGTCAAATACTTCACGGGAGTGAGTGCCAATACTGACCGTTTCCAGACGCCTGGCTATAGAATCCAAGATCAGGAAACGCATGTGAATCAGGCGTCAGGTGCTGAGTCTACGGCAAGTCAGTTGTGGGTGGAGGAAAGATTTGGAAGGAATTTGGACTTGTCGTTTGCACCTCAGGCAAAAGTTATGTTGAGACAGCGGATCGCGGGTGTTGTTGCAGATAGCAGTGAAATTAGCGATGATGATGAGAAACCTGTTGTGGCGGCGCACAATGAGAGTGTTCGTGAGTTGGAGGGGTTGAATGAGAACCATGTATTGCTGTTTCCCACTGGAATGAGTGCAATCTACAATGCATTCAGAGTTGTTCAAAGATTGAGACCAAATCTTAAAACCGTCCAATTTGGGTATGTTTATTGTGGGGTTTTTTTTTTCTGTATTGAAAATTAATGGTTTTTTGCTCCCAAGCTTCCCTTACACGGACACACTCAAGATTCAAGAGAAATTTGGAAGTGGTTGCATTTTCCTTGGGCATGGTACAAATGCAGATTTGGATGAGCTTGAATCACTCCTCAAATCAGGGGAACGAATTGGAGCATTCTTTTGCGAATTTCCATCCAACCCATTGCTCAAAAGTGCCGATCTGAAGCGTATTCGAAGCCTGGCCGACCAGTTCGACTTTCTTGTCGTTGTTGACGAAACAATTGGAAACTTTTATAATGTCGCTGTACTCAACTACGCTGATATCGTTGTATCCAGTCTCACCAAAGTCTTTAGTGGAGACTGTAATGTCATGGGTGGAAGCGCCGTCTTGAATCCATTTTCTTCAAACTATATTTCCATCAAGCTTGCCGCTACAGAATTGTACGAGGATACAATGTGGAGTGAAGATGCAATCTTTTTGGAGCGCAACTCTAGAAACTTTATTTCAAGAACAGTGAAGATTAATGAGACAGCCAAAAAACTTGCTCTGTATTTGCACAGCCATCCAAAAGGTGAGAGCCTACTTCGGACATGAGAACCGTACGCTTTTCTGACAGGTTTAAAACAGTTGAATGCGTGCACTACCCATTATTTTCTGACAAGGAGCTCTACGCCACGTACTTGCGAAACGGTGGTGGGTATGGTGGCCTCTTTTCCGTCATTTTGAAGGACTCCCAAAGCGCTGCTACGTTCTACGACAACTTGGATGTTGCAAAGGGACCATCGCTTGGAACCAACTTCACCTTGGCATCGCCATACACAATTCTGGCCCACTTCACTGAACTGGAATGGGCGGAAGAATTTGGTGTGGCTGCTCGACTGATTCGTGTCAGTGTGGGGCTTGAAGACTGCGACAGCCTGATTGCAAAGTTTGAAAGGTCTTTATCTCAAGTTTGATTTATTGATGGTGGAGGTGGATCGAGAGGGGAAGGGGTGTTTCTCAAGTGGAATGGATGATTTGAGTTCTTCAGTAAAAGATTTATTGCTCGTTAGTCTTTTTTTTTTCTTCAACTATGTGTCCATGGTCCAGGGGATCTATTTTCATGCTATTGAGGGAGTGACAGATGAAACCGTTTGTGACTTTCCAACAGACTGAATTCCCTCCTTCATAAACTTCAGAAACCGCTCTCCGTATTCCTTTGGATGCACAGCGGATATTTTATGCTATTTTTCAACCAAATAAGTGGGGCGGATCTTCTAAGAACTCGCTGTTTTTTTTTTTTCAAACATACCCTATCATTTACAAGCGCTTTGAAAAAGTGTTCAGCTTTCTTAGTTCCTGAATATTCCGTAAAAATGTCAATGATTCCAATATAATACAAGTCCCTCATTGTCTCGTTGGATTCATTTGTAGACAAGAATCCACCCAACTCCTTGTAGAATACACAAAAGCTCCTCTCTGGTGGAAGAACTTCTGTGTTCATCTTGGCATTAGCGGCTCCTTGTTTGATTGAATCCGCATCAATAACAGTTTGCTTCCTTTTGAGGGCAATGGGAGATATCATTGTCGACCGGCGATTTAGGACCTGGTGGGTGTTCAAATCATTTGCACTTGGCTCAATCACAGAAAGTACAGAATCTCGAATGTTGTGAGTGTTTCCCTTAACAAGATCATGTACACCAATTAACAGAGAGTAGTCCATAATATTCATGGCAATCAAAAACTAATCATAAATTTAGGAATAGGCATGAGTGTTTCCCAAATCCATCAAAACAAAAAAAAGAGGGTGTAAAACTCAACTGCAACGTCCTTCTCCATCTGCTTCACAAAAATATCACGCTTAATCGGACCTAAAAACACTTTTCTCTGCCTATTCAACCAGTTGAGGTCTTTCAAGACCGTCCCCGGAGTAGTTTTTGCCTTTTCCTCAGAAGTCATTCTTCCAATAAGAGATCCTTTCAAATCATAAGTTTCATGAATATCCTTGTTTGGTGGGAACACGTTTCCCATCACGACAAAGTGGATTTTCTTATTTCCAGGAAGTTTTACACGATGTAAACCGAGAATTCGAGAAAGAAGAGTTTCGGGATTTGCTTTTATGTGCTGGAAGTGCAAAATTTTGTGGATTAATGAAAGGCACGAAAAAAAAAGTCTACTCACCTCGAAATAGTTTTTCAACACTTTTCGCAAGAATTTATGTTCCTTGAAAGAGATGGTCTTGATGATAAATCGGTAGTCCTGGCTAAAGTAAAAAAAGCTTCCTGACTTTCCTGGAGACCCCAACTCCGAAAGCACGTATTTCCCCGTCAGAGAAGTCTATGGGAAGGTTAAACGAACATGGTTGTGAGACTACCAATATTTTGATGGCCTTACGAGATAGTCTGTCACGTCAACCCTGAACGCTTCTCGAATTAACCGAAATATCCATGGGGCATAGTCTTTAAACTTAAAGTCATAACCTGACTTGGGTGTCAGTTCGTTTCCATTCCTTTTGAGGATCGCAAAAAAAAATAATGTAAGAAGCGCCATGTTTCAATTCAAACAACGGGGTAAGCATACACATCAAATGCAAGTTTATGAGCAGCAGTGAAGTCTTCAGGCGTGAGTTCTCTCATAGGCTTTGCAGCGCATCGCCCAACGGAAATCCGGATTCCCGTCAACATATCATACATCAGCTGAGTATTTAAACAAAGGATTTTCGATATTTGATTAGAGTTGATTCCTCCCTTTAAGATCCCTATTTTCTCACCATGTAGTTCACGTGACCTTCTTTGATGGGTGTCCCTACAAGGACTTCACGCCCTCCAGATCGTTGCCTGGTAAAACCTCTAGCTATACTAGGCCGGCTATTCAAAGATCTGGTGTTTTCAGGTGCTGACGCCTCAGATGACCTTACGCTAGAGGAATCATCCAATTGAAGCTGTTGCGCCAGAGGCGTTGTTGGAACAGAGCTTTGGGCTCCATATGGAGAAACTCTGTTACTATCGGAAAACATGGATGATACTGGTGCCGTGTCAGATCGTTTCTTTGTTGGTGACGGAGAACGTCCTGCCCGGCTGTCTACAGGCGATCGCCCCGAGAAAGAGTCGGAGCGCGACGCTTTATCAGAGAATCTAGGTAGAGAGTCTGATCGCGTTGATGATGTCTTGACGGAGATTTTCATTGGGATGTTGGGCAAGGTTGGTGGAATATCTGCGATGTTGTCGAAAGAGAAGGAGCCTGGCGCAGCGCCTTTCGTGTCGATGTACGAGGAGGTAGCCGACGCTTCGTGGACATTGGCGCCCTGGTTCTTGTCCGAGTCTGAGTCTCTCGCCATCCTCTTCCTGTATAAAAATAAAATCGTTGAAAAAATGGCCGCAAAAATAGCAAACAGTCTGGCTGCGTCGGTCCGCGCCGCCGACTTCGAAGGCTACTTGGCAACGTTATTTGCGCCGAGCCATGCGCGCGACGCCATCTTTGCGGTGCGCGCCTTTAACGTCGAAGTTGCTCATGTGCGCGATGCCGTTCGGAAGGGCGACATGCAAAACGTTATCGCCGGCCAGCGATACAAGTTCTGGCGCGATCTAGTCGACGGTGTCTACGGCGTAAGTTGCGGCTGCTGCAGTGTGGCTACTAACGAGTTTGGCAGGGAAGGCCCATCAACCATCCAGTAGCAACAGCCCTGTCTGCAGCAATACTGGATGCCCCGCTGTCGAAACAGTTTTTGCACAGAATTATAAGCGCCAGAGAGTCGGATTTCCATGCTGGCTCGTCATATCCTTCAGTTGAAGCTCTTGAAAAATATGCTGAACAATCTCAGTCTTCTCTCTTGTACTTACAATTGGAAGCCTGTGGAGTTCAAGATTTTAAAGTGGATCACATTTCGAGTCATATTGGAAAAGCTATTGGACTTACTACCGTCATTCGATCCACTCCGATTCTTGTTCCTGAAAGACAACTCTTTCTTCCCAGTGATCTGATGGCTAAGGTAGGAAACAATGTTTTTTTGTCGAGTCCTGCTGTGCTTATTGCTTTTTGATGCTTATTGCTTTTTGGTTCTCAGCACAATTTGTCATCGGAGGATGTATTTCGGACTGGCCCATCAAACCAGCTCTCCGATGTAGTGTTTGAATTGGCGACTCTTGCCAACAATCATATTGTCACTGCTCGTGCCGAAATTGAAGAAATGAAGGACAAGTTTCCAAAGGTTGCAATTCCAGCATTGTTATCCAGTGTTCCTGCTGACTTGTACCTCAAGCGGCTTGAACAAGCAAACTTTGATGTATTTAACCCAAGATTGAGGAATCGAGATTGGAGACTATTGTACAATCTATGGAACCATCACCGTCGTGGCACACTTTGAAATAAAGATGAAATGGAACAATTTGTGTATTATTTATCTCATTTATCACCATCTCCTCGCCTTTCATCGTTTCTATCATCATATCTTTTCCTTGCACCACCACGCCAACTGCTACCGCCGTCACGCCTAAAGTTGCTGCCTCCCCCGCCATCGCGTCTGTAGTGTCGACTATTGTTGGAAGAACCACCAGGTGCTCCAAAGCCCTGAAAAAATGGAAAATGAGCCATTGCCACAAGTCTGCAAAAGAAAACTTACCACAGCTCCTCTTCCCTTGACGACTCTTCCCGCTGCGTCAGTTCTGACCTCAGCTGCCCGTTCCTTCAGAATCCTGGCCTCGCGCTCTTCATACGACTCTTGCCTATGGCTTCTCTCATTGTTTTTTTGCTTAAAGCTTGGCACATACGCTCTGTCTAAAAATTTATGCTCCTCATTGAATGAAGAATCGCCCGCCTTCTTCTTTGACGCGTCTCCTTCGTTTCCACTGTCACCACCATCGTCATCCGAAGATGTTGATGAACGCTTCGTTTTTTTGGAAGACTTTTTCGACTCTTTCTTGCTTGAAGACTTGCTTCTTCTTTTCCGTTTTCTATCCTTTTCATCATCACTATCCGAAGATGACGATGAGGAATCAGAATCAGAAGAATCCGAAGAATCAGACGAAGACGAAGATGAGCTGGAGGGAGTTGCGTTCCTTCTTTTCTTCTTGTGGCGTTTCTTGGAACTCTCCTCCTCGCCAACATCTTCTTTCGGTGCAGCAGCCACTACTTTCCTGATCAATTCACCACAGTTTGTAATGGTGATTGGGTCCAGCGGCTTGTCCTTGCTGTCTGTGGGGGTGTTTTCCATTTTGCTAAACACGTCGAAGCCAGACACCAAGCGCCCTGTAGAGAACGCGGCATTCAGCGCAATGCAAACAGGCGCATTAAACACAAACCAAACACGACGTGTTTGCCGTCCAGGTGCGGCGCCGGCTTTGCGGTGATGAAGAACTGCGAGCGGTTCGTGTTTGGCCCCGAGTTTGCGCACGACAGCAGGAACGGCTCGTCGTGCTTGCGCGCAAACGACTCGTCGTTGAAGGCGCCGCCGCCGTTGTAGATGCTCTCGCCGCCGGTGCCGTTGTTGTTGATGAAGTCGCCGCCCTGGACCATAAAGTCCTGTTGGTTGTGTGAGGTTTAAGGCGTTAGCGCCAGCCTCGGGTTAGGCGGGTGAGGCGGGTTAGGCCGAACAAAGACCTTGATGACGCGGTGGAAGCGCGAGCCGCGGTAGCACAGCAGCGTGCCCGGCCGCTTGGTCGACGTGCCCTTCTCGCCCGTGCACAGGCTGCGGAAGTTATCGGCCGTCAGCGGGACCGTGTCCGAAAAGAGCTCAATGACGAGGCGGCCGGCGCTGCTGCTTCCGATGGACACATCGAGGAACACCCGCTGCATTTATTTGTAAAATAAATATTTAAAAAGAATGGATAGGAAACGCACAAAGACTCACCACGATTCAAGTCAGGAGCATGCCACCACAGACAGTCAGCTACATTGTCCTGTATGGTAGGTTACATGGCTGGCTGAATGATTCAATCACAAGTCTGACTTGTGAACCAGCGCAGGAACTCTGCAAGTCCAAACTCCCTACAAAAGAACTTGCAGAACATGTGCATTCGTGGTCGATACTGCAATTGACGGAATCAAGTTATCCGATCGTGCTCTTTCAGATAATATGGTACAGCTCGAGGAGTTGCATAGGTATTAACTGCTTGTGGAACCTGAATTACGTATCTCGCTAAATTGTGGTTCAACATCAGACGCAGTGGATGTATGCAAGAATTATTGGAACTCACACCTAGTCATTTATCCCCAAATGAAGCAACAGTTGGTATAGCAGCTCAATGTTCAAAGTGCGCGTTTTTTGAGTTTTTACTATAAATTTATTATCTATTCGTTGAAAGACGATTTAACAATGCTCAGCAAGGAATCTCATCAATTCGCGGTAGCTTTTTTCATCCTTGATGCGAATTCGCATTGTTAACAAATCCTCCCGTTTATCTTCGCGGTATTCCAACTTCCAATCCTGTATTCGAAAGAGGACAGTGTTTGGATATCCGTCTGTTAAAGCGGAGCTGACTCCATGGTCTACGTCCGCTACACTAACATGGTGAGATCGATGGTGATGTCCGTGATGTCCATGAGTGGAAGAAGAGCCATGATGCATTGAGCCGTGATGTGTTGACCCATGATACGTCGAGCCATGATGTGTTGATGATAAATGATGATGATGGTGATGGTGTTTTGGCCTGAGGGAATGTAAGCTCTCCGTGTGCCCACCACCAATACCACCATGATGGTGCTTGGTGCGAGACACGTCGTCATCCATTTCTGATTCCGACTTTGGCAACGGTGTTTCGAAATCAGGAACAGATAGCGAATGGATCGGGGGAGTGAACGAACGAATTATGGAGTTGGCTGTTGAGATAGGTTGCTGTGGTTCTGAAGGGCGGATAGCAATTGGCAAATTTTCGAATGACGACTCAAGCACTGGAACCGAAGATTTAGAAGCAATTACTTGCGCAGTTGACGGCAATATGGGGTTGGCTGTTGGGGTGGGCTGATCAATTGGGCGAACCGCGACTGGTTCAAGCACTGGCACCAAAGACTGAGAAGAAAGCTCAACTACTTGTGTAGCAGTTGCAGTTTCTGGAGCCGACTCAATAGCACCTGGTTCTTCCTTCATTTCAGTGGCAGTAACAGCAACGGGGATCGCATCTGAATGAGAGTTCATGGATGATGGTGCACGTGAAGAAGGGCTTGAGCTATTTCCAACACGATTGCCCATCAACCGGTTTCGCAGAATTCTAGCATCTTCAGCATGACCTCGCTTCTTTTCCGAAAATATCCTTGCATAATGGGAATCTAAGATGCGCATGTGTTTGACCTTAGAAGATACGCAAGTTAATTCTTGTGACAGCAATCTTACATTCCATTGTAATGATACAGAGCGGGAAGGCGACCACAAAGAATGCAAGAAACATAACCATGGAAATTACAAACTTTCCTAATCCAGATTTGGGTGGCATATCTCCGTATCCCTTCAAAGTGGAGAAGTTGGTTAACGGACCCTTTTATCACCCGAAAGAAAAAATTCCATACCACAGTCGTCACAGTTTGTGCGATCATCCAAAAGCAGTCATAAATGGATTGATAGTTGGATGTTGAATTGTCTGAAGAATATACCCACTTTCCGTCCAGAAACTCGCTTTCTGAATGTTCGGCATAAAACAGAAGAAAGCTGAAAAACACTACAAAAAGTGGCAACGTCATCAGAAGCAACCAAATTCCATCAGTTGCACTAGATATCGCCTTGAAAATGATTCGAAGCTTTGAAAATCGAGGAACATTTTAACAGTTGGTTCAACCTCAACCAAGAGTAACAAGCAACAAACCTTATCCGACTTTTGTCCAACTTTAAACAATCTTAAAACTCGGAAGAGTCTCAAAACCTGAACTTCTGTCGTAGATTCAGACCAAGAATACATTCGGAATAAGAAACCATAATAGCCGAGGTCGTTCTTGAAGGCAATGACGATGTCGATAAGGACCTCAACAAAAAACGGCGTTGTTGCCAATAAATCCAACAACAGCCAGATCCATCTATCTAAATCCGAGTCCAAGTATCGATATTCAATCTCTTGAGTGGAAGGAACGGGGCTCTCGATTGGAATGGATGAATGCGGTGGCTGATGTTCATTTTCCCATTCTGAAGACTTTGTCTTGATACCAATCGTAACAGAGGAGTAAATAACTTCAACGATTGAATAAAGGTGTGAGATAGTTGGACTTGAAAACCCGCGCAGAGCCGTCAAGAGGCCCTTTTGAAGACAGACAGCTTGTACAACAATCTCCACCACAAATACAAGCATGCAAAAGCATTCTATGATAAATATAACCTGCAGATTGTTGATGGAAAGGTTGGGCGTAGTTTCAACACAGAGCAGAATTATTGCAACGATGAGAACAAGGATAAAAAACTGATTAATCAGTTTGGAAGTGAGAAGCGTTTTCGCAAGAGAAATTGGTGAAGAAAGCCCCATTTTTGTGAGCCGGTCGCGCTGCAAATCGCTCAGTGACATATACGCAGCAGCAATAAGACTCTTGTCAATCATTTTGTACGGAATCATGACGGCTACATTTTGTAAGATGAATATTTTTGCTCTTGTGATGCTCATGGTTTCTATTTGAGCTAATTTAAGTACCATCCTGTCAAAGCAAGCCACCAAATACTTTTTACCTGTTGCTGCAATGAGTTCCTGCAAACATCGCTCGAATATCGTTTCATCATCCATTTCAGTGATTGAAGAATAAATCGACTCAGTGGCTTCATAGCTTCCCTCATCATCCTACAGTACAATACAAGAAAGGGTTTAGTGCACGCGCCAGGTCCAAAAAACGTGCAGCCATTCAAGACACATACCGCTTCATCTCCTGCACCACTATTGATGGAATTGCTAAGCTTTTGATCCAGCGAAGGTCTGGATTCTTGCCTATTGACGGATGTTGCCTTTTTCTCGGATGTGTCAGACTCAGCCAAGCTTGCCTTGCGCGAGAGACGATTATGACCAGGTCTCTTTTTCTTTTTCTTCCACTTGAATTGAAAGGAAGATTCAGCTGCTGTTCCTGCTGCGATGGACCGAATCATGCAAACTGACGCTGTGTGTTTGTTTTCCTTACAGAAAAATTGTGCTTTTCAACGAATATGAGGATTGAGAATTACAGAAACGACCTTCCTTGAACGTCGAAAGATTGATGAATGTCTTAATTTTCCTTTCTCCTTCCATTTTCATTTTCGAAGACATATCCTTTTTGTTGCATATTTATTTATGCACGAAACTCTTGTAACTTTCGATATCAGTATATTCCTAGTTGTGTTTTGATTTCCCTACAACAGAAGCGATGGCGATGACTCTTGCAGATCTCTGTTGGTTGTTCCGAGTGTCTTTGGAGTTGCTGATTTAATCTGTGGTCAATTATCCGGATTAAATTTTCGGTGAACATGAGCTCCGACTGTGCGGCTCTTTCGGCCGCGTTGGGGATTGCTATCGGCAACGATTGCTGTACCACTACGGCCGGTGGTTTAGTTTCATGTACAGATGGACGCATCTCGACGCTGTGAGTGTGTTGTTTAAGAGTGAGTATCATCTAAGCCAGCCCATAGAAACGCTCTATGCACTGGACCAGGACAGCCCTGGTACGGCAAGAGATTCCCCTCTCAGATCGGGCAGCTGAGCGGACTCAGGGTGCTGTTCATGCAGGACTGCAACTTGGATGGGCCATTGCCTGACATTTGGGCCAACTTTTACCTGCAGGAACTGTGAGTTTCTTGAAGTGCGAGTTCTGGTTAACTGACTCCATTTAATTATTTCAGTCATATCGAAGGAAACTTTCTGGGCGGTATGTTGCCCCCTTCGTTTGGGCAAATGACGTACATGACATACTTGTGAGTTTGTAAAAAGCAAATTGCCAATTGCACGCCTAAACTAAACAATCTCTTGCGCAAACAACAGATACATGCAAAACAACAATTTCGCTGGTGGTTTACCTTCTGGAATCGAAAACTGGAATTCGATTCAGGTAGCTCAACTCCAAGGAAACTGTTTTTTTGGCAGTGTACCGAATCCACGAATCTCTCTTGGTGCTCAAAGAACGAGTTGTCAGCCGATATCACCTGGTGCCGGCGGATCCAATGTTCCTGACCTTCCAACGGTTCCTGATCCAGGAGTCCCGACAGTTCCTGACCCAAACATACCAAGCGATCAAACGATTCCCGATTCCGGCGCACCGCCGAATCAAAATAACCCTGCTCCTGCTGATAATGTTGGTGGAAACGGTTCTGGAAATAACCAAGGGGCAGCTACAGCTGTTCGTCCTGCTGCCACAACCAGAGCTGCTGCCAGTGCAACAGCCCCAAATGTGAAGGGTGTTGCGCCTCCTACCGGAAAAGCGACGCAAGCATCTCCACCACCATCACCAGTAGCTCAGCAAATCGCGGCATCTACTTCAGAAACCTCTACCCCACTGAACTTTGGGTTGATTGCTGGAATAATTGGAAGCGTTGTTGCGCTTATTGCGATAACTATTATTGTAGTTTGTTGCATTAGACGCAAGCGTCGTAATAAGGAAATGGATGGTTACGTGATTGAGGACGACGAAAGAGGGTATTACCACAACAAGGGAGAAAGAGACCGAAGGAATGGCCGTGGCGGCAGAGAAAAGGATGGAAGATCGGTGTCGCGTGGAAACGGAAGATCCGGTTCTCGCACTGGTGGCGGTGGTGGACGCGTTGATCGCGGCCGGGAACGGGAGAAGGCGACACCTTCACCACGTAATGGAGATCGTCGAGAGGATAGGGAAAGATCTCGAACGAGGAGAAACGAGGGGAAGCAGCATCGTGGATATTCTGACAGGGATCGATCTGGTAGCCTGGATGCTAGGAATGGTGGTGGTCGCGATAAAAGCCGTACTAGGAACGGCGAGCGCAGCGGAAATCAAAGTAGCAACAGTCGTGGAAGTGATAGATATGGGTCTAGCAATAATCGCGATGGTAGAAATGGTGAGCGTGGAAGAAACAATCGTTACTAGGTTCTTGTTTCTGGGACTCTATTGATATTAGTAAAGGCATTTAAGTATCTGACCTTGGCCTGAACGAGCTCAATCACACTTACAAAGACACCAGACAAGCCCATTTGGATAAAAATTCCATCTCGCTTTTTTTTCTAATCAAAAGAAATCAGCCCAAGATGAGTACTGACTGTTCTACCTTGGCCGACGCCCTTGCTGGAGTGGTGCCTGTTGACACAGCCAACTGCTGTGATCCAAGCGTTAGCTATGGTCTCGTAGAATGTGATGCTGGAGGAAACATTTCCACATTGTAAGCTCTATTGCTAATGCCATCACTTGCCTGACCTCATGTTCTAGAAACATGAACTGCCCTCAAAGGCTTATTTGGTCTGGGATTCCATTTCCAGGTGGTATTGCTGGTTTGCCTTATCTGCAACGTGTGTAAGTTGTCGTGTGTTTCTACTGCCATCACCTTACTTCTACATAGGTTCATGTCTGGTTGCGAAATGACTGGGGACTTGCCCGATGTGTTTGGTTACCTGCCTGGCCTACAAGTGCTGACGTTGGACGGAAACCATTTCACTGGAGCATTGCCAGGATCATTCAATGCATTGACCCAAATGCGATACCTGCTTCTTCAAAACAATCAATTGGGTGGCGATGTGCCAGGAGACTTTGTCAACTATGTTAACAGTGTCGTTTGTGATGCGGGCCTGCCTTGTACCTAGTGGGTTTCGAATGCCATCATTTATGCTGTAACGTTCTTAACCGATTCTCTCTTCAGCGCATTCCAGGGAAATGCTGGATTCTCTAACCTACCTCAATCCAACCCAGCCAATTTTGTGAATGTTGTAACAGACAGCAATGCTCCACCACCACCGCCACCAGCCAACAACCCCGGCCCTGCGGCCCAACAAACTACTGCTGCAGCTCTGGCGGGACTTCCTCCCAGGACAAGTACTGGTGTGGCCACTTCTAAAAGTGCTACTACAACCACTGTTGCTACAACGACTGCAGCAACAACTACTACAGTGGCAGCCGCCAAAGATACTGCTGAAGGCTTTTCATTGACTGGAACTACCCTCTACGCTGTTATCGGAGGATCTGTGGCTCTTGTTTTGATTATTTTGGGAGTTGTTGTATTCTGTTGCTGTTCGCGCAAGAAGAAAGGAAAAGGAAACAAGAAGCGTGGTGGCGATGACTATTCCATGCAAAGAAAAGGCGGAAACCGACCATATTCCGAGTTCGATAACGATGGCCATGACAGTCGGTATGACAGCTACTACGACGGGCCAAATAATAACCACGACAGCAGATATGACAGTTACTATGATGGGCCACCTCCTAGACGCTAAACTTTCACAATAGTAGTGGAGGGAAAAGAGCTGGTCCTCTATTAGAATTACCGTTTTCTACTTTTTTTGTCTCGTGTCATCCTTGAGGAATTAAATAAAAAATCATCAATATTAATATCAATCGAAAAGAAGAAATCAATTACGTGGTGAGTCAGTTGCAAGTTGGAAAATTTTTCGGTATTGCGCAATCGATTTCCAGCGATCGCGCAATCCCCCTCACTGCAAACAAATTTCAGATGGATTCAGGGCAAGACCAACAGCAGCACCGCTCGCAAACCCTTCAGCACCAGCAGCAGAAACGTGCCGCACAGAATGAAGTTGAACGACAACGCCGCGAAGTCCTCAACGTGGGATTCGCCCGACTGGCGACTGTCGTACCTACCCTGCAATGCCAGGTAGCAAAGAAAACTTCTAGCACAGTAGCAGTTTCTGCAGTTTCCTCCCTTGGACCTCGTTCAGAATCCACGATAACCCCCACAACTTTACCTGCATCCAAACAAACCATCTTGGCGGAATCCTACCAGTATATCCTCTCTCTGCAGACGCAATTGAATGAAATGTCGAGAGCTCTTGCTGCTGCTGATAGTAAATGCTTTTCTCTCGTCGCTGAGCTACATCGAATGTCACATGCATCTGGATTGACGCCCAACTTGGATGATATTCAAGGAGTCCCCGTGACTGATGCAGTTAGTGATTCACTATTATCTCCTGTACACGCTCCAATGTCTCCTGTTTCGGAGCAATCCGAAGGAGTTTCGCCTGGGCAAACGTCAAGGAAAAGACCCAGTTCGGATGAATTGCCAAATGAAACAAAACGAAGAGAAGCTATACCTACCAACTTTAGTCAACCCATCGTATCTACCATACAATCGTCTACTTCTGTACCCACTCCGTCAGTCACTCCAACGGGGAGAATGATTATGAAGAGTGGTCGTCCAAAAGGAAGTCTGAACAAGAAAACTGCCAGCAATGGAGAGCAGGCAATAGAAGATGCGCATGTTTCTGGAGCAACCACTTCATTTCCGCAACTGCTTGTGCGTGTTCCATCAGCAATAAACCATTGAATCACTATTGAATCAACTATTTTCTGGATTTAGTTTTCTTTTTTACACCCAAAAAATGAATAGATTGTTGACCACAGCAACAGCGCGGGCACCATCCGCACCAACGAATCTGTTGCGATCAACGTCGCTCCGATGTGCCAGCACCTTGCCCACTGCACCTCGAATTCACTTGGCGGCTCCCCAACATCAAACTCCAGCGTTTACTTTTGCCTTCACGTCAGCGTCAACCGCCTTTCCCATGCCGGAAACTTCATCAAATGCATCGTTTTTCGATAACTCGTCAACTTCATCAGCTGGACCAAGTCCTTCCTGCTCCTCTCCTCAATATTCAGGAGGTTTGGCTACATCACCTTTTCCGCCACCATACACAAGGCCATCGCTTGTTTCTGTCATTGCAGAAATCAGTGGAGTTTCTGTACCAATTGATGATGCATAACCAATCGGGAGCCAGCTTTAAACTGTTTCCCACCCATAACTTGAAAAACACGAAGAATAAAAAAAGAAAAAGTGATTATCATTACATTTTGTTCCAAATGAATTCTATATTTGTAAGGTTGGGCTGTTGAGCGGATACTATATAAAATTGACATGACAATTATTCAAGGGGGTGTGTGTGTCCAAAAACGCGAAAAAAAAAAGATCTATATAAACGAACGAAGAAAAAATGATCAGTGGCGGAGAAAGTCTCTTGCAGCCAAATATTCCAGCTTCTACAGTTACTGGTTCATCCAATGACAAGCGCAAAGTCTGCTCAAACTGCGAGACAACGGTATATTATGGTTTATCTTTTCACACCTCCTCCACCTCCACCTCAAAAAAAAAGCCATTCGGCCTCCCACTCCCTCCCTCTTTGCCCCCCATGGAAATAGGTTGCATCTTCTTGGAGGCGTGACACGCAAGGAAACCCGCTCTGCAACAGTTGTTCAGTGTATGCAAGAATGTATGGAATCCCACGACCCAAAGACATGAGAAAAGACAAGATTTCAAATCGACAAAGAGACGATAAAACTGCTATTCATTCTGTGAAAAAAAAGAAGCGGAATTCTGGCGGCGGTGGTGGCGGCGGCGGCGGCGGTGGAGCTGGTGGTGGTGGATCATCATCAAGAAATAGATCTCAACGCACTGCAAATACACAACAGCAAGAACTTCATCAACAAGTTACCCCATCAAAGATTGATAAAAAGCACTATAGCGTCATTTACTCGAATGGAGCGGAAGATTATACAGAGTTAAGACTTTTCCCACCACACTCATTTTTTTTTTTCTAACTTTCTCCGTCTGTCTCTATTTCTCCCAAATACCTTAAAAAACACAGAATCCTGAAGAGAATGAATATCCATCTTGATCCTCCAGCATCGATTCAATACAAAACAGCCGTGAAACAATACCTGCAGTCCTTAATGAGTGCTTCTGAATTCGCAATGTCGTGTTGCAAAGTGAAAGATCAACCCCCAACCCCTTCAGTGGTGCTACCACAGTCGCCATCCTTCAACAAAAATACCTTCAATTTGGGAAAACCGAATCAATCAATAACGGCAGCTGCAACAGCAACAGCAACAACAACAGCAACAACAACAGCAGGAATGTCTGCACTCGACACACTGTTGCACGCTCATGCAGAAATCTTGAAAGGGGAACAGGAGGAGAAACTTCGTCGTCAGTTGTTGATTCCTGAGATGGCACCCCCCGCAGAAGAAATCCGAATGAAACGCCATGATGAGGGGGATTTATCGCTACAAGCACCTGCACCACCACCACCACCACAACATCAGCAGCATCAGCAACAAGGTCACCAACGGGTAATGAGAAGACGGTATGGAAGCAGTACGGTAGCAGCAGCGTTGGAAGGAGAAGACGTGACGTATATGGTTCCTTTAGATCTGTTGGATGAATACAGTTTCTGGGCATTTGATGTATTGGAGAAGATGGGAGTAGTACTGGCTGACTTGTTGGTTTGAACGTCAGTTGGAAATTTCCAAAAATTCACACACAAAACACGTATTCAGAGAGGAAAAAAAAACAAAGAAAGTTCATTTTGCATTCTTCATGTTTTTTTTTTTTTTACTTTATTCGTTCCTGCTATTCTTTGTTTAAAGGCAAAAACAGCAAAGTTCAGACCAGAATATGGCCAACTCGAACTTGACTGCCATCCCAAATCGCATCCCCCGCTTCTTCCTTGGCATCCTCACCAAGCAAGGCCCCTCGACTCATCATACAATATCTTTTAAAAGACTCTTCCTTCAACTCACTATCCTCCTCGACATCTTCCACACTCTCACCTTCCAACAATAACGAAAGGGCAACAAATCGTACATCACTCGAATTCTTGCAAGATCTGGTTTCCTCAAAAACTGCTGCTGCTTCAAATTCAGCTTCGTTATCATCATCATCATCTCCATAATCTACTTCATCTTCCTCATCAAAAATACCACCTCCACCACCACTAGCAGCAGCAGCACTACGAATCTTCCCAGTTACACTTGAAGCAAGTTTTTCATCCAACGGTTCCTGGAATTCTCCCATCGGCGGCTCTACGACACATAAGGATGTTGTTGACAAAGAGGAGTCTTCCATTGTTACGTTCATCATAGGACTTGATGTCTCCTGTTGATTCCAGTTGTCAGCGTCAGTTGCTGTGTTTGATGATTGCTGCTGCTGCTGCTGCTGCTGCTGCTTTTGATCGTTATACCGATCCTTGGAATGATACCGATAATCATTCGAAATAGATTTTGTTGTATACTTGTTGCCATTATCGTTCTTACGTGATTGTTCACTTTTAACGTACGTTGACGTGCGTGATGATGGCAGTTCCTCTCTATGATGCCTTGATTGTATATAGCTCGAGTCTCTTGACCGTGTTCGTTGACGAAGGTCTGTAGATCGCCGCTGAACAACCAATAAAAATAAACATAAATAAGCATAAAAAAAAAGTAATTCTTACATCTTGATAAGGCTTCCCACCACTATTGCGGTTGTGTGGAATAGAATCATTCCGATTCCGATTATCAAAGCTTCTCCCATTGCTGTTGTTGCTGAAATTCCCATAGTCGTTCAAACGAGTGGTTACGGGTGGATGAACCGAGGATGGATGAACAGCAGCAGCCATCGGAGGAGGAAAGTCTGACCGATAGCCAAACTCAGAGGTTGGAGGAGGCGGAGGAGGCGGCGGTCCTCCGTTCATTCCATATCGAACAGGTCCACCACCACCACTACCACCACCACTACCACCACCACTTCCCAAAACACAAGACGATACACAAAAATGAGGAGGAAGAGGTGGAGGGACACGACGGTTGATGGAATCCCAAAATGCGCGAACATAAAAGTCATATTGGTGGATTTCAGCTGGGCTCATGTTTCGATTGGGTGGTCCGTGGGGCGCCGCATGGTCAACAAAATATGGACGAGGGAATGGTCCTGGAGGACGAGGAGGAGGACCACCTTGATGATGAGAAACGGCCTGCAAAGAATGCGCTTGCTCATCTGCTGGTCTCTGCGATAAAGTGTTTGCTTGATGCTGTTGTTGATGTTGATGATGGAGTTGTTGTTGCTGTTTTGGCGGAGGCGGTGGTGGCAGTGGTGGATGGTAATGGTCTTCGGGAAACTCCAACTGCTTTCGTGTTTTCCTCTGCTGAGTTTGCTCACTCAATAATTTCGCCTTAGAAGCCACGGTTGTTTCGACCACCACCTGAGGCAATGGTGGTGAAACAGGCACCGCAGAATCCAAAGGAACGTCGTTGACGCGGGACTTTAATTTATCACTTCCATGCAGTTTATCCTTTTCAGATTCAACAGGCTTGATTTCACCAGATTTCTAATTTTTTGATTTGGATATCAGCGACTTGGAAGTGGGAGAGCTCCAGATATGCACTGCATACCTCGACAACGATGGCAATAGAAGGTTGGTGATTGGCTCCCAAGGAGTCAAGTTGAGTTCTCCGAGCTCTTTTCACTTCCCGTTCTTTGTCATCCCCTCGCTCCTTCACTTGAACACTAGAAACGTAGGTATTTGAACGCGGAGCAGAATCATTATTGGTGTGTGAAGCAATTTGACTCGTTCCAGCATCTACATCCTTTCGTTTTCGAGAATCGTCATGATAACGGTTGTTGCTGGAATTACTCTCCACATATCCTCGCTCCTTGAATCTGTTGGTAGAATGATAATTTCCCGTTGTTAACTCTTTGTTTTCTTGACGACTATGGGGATCAGTAACACTGAGCTGCAAATGAATATCCGACTTTGCTGCAGAAGTGGTGGAATTGATCATGGCCGTCCGTTGTGGAATCTCCCCCAAAAGAGAAGTATCAACACGACCAGTTAAATAATCAGCGCTCGACAAGTGCAAATCGGCGACATCATTTTTTGTTGCATCATTCTTTTTCACAACTTCTGGAATAGTCTGGATTGTGCACCATCACCCAGAAAGGACGGGGTAGAAAAAATGAGAGAGAGTCAGGACACGCTTGGATATGCATTTTTTTTACACAGCAGTATAGACGCTGTGAAAGATTAGGATTCACCTTTTCTTCCTTTTGGGAGTGTATTTGTTGCCGCATTGCTCGTCGTTGACCCCAGGGATCTTTGAAATTAGATGGTGAGTCAACAACGGGGGTCGCGACCATAGGAGCAGCAGGTGTGGATACAGCCACTGTAGGACCAGATATCGGATCTGGAGTCTCTGCCACGCGAACATCGGATGCGACAGTCGGCAGCGGGAAGAGAGGGAATGGAGGCGGGGGAGGGGGAGGGGGTGGTGGGGGTGGAGGCGGAGGCGGTGCTTTGGGGATCTTGGACACGACACCGGGATCGAGCTCGTTTGGCGCAGATGCGCCGGTGTTGCTGTCGCCGCTGCTCCCGCTGCTGCTGCTGCTGGTGCTCCGCGAGCGCCGCCGCCGCTGCCGCCGCCGCGGCGACTTGCTGCGCGACCAGACCCGCGGGCGGCCGCTGTCTGCGGCGGCGCTCCTGGCCCTGTCCGCCGCGGCCTTGTCCTTGTCCTTGTCCGGCCGGTACGAGTCGACTAAGGCGCGCGCCTTGCTGCTAGCGCCTCTGCTGCTGGAGTTGCCGCCGCTGTTGCTGCTGCTGCTCGCATTAGTCGTCGGCATGTGGTGGTTTGCCGTCGGCGGTTTGGGCGGCAGCGGGATCGGTGCTTTTCCACCCAAACGTGAAGCTACTCCGCCGCCATTCGGCGTCTTGCCTTCAGCGGCCGTTTTGGGACCCAGGCGGTCCAGAATGGACAAGCGCTTCGGCTCAGACATGGACGAGAGATGATTGGATGATTGGATGAGATTTTTATGTGTTTATTTGTGATTTGTATTGATATTCCACCACTTCTTCCACAACCTCAAAACCAAGTGACCGGTACAGTGCCTCTGGACCCTCTTCGACGGCGGTAAGATACACGCTTTCGCATCCGCACTCTTGGGAAACGTATCTTAATGCGTGGACCATTGCATTCCGGGCATGGCCTTTCCTCCGAAATTCTGGATTTGTTCCGCACCAGTTGACGGCCGCAATTCGCGAGAGTGAAAAACCTTCTATTAAATGAATGGAGGCAAGCGCGACTGGTTGGTTGCTTTCGTTCAGGGATGCCATAAAACACCCATTCTGGGATCCCTTTGCCAATTGACACTGCCTGAGTTTGTACAACCATTCATCTTCGGGTCCCCACCACTTGGAAGAGTTTTTATCAGCATTCATGATCTCATTCATTTCCAAAAGGAGTTTGTGTGGCATTGCCATTTCGACAGAAGTCAGCAAATCAGAAGACTTGGATGCCTGCCATCGCAATAGCTTGGCGGGAGTTTCTTCAAGAACTAGACCCTTGTTCAATAGCTCCATCTTCCAAAGAGCATGAACTTCTTGTGCGGCTGCAGACGGATAGGTCGACGAGCAGCTCATTTGAAACACAATCGTGGCGGACGGTGAGACACTTCTTTTCGCGCACATTATTGAATCGACGGCCTCCTGCACCTGCTTGTGCGTCATGTTCACCGTTGGATCGACGAACGTGGTGTTCCCCATCCACCAGTCCAGGTTGTCTGCCGTTGTGTATGAAATGCCCCATTCGCGCCTGTCTGCGGCCGCGGCAGATCCAAAGTGTTCCATGGACTCGAACGCGTGGTACTTGAGTGGAAACATTTTACTTCAAAAAGCAAATGGTGAGTCACCCCGCCACAACACAGCGCGCTAACGTCGCCAGGGCACGCTCCGCCAGGCGTCGACAACCAACTCCGCGGCCGCCGCGCGCGACTTCCTGACGTTTGTGCGCGCGGCGCCGTCGCCGTTCCACGCCGTGGCCGAGGCGCGCCGCCGCCTCGAGGCCGCCGGCTTCGTCGCAATCAGCGAGCGCGACGCGTGGAGCGTTGCGCGCAACGGCCGCTACTTCTTCACGCGCAACCAGAGCTCCATCGTGGCCTTTGTCGTCGGCGGGTGCGTGTTTTTTTTTTCTTTTTGGCTTCCGGGCGTTCCGGCTGTTCCGGTCCGGCTCTTCGTTTAACCTGCTTTGCACTTGCATTTGCATTTGCATTTGTACAGCGCCTACAAGTCGGGGAACGGCTTCAGCATCATTGGCGCACACACTGACTCGCCGTGCTTGAAGGTAAAGCCACTCTCAAAGAAGGAGACCGCCGGGTACCTGAAAGTCGGCGTAGAAACCTACGGCGGCGGTCTGTGGAACACGTGGTTTGATCGTGACCTGGGTATTGCTGGTCGCGTTTTGATCAAGAGCGCCACAAACGATGGCCCAATCCAACACCGTCTTGTCAAAATTGATGAACCCATTTTGAGAATCCCCACTCTCGCGATTCACTTGGATAGAACTGTTGGGACTGAGGGTTTCAAATTCAACAATGAGACTCATTTGACGCCAATGCTGGGCTTGGCCGCTAAATCATTGAACGGTAGTGCCGACGATAAGCCGTTGAAGCATCATGCTGCATTACTCAACAAAATTGCGACTCAATTGAATGTGAATGGTATGTCTTTTTTTTGTCTGTGGGTCGTCCTCTCTAATAATTAAAACATTTAGCGGATGACATTGGCGACTTTGAGCTTTGTCTGTACGACACTCATCCATCCACCATTGGTGGAATTGCCGATGAATTCATCTTTTCTGCCCGCTTGGATAACTTGATGAGCTCATACTGCGCCATTGAAGCCATCATCAAGTCTGTCAAAGAAACTGGAAGTGAATCCGACTCTCTTGTTCGTGTAGTATCACTGTTTGACAACGAAGAAGTTGGTTCCCAAACTGCTTTCGGAGCCGACTCTGATTTACTGGAAGTGACATTGAGACGCCTCGCTGGTGCTGTTGTTGACGGCCAAGAACCAGGACGCACTGCGTTTGAACAGTCCTTGACTCGATCCTTCCTCATTTCTGCCGACATGGCTCACGCTGTGCACTGCAACTACAGCGAAAAGCACGAAGACAACCACAGACCATCCATGAACAAGGGGATTGTGATTAAGCAGAATGCAAACCAAAGGTACGCTACAACAGCAGTGACAACCACCATCTTGCGTGAAGTGGCCAAAAAGAGGAACGTGAACTTGCAAGAGTTTGTTGTCCGTAATGACTCTCCTTGTGGAAGTACGATTGGTCCTATGCTCTCTGCCAAGCTTGGGCTTCGCACCATTGATGTTGGAAATCCACAGCTGTCTATGCATTCGATTCGTGAGACTTGCGGTGTTGAAGATGTTGGGTCTGCGATTGATTTGTTCCAATCTTTCTTTGAAGATTTTGCTGCCATTGACAGGAGAATCAGTGTGGATTTGTGATTGAAAGTGGACTCTTTTTTTTCTGGAGATATATTATTAATAAAATGATAATATAGCTGTAATAATATATTTCCAATTGTGGAACAGTCAAAATGGGACAACCAAACAGCAACAGCAGCAACAACACCAAACCAAGCACGGAAGAGGAAATGATTCTGTCTGGTCTATTAGCAGGAGCAACCGACCAATCTGTACTCGAAAAGACTCTTGAACAAAAGGTAACAGCGAAAGGGGAAAGGGGATTTCAATCGTTATAACCAACAAAACGCTCCAACAGTTACTGCAAGACTTGAAACGCAGAGATAACGAAAACGATGAAAAGAGGCTCAAGAAAACATCCGACAGACTTCGGGCAACTAGAAACGAGCTCGACAGTTTGTTGGAGAAACTGGACAAGGACAACATCAAGATTAGCACGAAAAAAGCTCTTGTCGATAAGATATCGGCTTCTGAAGAAATGATTGATATTCTCAACAGGGAAATGAAGGAAATTGAAGATCGAATGGATGGGCGGAGGCCGTCGTCGTCAGAAGGAGGAGGAGGAGCGGAACAAAAGGACTTGGCCCAGCAGAATGAAGAAACGACCCGGGAAATGCTTATCCGGACAGGAAAGATTACACCATTTGATCGAGGAACGGATGAAAACAGTGCCCGAGCTGCAGCGGGGCGAACTGTAAAAGACTTGACTATTCAGAAACAACGAGAGAAGGAACAAGAACTGACGACCAAACCGAATCCCATAAAGAAGAAGGCGACAAAAGATCTTGAGTCTATTTTTGAAGAAGAAGGGAGTGATGTGGATATCGGTGCTGATTCAGATGTCTCGGATGAATACAAGCCAGAAAGCTTGAAAACAAAGTCTTCGAGTTCAAAAAGAAAGACATCATCAGCGAAAAGAGATGATGATTACAAGGATGATATTAAGGATAACGCGAGTGAAGAAGGAGAAGAATTAGAAGAAGAATCTGATGGGGATGAGTTGGTGGAAGATGAGGATGGAACCTTTGCTGCGAAAAAAAAGTATGAGACCGTCGATGATGGAAACGAGTATTTTTATCAGCGAAGGTATGGTAGTTGGGTAAAGGCTCGAAGAATTGCAAGATTTACCAGAGAGGTATGCAATGGGTGTGTGGGTGCCACATTAACACAAAAAACTGCATAGAACCCAGACTTTCAATACGATTCAGAAGACGAAGACTCGCCTGTCCACAAGGACATTTTTTCTGAACCATTCCATCCACACACGGATGATTTGAAACTGAACCGGAAATTCATTATCCCAGGAGAAATTGCATCCAAACTCTTTCCTTACCAACTCACAACGCTTTCGTGGCTCTTGGAACTCCACGACCAACAAACGGGTGGAATTTTGGGTGATGAAATGGGTCTGGGGAAGACAATTCAGATGATTGCCTTCCTGGCTGGGTTACATCGGTCTGGAATGCTTGGAAAAGGACGGCCGATTCTCGTGGTAGCTCCAGCAACTGTATTGAGGCAATGGGCAAAAGAGTTTCATGAATGGTGGGGTGCGGTTCGCGTTGTGATTCTGCATTCAAGCGGAAGTGGTATTGGCGGTGGTGGTGGTGGTGCAGATGGTAATCGAAGGCGTGGGGATATATCATCCGAGGAAGAAGAAATGAGTGATAGTGAAGACGATGACGACAGGCCTGCTAAAAAACGCAAGCGTTCAAACAACAACAATTCAAAAAAAACTTCTTCTTCTGGCGGTGGAACAACGAATACAAAAGTTCAACAACAAGTGAAAGAACTAGTTGATCGAGTTGTTGAAAAAGGACATGTTATTTTAACGACGTATGAAGGAGTGCGTGTGTATCAGAATCAACTACTTCCAATCAATTGGGCTTATGCTGTGTTGGATGAAGGTCACAAGATTCGAAATGCAGATGCGGATATTACTTTGGTTTGCAAGAAACTCAAGGTTTGCTATCTATATTTATGTATATTCATTCAAGTTCTAAATTTTTGATCAGACTCCAAATCGAATTATTCTCTCCGGTACTCCAATTCAAAATAATTTAAAAGAGCTGTGGTCGCTTTATGACTTTGTCTTCCCTGGGCGACTTGGGGTGAGTGAATCATGGAAAGAAAAACTTTGAATCTAAAAAAAAAAATGCTTTTCTCGTCAAGACTCTCCCTGTTTTTCTCACACAATTCGAAGTTCCAATCCGCCTTGGAGCATACGCAAATGCAACCAATATTCAAGTACAAACTGCTCAGCGATGTGCTGCCGTTCTACGAGACTTGATCTCGCCATATTTGCTTCGACGGTTGAAATGTGATGTTGCTTCGGACCTTCCTCAAAAAACAGAGAGTGTTTTGTTTTGCAAATTGACAAGGGAGCAAAGAAAGTTGTATGAAGAGTATATCGAGGGCGATGCAGTGATGGGCGCTTTGGAAGGGAAACGAAATGCACTGGGTGCTATTGACGGAGTGCGAAAGATATGTAACCATCCGGATTTACTCAAGCGAGATAAGGAAAAGATGGTATACTGTTTCAGTTTCGAGTATCTGTATTTGTTACATTGAGAAAGGGAAAAAAAAAAAAAACAGAGGCCAGACTATGGAGACCCAATGAGATCAGGCAAAATGCAAGTAGTTAAAGCTTTGTTGGATATGTGGAAGAAACAGGGGCACCGAGCACTGGTGTTTTGCCAAACGAGGCAAATGCAAGAAATTCTTGAAAAAATGATTCTTAATGAAGGTCACAAGTATTTTCGCATGGATGGTATGACCCCAATCAAGAATCGCATCGGGATGGTCGATTCATTCAATTCAGACCCGTCAGTGACAGTATTTTTGTTGACAACCAAAGTTGGTTAGTCCGTGTTTATGGCTTCAGCACGAAAAAACCTTACTCATTTTCAACTAGGTGGTCTTGGTATAAACCTCACTGGAGCAAACAGGGTCTTAATTTTTGATCCAGACTGGAACCCATCCACCGACGTTCAAGCGCGAGAACGAGCATGGCGACTCGGTCAAACCCGCGACGTTGCCGTCTACCGATTAATGATGTCTGGAACTATCGAAGAGAAAATCTATCATCGCCAGATTTATAAGCAGTTTTTGACAAACAAAATCTTGAGCGATCCAAGTGGCGGTGGGGGCTCGCATAAACGTTTCTTTGATTCCAGATCCATGAGGGATTTGTTTACCTTGACGGATGCGAGTGCTCGTGGTACTGAAACAGGAGACATGTTCAGAGGGACTGAGGTTGCTGGAAAGACAGGAAATGCGACGGAACCAAAATCAAGATATTCTTCTGCCAGTGTGCCCGCAAATCTAGTTCCTGTGGGAAGGAGTGTTGTGAAGGATCCAGATGTGACGGAACAGGCGAAAGTTGAAGCTGATGAGGATGGCGGAGACGCCTTGGATGGAATTGACCACCTTGCTTCAGTTGAAGAGTTTCAGACTGGAGAGCCAGAAAAAAAACCGACTCCAGTTGAAGATGAGGAAGAGTCACGAATGCTTTTTTCCTTGTTGCACTCGACTGTTGCGCATGACAAAATCATGAATGGAGATGGGGCGGCCGTTGATCCACTCGCATTGGCCCATGCAGATAGAGTCGCCCGGGAAGCAGCGGAAGAAGTGCGGTTATCTCGGAAAAGGGTGCGGGCAGAACAAAAGAAAGCTTCACTAGCACATGGTGGTGAATACGTTGGAGTAGTTACGTTTACTGGAAACTCTGGTTCTGCCGGTCGTTCAATATCCAGGCCACAATCATCAAACTCAAAACCAGCCACTCATCCACCCCAACCAACTTACAGTGGGGCGAATCAATCCGGCAACTCTGGCCTATCTTCAGCTTCGTTGCTGGCTGGATTGAAAAAGAGGTACAACACAAAATGAAGATAACAAATAATAGCATTGTAAAAACGTTATAAAAACTCCAAGGTTTTTTTCCACTAAATAAAAAAATATGAACGAAAAAATGCGACTGTTTAACTTGATTTCAAACTGGACCAAGAACATTCTTTCCAGCCAATGCCGCAGCCATTGCCATATCACTACGGCGTGCCTTTGAGACTTTTAGTTGGCCATACCAAAACTCATGAATAAAATAACACTCACTTTCTTCTCTAATGCATTCTCATCATTACATTGCTTCTGTCTTTTGTTTGCAGAAGGCCGATCTGATTGGGTTCCCCGTTTTCTCGATTTTTGATGAATCTATTTGAACTTGAGATATTTGCTGACCAAGAAATCACACAACGCACCTTTCCATCAGAACTAAAAGCCGGCTGTGTATTTTCATCTCGAATGGAACGTCGTTCTCCAGTGTTCTCAGTTGATCTGATCCGCAATTCCTCCTTCAGTTTCGAGCTTGGTGCGACTGGAGTCTCTTGCAGAAGATTTGATGGAGACGGTTTGTTGAAAGAAGCTGTGTTGAAAATGGGTGAAGACAAAAGATTTGCTTGATTCGATATGTTTCGATTTTCAGTCAGCGCTTTTGAGCTACTTGTAGTTGTAGGAGGGACTGGCGTGCTGGGTAGTAATTCTGGGGCTGGACAAAGCTCGTGAAGGAAGGAAAAGTCAAGCTTCATATCGTGCGGTGTTTCGGGATTCTGGTTCATTGTTTCATTCCATTGGTCCGTAAACACGGCATTTTCCAAAAAACGCTCCAGTTCGTCATCCGCAGTCCCCGGAATCCCCTGGACTTCGGCAGGTGTTAGATTGGAAAGACCTTGATTCATAGCCCCATCGCGAAAAAATGGGTTGATATCAAACAGGCTGCCACCAAAATCAAAGCCAAAGTCTGGCTCTGAGCTCATGTCAATTTCGAACGGTTTGTGCTTGGAGGAAGGCACAATAGAATGCTCTATACGTCATTTAGATGAGTTATTATTCATATGGACAATTGAAAACGTACGTTTTGAGATAGGATGCGGTTTTTTAAACACACAATCGCTTCCCGTCAATTCTGGAACAGGGGAGGCCCCTTCGCTTCGTGTTGGAATCATTGATGCGGTCTTTTTCTTTCCGCGCACACGCCTTTTGAAAGGTAAGCATTTTTTTAAGTACAACACAAACAATTGATGCTCACCCACGACCAAGAGTAGAACTCGATGTTTGATCCATTAACGACTAGCAACGTAGCAGTGTTAGAAGTGTCAACAAAAGAATAACATAAAATAAAGATGTTGACTCACCAGCTTCCTCAATCTTGACTTTGAATCTTTCTTGGTTCTGAAGGACCACGAGTTTTCATCATTTCCATTTTCGGAGCCAGCGTTAGGCAATCTTGTGGCAACAGACTTTCTTTTTTTCACCGTATGAGAAGCAATGTTGGGCTCAACTGCCTCCGATTGCTGATCACCACCATCGACATCACGACCCAGCAAGTCTTCCAAAAACGAGTCCTCATCCATTTCCTCTGCTGTCTCTCTTGAATTGGGCTTTTCCTTTCCTTTCCCTTTGTTCGTCTCGTTCGGATCGAAATCGTCATCATCCGTGTCCTCTTCATCATTGTCACACGCCGCGTCATCAAATAGAGCGAAAACGTCATTCTCATCTGATCCATCATCATCATCTTGGTCCTCCTCTGAGTCATCGTCCTCGACTGCTTCATCATCGTCATCGATGCCGTCGTCCGAATATTCTTCATCTTCAACACTGACAGGAGACAATTCGTCCACTTCGACCAACCTATTGGTTGAAGTACTAGGCACAGGAATTGTTACTTCCCCCATCATTTGCATAGACATCCACAATTGCTCAATGATTAGGACAGGGTGATGGGGGAAGAGGTGGAGAAGTTGCGGAAAAACAGATGCTCCCCGTTGTTGAATTCCCTAATTGCCGCGTCAGAAGATAAATACGGTAACAAAAGAATACTCAACATGTCTCATTATATCTTTTTCTAGTATTGTGACCGGTTTAAATGGTTTGAGTAGCATTGCCTAACAACATATTGTTAATACCATTAATTTCAAAAAGAAAACCACCTTCAAAGCGTTATCTTTTTCTTCATTGCTTCGAGCACGCAACGATTTGATTCTGCCTTCAATGGCATCGACTGTCTTGCCAGGAAGACAGTGAGCTCTAATTCCTTTAATATCATTCACTCCAAAAGAAATGACTCCACGAATCAATAGCAAATCTTCCATTTTCAGGAACTCCGCTTTTTTACGTCGAACTAGGTGCCTAGGCGTTATTGATTCAGCAACAAATGGATGTAAACACAAACCTCTAAGAATATCTGGAATCAAATCTCGATTCCACTCTCTTCGAAAAATATCAGCCAATTTTGTTAATCCTTCAAATAGGGGTGCCGTTGTAATGCTCGAGGCGACTTGGTTCTTTGCCGAGATATTTTTTTTCTGTGATCGTTGGAGCCGTTCACGGTATTCTGTTTCAGTGAGTTGGTAATTCATGACCCGCACAAATTCACGGGACAATGCAGAGCGAGGCATTCTACGGGTAGGAGCGGGAAGAGAAATAATTTGATCGAGTTTGAAAATTGGAGTTGTGTTGTGATACGAAGTTGGGCCGTATCCCTTCACCCCCCATTCTCGAAGAGATTCAAGGGATTTCTAAAAAAAAAGCCGCCAACGATGTTAAGTACGATGCATCCTACTTTTGACGGAGATGTCTCACCAATTGGTCTTCCCAATGCAATGTCTCCTCGGCTCCTGCTCCATGGAGCTCCCTTTCAATTACATATGCTTGAGCAACAAGTTGAAAGTTGTTGTTCATTTGAATTTTCAAAACTGATAGTTGCGCAACGCTGAAAATTTCTCTACAATAACCAATCAATTAACCAACAATCAATTAACCACCACAAAAAACCTCTTACTTTGACGACCAAGCCCATTTCGGCTCTACGCCTAACGGACACTGAAGGAGTGATTCCATTTCTTTTTCTTTTTCCTTCACCAATTCTTTGTCCCCATCTGTTTTGAACATCTCATTGAACAAGGAATCCACCTCGCCACCTTTTTGAAAAAAAATTAAAATTAAAACTATTTAACGAGAAAGAGGGAGAAGACAGCTTTTTTAAAACATACGTGATATTCCAGTGTTAACACGTTTGGGTGCAATTTCCCGAAGAGGAGCTTGATACCGCCCAGATGGTGGAGCAAAAGAAGCAGGATTATGACCGAAATGCGGATGAGCGGCTAGAGGTGCAAAGTGCATTGGTGACGATGAAGCTGAGGACGAAAACTGATTTGCGCGTTGGCTTCCTCGCGTGTTATACCCCATTGATGGAGATAAACCAGTGGTAAACGACAAGGGAAATGCGCTCTGTTGGTGTTGGAGAAATTGATGTGAAGGGCCGATTTGTTGAAAAGGCGGTTGCTGAAGTCTCTGATTTGGATCAGTTGGAGCAAATCTGTATTGGGCATTTCTGGTCATCATCGGGTGATATTGTCTCTGCATCGGTTGTTGATTATAAAATTGATGTTGTGTATTTTGGTAGTCGGGAATGGTGGGTTGCGTTGTTCCTAACTGCGAAGACGATAGCAGGAACTGGTCGAAAGATGACGTTCCATTCAAGATTTCATCCAAGTCTGAACTGAAATCAAACTGGGCAAAGTCTGCAGCGGGGCCAGGGGTTGCCGCTTGGGGTGTTTGAGCGACTTGACCTCCTTCACTCCATAAGAGAGCTTGTCGCTGTGAACGAGCAGATTTCGGTCTTCCTTTAGCGGATGCAGACTTAATCGCTGATGAAGTTCCTAATTTGCAGCCCTGCTCGACGTGATACTGGATATCTATCGTTAGAATGCATTAAAAAATGAGCATCAAAATTCTACCTTATACGATTGATAAATATCGTAAGATGAGCTGCAATTTGCATGGGGACATGCATAACGACGCTTTTGTCGGGATGCTTGCGTCGAATCTTCACTGGTGGCAACTGGAATATCAGGTTTTTGAGTTACGACATCACTCTCTAGTTCTGATGAATCAAGAACAGGAGATATATCGGGGCCGAACACGTCTCCACTCGCCCCAAATAAGAAGTCTAAAGTGGCGTCCGAAGGTAAAGGTGGAGCTGTAACTGGTGGAGGTTGTACTTGCATCGGAGCTGAGTGAAGTGCTGGCTGACTGCTTTTTTTGCGTTTAGTGTAAAACTCTGTAGTTCTGGAGATAAAACTGACCTGCTCCTTGCTGGACTTTGACGGGTGGAGCGCGTAGCCATTCTCACCTGGGTACTCTGCGTACTAGATCCCGCCAATCCTGATGGAAGCTGAGTCATTCGAGGATTCTTCACGAGTATTTCGTAGCGGTCCCTGCACTCTGTTGGTGTTTTATTTCGCAGTGAAGTCGCAATGTGCGCCCAGTTGAATCCGTGAACACGAACAGAGTCCTACAAGATCGCACAAAGCAAGAAATCTAAGTTAATTGGGGCTGAAGGGCGGGTGGCTATCGATCAAGACTCTCTACCGTCAGTTGGATATCATCGAGCATTGACCAATTCAACTTCCGCTTCGAGCTTTGTTTTGCCTTAACATCGGCCGTACTCTGGGGCGTCGACATGATGACCGAAGAGCTTGTTAAGGAGGCGTTGCTATAGCTGTGGCTGCAAGTTGCGGGTTGTGATGGTTTAAATGATGAATGTCCGAATCCTTTGTTTTTATTTTTTCGTTCACAAAATTATTTGGCTAGGGTGGGGAAAACATGCTGCTCATTCGTGATTCCTTCCAGTTCATAAAAGTATTCATTGTAAAGACAAACAAGTTCACCGATTTTTTCCTTCAATCTACTCATTCCTGTCAGTGAAATGTTTCTGTTGGGCTTTATAGATCTTTGTACAAACCTGGCGCCAAACTCAACGCTTTTCTCCTTCCAATCAGCAGGAAATCCGGCCTCTTCTTCAGACATTGGCGCTTCCAAAAACTCACTCGTCACAACCCCTTCGGATTCCAAATTTCGCAAATACTGAATCATTGTTCGTCTATACTTTTGGTGCTCCTGATAGTATTGGAAAGTCACCCACGTTAGTCATTTTGATGGGTCACAATGGTTGATTGTAAACACATCATACCTTCTTCCCATTTCCAAAGTATTCAATATTCTCCAAAACGGTATCAAACTCTCTCATATAGCCCCATTCTTGCTCCGCGTCAGATATTTTGCGTCCTGACCGCTTATCAATTTTGCGAGGAAGTGGTGGAACAACGTCCATCAAATTTGACGGTGGCACAATGGACTGCTTACGAGATGCTATTTTTGACCCTGACTTCAGCGCAATTTCCTTTGTTGGAACAGATGCTTCTTTATGTTTGTTTGTCGTCTCATGCTTCTCCATGGCAAGTTTCTCCAAATGACGCTGAAGCTGCTTTTGCTGCAACACCAAAGATTGAACAGCGTCAACGGCTCTTTTTTCTGCATGAGCATCTTGAATCTTGTCCATGAGTTTCTTTTTGCTTCCCTTCCCAGTATTTTTGCATGGTTTCTGGACTTCTCCTTTTGCCAGCAGTTGCAAGTGTTTCTGCAACTGTTTCTGCTTCACAGCCAAAGACTGAACTGCCTCGATAGCCATCTTTTCCAAAGCACTCAACTCTCTTCTCTGCTGAATAAATTGCTTTTCTTTTTCAATTTTGACTGAATTCATTTGTGCCCCACGTTCCTTAATGTTTGGAGGCAAAGTTGTTGCCAACGCTGATATTTTGGGATTTCTTTTGAGGATATCTTCAATGTGAATTTTACTATTGCGTCGTGCAAGAAGCCTCTCATTCACGGTTTCCGTCGACTCTTGGCGACTGTGATTTTGAGTGAAGTTATCCACGTGACTGCTCTTTCGAGAGTTGAAGGCGGATGCGAATGGATGAGTTTGTTGTTGTGGTGAAGTTATATTTTCTTGTTGTACTTCCACTCGACTTGACTTTCTTGAAAAGTTTGAAGGACGGTAGGGTGGTCGTTCCACCACAGTAGACTCGCGACTGCGATTATATTCTGGAGTAGCCACAGTTGCCTCACTATATTGCTGTTTCATTTCTTTTGGTGAGACTATCGCTTCCTCCGTGTCGTAGAAGGGGTCATTCCATAGTTCTGTGAACCATGGATGTTCCAACGCCTCGCTTGCTGATGGTCTCTTGCTTGGATCGTATAAAAGCATGTCCGCAATTAATTGAAGAGATTCTGTTGGGGCGTGCTCCATAATTTGCTCTAATGGAACTGCATTCATGACGGGGAATGTGAAGCCCATTGCCTCCGCAAGACGAATTCCTTCGCTCCATTGGCCGCCTCCTTGAATATCAGAGCGATCAGGACACTCTTTAATTGTGTAGTACCCTCTGTTGTCAATTTCTTCTGGGTCAATTTCCTCGTCTTCGTTTTCTATGGGTGTTCCAACTAGGGAACATATTTTAAAGATTTGGTCAATTTCGCTCGATCCAGGGAAAAGTGCTTGAAGAGTGGTGAATTCAGCAATGATTGTCCCGACACTCCACATATCCATCATTGCTGAGTATACTGGCGCCTTGAGGAGGATTTCTGGGGCCCGATACCATCTTGTAGTAACATATTCCGTGTGTGGATCGCCCTTGATTTCTCTTGCTAAACCGAAATCTGCAATCTTGAGAACATGGCCTGTGACGAGCAAGTTTTCAGGTTTTAAATCGCGGTGGAAAATCCCTGACTTGTGCATGTACTTCAACCCTTGAAGCAACTGAAACCTGGAATAAAGAAATAACTGGGGTGTTAACTATTATTTTTTTTTTCACATGTGGTATCTAATTCTTTTTCTTACGAATATTTTTTGACGTCATATTCTTCCATCATGTATCCGCTTGCTTCAACTTCCCTCATTTTATCAAACAAATTCCCCTCCATATACTCAAACACGTAATTAAGCTCATCCAACTTGTGGTCGCGGATAACTTCCTTTAGTTTGATTATATTTACGTGGCGGCCAAGTCTTGAAAGTGCCTGAATTGTGTTTTAAGTGTTTGTTGCATTGATCAGCAGAACGCGTTGTTTCTGAAAGGAAACGATTGCAAAAATACTTTGACTTCGCGAAGCTCGTCCCAGTTTTCGATTCTTTTTTTGATTTGCTTGATGGCAACCTGGTGTGTTCCATTAGAGGGGTGAGAGAACTGTTTCGAAAAAAAAAAAAAAAAAACAGTGGTTACCGTTTCTCCCGTTTTCTTATTATTGGCCATGAGGACGGATCCAAAGGTGCCGTCTCCCAACTCCTTGACAATCTCATATTTATCCAACAAGCCCATTTTAAATTTTTCTTGGGTGGAGATTGTGCAGTGTTTGGATATTCTAAACAGAGCTGAGGGAAGCAACTGGGTGGTTCTTTTTCCACCAGGTCTTTTTTTTTTTTTTTTTTTTTTTGTTATCATTGTTGAAACGGAAACAGTCACTAACCCCAACAATGACACGAAAGCTCACTTTTATTCACACACACACAACACACAAACACACACAGACACACATTTTTTAATCTTGAACCCTCTCCATCTTTTCAAAATACTCATTGTACAAGCCAACAAGTTCGCCAATTTTGTGTTTCAGCCTAAAGAAAAGAAAAGGGTTTCCAGTTCAATTACAAAACAAAAAACAAAAAGAACAAAAAAACTGTAAAAAAAAAAATAAATAAAAAACCTTTTTCCAAACTCGACACTCAAGACTCTCCAGTCACTAGGCAATCCATCCTCATCATTTTCCTCAAGCTCCTCCCGATTCCATCCATCCTGATTTCTTGCCGTTACCGCAGAATTCAGGAATAGCGTCGTCACGGTTTCTTCTTCCTCCAAATTCCTTAGGAAAGTAAGCATTTTTTGGCGGTATGCCTGTTGTGATAGTGCTTCTTGGATAATACCATCCGTGTACAATTTTTCTTGCAATGAAAGGTTTCGTGGCGGAGATAGTTGTATGTTTTCAGGTTGTTGTGTTGTGTGGTGGTGGTGGGTGTAGTTGGCGTTTCGAATTCGTTCAGGTTCTGGTGGTGTTGACGGCTCCAGGTCCGTGTAAATTATTTGGCAGCGGTTGTTGCTGTGATGATCGTCGCCGTGTTGCTGATGTTGTTGCTGTTGCTGTGCCGTGATGGAAACGCGTGGAATGCAGATTGATGATGATGAATCGCGACGTTCTTCGTGGTGGCTCTTGCTGCGGCCCCCGACTTTGAGCACCTTTTTTCTAGCATATTTTGGCTTTTCCTTTTCCTTTTCTTTTGTCTTTGCATTCGCGTCCGTGTTTTGTCTGCGCGGACTGCCGCGATCGCCCTTGAGCGACAAAGCGGCCAGGTGTTTTTCCAGCGCCTGCTGCTTCTTGACAAGCGCCGAAACAGCGGCGGCGGCGCGCCGTTCGGCGTCGCTGATTTCCGCGCGTTCTTTGAGAAACCGCGTTTCGTGGTCGATTTTGGCTTTGGTGGCGACGCGTTCGAGACTGAGCATTTTTTTTTTCTTTCAATGGAAAAAAAAGTTTTGTTTCTCAAAAAGAATTAAAAAAGAGAAAACGGCGGTTTTTTAATTAATTTTGGGGGTAGGCTTTCGCGAGTTCTTTTTTTTTCTTCTTTTTTTGTTTTTCATCCGCTGCGTCCTGATAAATAAGCACTCAAATCCTGCATTCCTTCCATCTGTATTCCCGCAGGACCACCGGCTCCATCATCAATGTCCATCAAATCCAATCCGCCACTCGCGTCATTGGTAACATGGAGTCGAGTACTGCTGCTGCTGTCGCTTGAGACACCTAGATTTTTTAAGGCAGTCTTTACACGGTCACGAACATCTGGGTCACTATCGAGCAACATATTCTTCAGCTGCTCCAAAAAGCCGAATGCTTTGAGTCTGATCAGGCGTTCTTGTGAGAACTTGGGGTCTGTCAAAAAAAAAGGGGGTTGGTGACAAAATCTTTTTTTTTTTTTTAGAAAAAAAATTCTCCTTTACGTGAATCGTCAGGCTCCGTTAAATTCAAAACACACCAAACAGTGGCCAGACGAATCAAAGACTTTTCATGGTTCTATCAAAATGAGACAAAAGAAACAGTTTACCAAAACCGTGATGAAAAAGGTAAAAAAAATAAAAAAAAAATTGAAGAAAAGAAAAAAAAACCAAACCATTAATTTGAGAACATTTCCCATAATCAAATCACTCCCGACAATGAGGCCTTTATGTCTTTCATTGCCTGTCGCAATATTCACAATAATATACAAAGTTTGTAGAATAACGCCATCATAATCGCTGCTGACGCGGGTATGGTTTGAAAGTTTCTTGTCAAAAAGGACCGACAGAGCAGCTTCGCCAAAACCAGAAAATGCCGTGTCAATATCATCTTCTTTTCCACAAACTAAATTTCGCAGAAGATTGAGCGATTGTTCCTGAATTCCAACTCGAGGATCATGTATGAGCCTGTGGTAACATATTTATATGGGAATTGTCGTAAAAAAAAAACCAAAAACAGACCATACCTTTTCAAAACATCCCATCCTAATTCTTCCATTACCCGACTTTTAATATCGGATCCAGCTTGATACAATAAGTTCTTGAGTGCCCAAACACTGTTCAACTTGAGTTGATAGTCATCGCTAGCCACCAACTTCACGATTTGTTCCACCCCACCATTTTCAATAACAGTTTTCTTCATGGGACTGAAATCCAATACGATATTACAAAGAGTTGCACTGGCTGAAGTTTGTACTTGAATGTTTGGATCATTGAGGAGAATAAACAAGGGAGACGCGATTCCGGCGTCCACAAGGCTGGTGCGCAAGTTCTTGACACTTCGAGATAGGCTTCTCGTGCATTTGCACGCAGCGCTACGAAGTTTTGTAGATGGGTTAGACAGGGCTGTTACTATCAGTGGCAGAAGCTTTGCATCAATGACTTGCTTTCGGCAGTCTTCCCGCAGAGAGCAAACAGAGCTGATTGCGAGCAAGCAACTCTTGTATACATGAAAGGACAACGGAAAGTTGAAAATGAGATCGAAATATATCTCAACACAGCATGATGACGATTCTTACCTCGGCAACAGTTTCATAGGTTTTGGAGCCAGATATTGCATCACTATTGTCGGCATCAATTCCCGATCCTCCTCCAACGATTCCAGTTTTGCTCCCTGAGCCACCACCACCACCAAGCAGTTTGGATGCTTTACCAGCAGCGACAGCTGCATCGGAATCCAAATCTTGTATCATTCCATCTCCACCAGAGGTGACCAAAGCTGCTCCTCCATAAACAGACGAGCGAACTTGCGGACTCAACAACAACTCTGCCAATTTCGCAATGGCGCCGCCGTCCAACGCCAGTTTCTGAAGAGATTCCGAATCTTCGACCAGATCGGAAAAAACACGCGGGGCGCGTTCCAGAAGGGCCAGATTGTCTGGCTTCGCAACGGCCGACTCGGCAAACAGCTGAATGAGGGTCGGCAGCAGCAGCAGCTCCGGAAAGCGCTGGTTGTCTAGCGCCACGACCTTGTACAGATTCGAGAGACACTGGGCGGCCAGCAGGCGCGTCATTGGCTGGCGCGCCTCGTTCAGCAGGCGCAGCAGCAGCGCCACCGAGCGCTCGGGCCCCGCAAACAGCGCGACGAGGCGCTGGGCGGCGGCGGCGTTCGCGCGCACGAGCGCCGCCAGCGCGTCGAGCGCCGCGTCGTGCAGCCGCGTGGTGGCGCTGGCGGCGGCGGCGCACGCGAGCAGCGCAGCCAGCGCGCCGGCGTCGGCGAGCAGCGCCTGGTTCGGCGCGGCCGCGGCGGCGGCGAGCGCGGTGGCGAGCGCAGCGGCGTGCGTGGCGAGCGCATTCGCATTCGCGTTGTTTGCGTTGGCGTTGGCGTTGGCGTTCGACGGCGCGTCGACGGCCAGCAGCGCCACGAGCGCCGCGGCCAGCGCCGGCGTCACGGCGACGGCGGCCGCGTAGTCGCGCAGCGCCCGAAGCGCGGCGGCGACGAGTCCGGCGTGCGCCACATTCGAAGAAGCCGCACCCGAAGAAGAAGCCGAAGAAGAAGCCGAAGACGCCACGACGGCGGCCTCCAGCGCGCGCCGGATCTGCTCGGACGCGCGCAGCCGCGGCGACGCGCCGGCGAGCGTCCCGACGACGATCGCCGCCGTTTCCTTCAGCGGCGCCGGCGCCGCCGCGTCGTCGGCCGCGAGCACGCGCCCGAGCAAGTCGGCGAGCTGCTCGCTCTGTGCGAATGCGTGTTTCTTGGCGCGGTTTCCGATCGCCGCATTCTTGATTGCGCGCAGCGCGTCCATCTGCGCCGCCGCGTCCGATGCTGAAAAGAGCCGCTCGAGGAGGACATTGCAGTGCGTCGCGTGTTTGTCTTTGACGCCCATTTTATTTATTTTATTTATTAAAGTTAATTTATTATTAATAATCTCAAAAGAGGGTCTTGGCCACATGAATTACACTCGTCTTGACACTCATTCCAAGCAAACAGGTAAGTCCGACATAATGGATCCACGCCATCCCCTTATTTCGCTTGGCGGGGTCTCCTGTCTGGTAATTTCTGCTAAACAATGCACGTCCAATCAACCACACACTTCCGGACACGGCTGCCGCCACTGGGTGCTCAATTCCAGCCGTCAAAAGCAGAATCAAAAACTGAGGATAGTTTTCCATAAAGTTGTGGTGTGCGCGTTGGTAACTGTCATGTGTCGCGAATTAATATGTCTGTGTTGAAAACTTGCCGGCTCAATATTGTTTTACTTACCAGTTGAAAACATGCTTGTTCTGGTCTTCAGCGCACTCTGCCACGGTCGCATAAACGTGTGGGTATGGGAACTTTGCTTTTCGACGTGCCGCACCAACTTGTCCTCCAAGAATGATTGGATATAGTGTAGAAATTGTTCCAACAGCAAGAACGTAAGAGTATTCGGGCGCCAAAGTGAATCCGGGCATGATCAAATGGTACTTTTTTTTTTTTCGAAAGTTTATTTTTTATTTGTATTTCAAATATAAAAAACACGAGGTCCAGATTGTATTTTCAAGTCGAGAATGCCTTCCACGAAAGAGAAACTCCAGTGGTGATCCCCAATCCAATCAAAGTAAGCATTCCAAATAAATGAAGCAAGGCAAGACCACCGTTACGTTTTGATGGCTCCCCAGTTTGATAATTTGAAGCGTAAAAAATACGGCCCACAATCCAGACTGCACCAGCACCAGCTGCGATTTGCGGATACTGAATACCAGAAGTTGCTAAAAGAAAGAGAAACTGTGGATAGTTTTCAAGAAAGTTGTGGTGGGCGCGTTGGTAGCTTTTTTTTTTCGTGGGAACAGTCAGTTTTTGTGTCCATGTACTACTGTGTTGTTGTCTGCTTGTCATAAAGACTCACCAATTGAACAAGTACTTGTTCTTGTCCTTTGCGCATTCTTCTTGAGTTGCGTACATGTGTGGGTAAGGAACATTCGCTCTCTTGCGAGCTCCTCCAACTTGTCCACCCAGCACAAGAGGATAAAGAGTGGAGAGGGCGCCTACTGCGATAACCTGAAGCAGTTAAGAATACGCGGTCGGGTTATTCAGAGTTTACACACAAAAATGAAATGAGGAGAACTTACATAACCATAGTCTGCTGGAAGAGTGAAAGACATATTCGGTGAATCCTTTTTTTTTTGTTGATACAATATGTTGTTTGTTTGTGTTTTCAAATTTATTTTATTTATGGTATTTCAAATAGATTTCAAATCCAAAATTTCGAACCACGTTGAGTTTCATTTCGCTGGTCCCCACGATTACTGTAATAAAGCGACTTTGATTCGCCAAAAATAAAACTTTCCCAGCTGCTCTCAATTATTAACTTTCTTTTTTTCTTTACAGTTGTACTTCGATCTTCTTTTGACCCCTTTATTTCATGTTACAAAAACACGTTCTCTGGAGTATTAAACGCGACAAGCAGCAACAACAAACCATTCTTTGGTCTTCAGTGCATTCTGCCACACGGTGTCAGTTCGGGAACTTTTGCGTATCTTAACGGATAGGAAACTCCAGCGGTCATTCCCCATCCCATCAATACAAGCATTACAATAAAATGAACAAAAGCAATACAACCATTACCGTTTGATGGCTCTGCACAAGTTACGGCCCACGATCCAGACTGCACCAGCACCAGCTGCGATTTGAGGATACTGAAAACCAGAAGTTGCTAAAAGAAAGAGAAACAGTGGATAGTTTTCAAGAAAATTGTAGTGAGCGCGTTGATAACTATTAGTTTATGAAAGGGCTCAAAATCTCTCGTTGTAGAGGTACAATATCAATCTGGCTTTTTTTTTTTTTTTGTGGAAGTTCGTCATTCTTTATCATCCTCCATTTGACCCCACCACGTCCTCCCCTTCTTCACCTTCTTCCACCCTTTATTCCCTGCAAACTCATGATACAAAACAGTCCTCTCATCCCTCAACGTACTATTCGGCTGAAACGACCCAGGATTAAACGCGACAGGCGGCAACAACAAAACACCTTCATCCGCATAGTACACAGCCTCCCCCTTCCCAACATCCTCCTCGAGCTTCCAACCCCGACTTTCAATAAACGCGCGAATCACGCGTGTCCACTGAAACGGTCCTGTGATTTCAATCACTTTGGTTGTATCGTGCAGGTCTTTTTGGGAACCGTGGAGAATCATGTTTGTCACGCTTTCAATCATGATTGTGAGGATCGGATGGTTGGGGGTTGAAGCGAATGCCCATTGGGTGATTGAGATTGGTGTGTTTGGGAAGTCGGGGGGTGCCATATGCCACTGTTGTTGTTGTTGTTGTTGTTGTTGTTGTTGTTGTTGTTGTTGTTGTTGTTGTTGTTGTTGTTGTTGCGGATGTAAAATAATAGGTTTTAGTTGGCTTGTGTTTCTTTTTTTCCTTTTTATGGGGGTTACCTCAAGCCCAGCAATGAACTTGACGGGTTCATTCAAGTAATCGATTCGCCACCAATCCAGGTTCCTGGCACATCGCGTGTCCGTATCGGTGTAATATCCACCGAATTTGTTGATGACCAGGTATCGAAAGAAGTCTGTTTTTTGAACAACCTTTTTTTTTTGGTGTGCGGGTGAGAGTGTTGTGTCAGTAGTGGGAAAAGTGCGTTTTTTTTTTATCTTTCAAACCATTGGAAGTTTCTTGTAAGCTTTTTGAATTCGTTCTGGATAGTTGGTATGCACAAATTCCCACATTTGGTTATCTGTCCACAGCGTATACGTGTATCCATTGTTCATTGTGATCCATGTGTCCATGTAAGCCAAACGAGAGCTTTCGATTTTCGAGCGATCATTGGTTTTGTAAGTTTGGTGAATGGATCTGAATTGTGGGTGTGTGTGTGTGTGTGTTTGCAAGCTGTTGCAGTCAAAACATGAAACCTGTCAAACCTGGGAATCTTGCATACATCGACACCACCACCACCACCCTCCGCGTTCCCAAAATAAAACCTATCATAGTCAGTCATTTTTGAAACCAGTCTGTCATCTTTTGGTTTAAATTGGTCGTGGAATATCACGTCTTTCCCAGTTTTCCGCCACTTTGCCCATATTCTCTCAATCTCTTGCTGTGACATTATGTTTGCGGGATTATAATCTTGCGTGGCTGCTTTTTGAGTGGTTATGAAGAGGAGAATGCATGCCAGGATAGCAAGGATGGCTAGGGCTCTGATTCGCGGTTTGGTTGTTGTGCGAACAACCATTTTTGTTAAGTGCTTTTTTTTTGCATAACATAAACATTGTGGAGTAGGAAAAAGGATAATCGTCAAGAATCCGATAAAATATTGAATAAATCCGTTACCAGTTATGTGTTCTGACTTGATTTGTTGATATCATTTTATTGGATCGAGTGGAGAGTCCATGTGCTATTTTTACCTTCTTTCTGCACATCATTAAAAAAAAAAAGGAGGCAATACAAGAAACAGTTCGATGGATAATTTTAACCAGATGGAGTTCTTTGGGTTGCAAGAACGAAGGAGGAAAGCTGATCTTGGAAAATCAATAATAATGTCATCCACGGCCTCATCTCGACCAGCAACTCCAACGCAAACAAGCTGCAGCGCGAGCATTTGCTCCGATAAAACATCATCGATATCAAAGGCCTCATCAATAGGCGGAAAGCAAACGCCTATGCCTGCTGCTAGGACACGTACAGCGAGGGTAAGAGGGGGCGCTTTATTGGATGTGTTAGGCACTCTCTCAAGAATCCCTTATAATCTCCTTTTTTCCGATAAGACTTACCAAATACAACTACTTTTTTTGAAACTAGTTGTCGAATCCTTCTCTGCCAATGCACGCGTTCCCCATTGCCCTGTCAGGACTTCCCGCCAAAGACATTCCCGAACTCGTTTCACGGCAAACCGCCCACGTTCAAGCGAAGCTGCAAAAACGAAAAAGTGAATCCGAAGGAATTGTTGCGGGCACGTCGTCGCTGGTTTCGATGGGCGCTGGCGGGTTGGCGAGGTTGAGTGTGATTGTGGATGGTGTTGAGCTTGTAGGAAATATTCTCAAGTGGAAAGATGCGGCACTCTCTTCAATTATTCTCGTTACGTTTATCGCGTGTTGTAAGACTTTTTCTTTTTCGAACACCCGTCTCTCGAAGTCATTGGTTTGCTCTTAAATTGACTTTTTTTTTTCCTGTTAGGTGTATACCCGTTCCTTCTTGTTGTTCTGCCACAACTCGTTCTGTCGCTATATGTATTCTATAGATACATATCAAAAGCACCACCTTTAGTCCCATCCTTACCACCGCAGAGCGACCTCATAACAGTGTTTGAAAATCTGGGGACCGAGAGATATAATCGAAACCTTGCATTCGTTCAAAACGCAATGGCCCTCTTTTGTTCAACGTTTGATACCCTTGCGGCTTTCCATGACGCGTATTTGACTTGGAAGAGTCCCGAAAAGACGGCTTTTGTGGTCAAAACCGTGATTGCTGCGATTCCATTGGCCTTGCTTTTGTTCCATGTTGTTCCATTCTGGTTGATTCGTTTCATCAGTGGAGTTTGTGGGACTTGGATATTGTGTCGAGAGACATGGATTTGCATGTTATTCATGAATGTGTTGCCAAAAGTCTTGTACCGACGAGGTGTCATGGTGGGAGAGTCTGTGGTGAGAGGCCTTCCTTTACCAGATTCTGTGGTTGATTTTTCTGTTGGTCAATATGCGTGGGGAGTTGGGGATTGTGCTTCAAGCAATGAAGCCAAGGCGGAAGTGGATGAAAATCTCGAGGAACAACAAGGGTCAATTGCGAAGGTTACTGTGGAACTCTTTGAAAATCAACGGTGGTGGGCTGGTGAGCTGTTTTTTTTTTTTTGGTTTCTTTTTGAAGTTTTCAAGCTAACTCGTTAATTCGTTTGAATATATAGGACCTGGATGGACGGCGACCATGCTGGGAGAAGAGAGGGCATCATGGAGTGATGGGCCTGGAACGACAAAATTGATTGAAAAGTCCGCTGGATCTGCGCCACTGCAGGGATACGAATGGGATGATGATGACTGGATTTTAGATTTCGATTGGACTGCCACTGATTCGGATGGATGGGTCTACAGGTAAGCTTTTTCCTGCCACAATACGATTCGATGCAATGACAAGTCAAAATTTAGTGACCACAATTGGACCAATCCTTCAAAATCAGCTGGAATAACATCTTTGACACGAAGACGGCGCTGGATTCGGCTCATGAAGGAGGCGCCCATCCCAAAATTAAGGGGAGCCAGCAATACTGTAGACGGCGGACGAAAGATGAATTCAGTGACAAGCTGGAGTAGTTGGACAAGAAGTAGTAAAGCGCAATTGGATGAGAGAGATGGAAATGTAAAGCGATTGAGCAGTTGGTTGGTGCGGGACAGTGTTGCGGCAAATTCAGATGGGCTGATCCAGCGTGATGGCGTTCGAAAGAGGGGTGTGGCACAATAAATGAGAGTTGTATTTCTTTTTGGCCGCTTGAACTTGAAAGTTTCCGAGATGCTTTCTTTCTTTTTTTTCTTTTTTTTTTTACATTACAAGAAATGAGTGCCAACTCTGCGCCCATCGAAGCGCTCATGACACAGCCTGTCGTTGGCGAATTGGCTGCTGTCGTTGCCGGTCTTCTCTCTGCAAACAATGTTGAACGCCAGGCTGCCGAATCTGCTTTGTCTACTCAATGGAAGGATACGCAACCCAACGTCCTGCTTGCTGGTCTGTCAAACATTGCCTGCCACCACCCAGAGGCTCAGGTATTTCTATTTAACAATTACATGCACTTCGTTGATTTCGATACTTTGATTTGATTTTCTGCTTTCAACTGTTTTGCTGATTGCTTGGTTTTGTTTTTTTTAGATTCGTTCTCTCTCTGCCATTCTCTTGCGTCGATTTGCCGCTAAAGTTCCAGTTGACTTTAAGGATGACGAAGAATCCCATTCGCTCTGGGCACATGTGGCTGACGATGTTCGCAATTACACTCAGCAATCCTTGCTTCAGGCCCTTTCCCAAGAAACTGTCTCAGACGTTAGACACAAAATCTGCGACTCTATTTCAGAGCTGATGGTCGAAAATATCCAGATTGACCGTGAGTGTCATTTCCTACCTTTTTTTTTTCCTCTCTTAATAATTGTTTTTCTTAAGGTGAATGGCCTGCGTTGCTCTCTGCGATCCATGAGTGCCTGAAATCCCCAACACCGCATCTACGGGAAGCGGCACTCCGTATTATTGCGGTTGTTCCTTCGTTGATCACTGACCAATCGTCACCTGCTGCGGCAGCACCTTTATTTGCCGATTGCTTAAACACTCCCAGTGAAGATGTCAGAGTGACGGCTATCCATGCTTCTGTTATGTATATGGTGGATGTGCTGCAAACCGAAGAAGACAAGGAAACCGCTTCGAATAGTCCATCGAGAACCGCCTTTGCGCAACTTATGCCAGTCATCTTGACGGTGAGGCGTGCTGGAAATACGGTTTTGTATTGTTTCTAATTTTGCTCATAGACACTGTCCCAACTGACTGAGGAAAAGTTCATTGTGGATGGTTTCTCATACCTGATTGAATTGGCCGAAGCCGACCCAAAACTGTTTCGTATTCACTTGCCACATTTGATTGAGTTCGTGTCCTCTGTGATGCAAAATGGAGAGCTTGACTCCCCAACTCGACAGACTGCTGTGGAATTGTTGATTGCACTTGCAGAAGCTCGACCTGGAATGATTCGAAAGCTTCCTCAATTCGCTGCTACTATTGTTCCCATTCTTCTCAGCTGGATGGCCAAGATTGAAGACAGCCAGAGCTGGTATACCACCGAAGACGTTAGTTGTTATCTGCTTCAAAAGTTGTACATTTTATTGACCGTCTTTAGCTTTCGCAAGACGATGATGACAACGATGAGGACTATGTGTTTGCAGAGCAGGCTATCGACCGTCTTAGTATTGCTTTGGGTACTATTGATTTATTTTGTGTGTATGTTTCTATAATTCTAATGTTGTGGTTTTCTTAGGTGGAAAAACCATGCTCAGCATTGCGTTCAATTTGATTCCAAAGTTGCTGGGGTCACCTGAATGGCAAAGTCGTCATGCTGGTCTCCTTGCCGTCTCTGTGATGGGTGAAGGATGCAGAGATATCATGATTGACTCCTTGAAGGATGTTGTGGAGTGAGTCTGCAGCATTGGGTTTGTCATCTGACGTATTGTTTTTGCAGCCTCGTTATTCCATACCTTCGAGACCCACACCCTCGTGTTCGATTTGCTGCTTGTAACTGTGTCGGGCAAATGTGTACAGACTTTGCTCCGACTTTCCAATCAGAGTACAACGACATCATCTTGAGCAACCTAGTGCCGCTTATGGACGACAGCGCAAATCCAAGAGTTCAATCTCATTCCGCTGCAGCCCTTGTGAACTTTATGGAAGATGCGGACAAGTTCAAGATTACTCCTGTATTAGAGGAGATTGTTCGCCGTCTTGTTGGTTTGCTGAATGTGGAGAAAACTTATGTTCAAGAGCAAGCTATTACAACTATTGCTACTGTGGCAGACTGTGCTGGAAAGAATTTTGTTAACGTAGGTGTCATGACCCTATCCCTCCAATCATACCCCCTCCGCTTGTGATTACAATAGAATCTGCAATACTCATTGAAGCTAATGAGGGCTACCGATAAGTTCGTTTCGAATGTGAGTATCCATCTGCTTCCTTTGGGAGTATCGGTGGATATTTGCGGTGTTGGAACGGAATTATCAACTGACCTCGGTTTCAAGATGCGGACATATACCACACCAGAGAATGAAGCAACCCTTTCCTTTTATCTCTCAACTCCTTTGCATCTATTCATGGTGTATTAATACTATTCTGGTTCAGTATTACCCTGCTATCATGCCAGTCCTGATGAACATTCTTCAAAATGCTACTGATAAGCGCTTCCGTCTTCTGCGAGGAAAGGCACTCGAGTGTGCATCCTTGATTGGTCTTGCCGTCGAGAAAGACGTGTTCTCCCAACACGTGCACCAATTCCTCTCAATCCTTCAAGCTATCCAACAAGAACCAAAAGAGGATGATGATCCCGTGTCTAGTTACTTGCTTGTTGCTTGGGCGAGAGTGTGCAAGGTTATCGGAGTAGAATTTGTACCTTACCTGAGCTACGTTATTCCACCTCTGATTGCAGCGGCCGCCGTCAAACCTGACATGGCCGTTCTGGATTCAGATGAGAGTGAGGATAAATATCCCGAGGAAGAAGGATGGGAATTCATATCTTTGGGTACTCAAAAGTTTGGAATCAAAACAAACGTGTTGGAAGACAAGCACACGGCTGTTGAAATGATTTGCACATATGCCCGAGACTTGGAAGAACACTTTGTTCCTTACGTCCAGCAGGTGATGGAAACCACTGTTCCACTCCTGAATTTCGTGTTCCACGACGGTGTGAGACATGCAGCAGCATCTACCATTCCATTGCTGTTCAACTGCATGAAGAGAGCCAACGTTCGTAAGTAGTGATGTACGAATATCATCAAGGTATTCGCTAACGCATACGCCTCTTGCAGCAAATGACCAGATTATGAAGTTCTGGAGTGAGGTTGTCGAAAAGCTTTTGGACTTCATGATGACTGAACTGGACCCTGGATACTCGTCTCACATTTATGGAACCTACTCAGAGTGTCTGCAATACTTAGGTCCAGAATTCTTGACCCAGGTGCAGATGCAGCGATTCATCGAGTCTGCTGAAAAGCAGTTGGATGAATTTGTGAAAAGGACCCGTGATAGAAATGGTACGTGTTTCTCCGTACATCTTTACACCTCTTTCTTTGCTGCTAGTGATTACAAATGAATCTGCAATACTGAGTCCTTCGTACAACCCTAAATATGGAGATCCTTTGAATGCGAGTAGCCATCTGCTTTCTGAGTATCGGTGGCTATTTGCGGTGTTGAAGTGACGCTCTGTTACCTGGATGTCGTTGGATATGCGGTTTAAAAAATCTACACTTGAAATGAAGCCTGACTGCCCACACTCCTCGCCAACATCAGAACTCCTTTAAAGTCTTTTCTAAATTGCTTTTTCAGCGTCTCGTAAAGATGTGGACTACGATGAGGAAGAAGAGGAGGCTCTCAAGATGGACGAAGAAAGTGACAACGAGCTTTTATCTGAAATGGCGAATGCTTTCCATGAAATCTTTAAGATTGCTGGAATCGCGTTCATTCAATACATTCAACCCCTATTACCCAAGCTGAAGATGTTCCTGACCAACTCTAAAGATGATGTCAAGCACTTCGGTCTCTGTGTCTTCGCTGATTTGGTTGAATACTGTGGTCCGGCCTCCTTCCAATTCAGTGCTATGTTTTTTGAGTCGTTCGTTCAAGCTTTAAGCAGTAAAGACGAAGACGTGAGGCAAGCCGCAGCCTACAGTGTTGGTATTTGTGCCGCGAAGGGTGGTCCGGATTTTGCAAACGGGTGTATCGCTGCATTGGCACCTCTCGGTGCTATGATCTTGGATCCAAAATCAAAAACTGTTGATAATGTTATGGCAACTGAAAATGCCATTAGCGCTGTTGGGAAAATTTGTGCTGCCTATGCGGGAGCTTCAGGATTTGATTCCAACCAAGCACTATCATATTGGTTCAACAGTATGCCAATCCTCAATGACCAAGAAGAGGCTAATGTGTCGTACGTGTATTTCTTGAGCCTAGTGGAAAGCAGCCATCCAGTTATTTTGGGACCAAACAATTCTAATTTCCCAAAGATTGTCTCAATCTTGGCTCGTGCTCTTGTGTCAGATTTGGAGTTTACGCCTGAGTTAGAGCAGAAAATGGTGATGGCCATCCAGGCAATTCGTGGTGTTGCCCCAAGTATCAATCCTGCAGATGGTGTACCTGTGGAGAGACAGCTATTTCTCCAACAGAAGCTGGGTCTGTAAAGGTGCTGAAGTACATACAAGCCTATCACACTCATTTTTCTACGTTTATAGTTTCTGCTTAGCTTGAAATAAAGTTTACATATTTGTCTTGGAATGAAAATTCATGCTCGAAAAACTGTTTGGACGAAACGGCTCGTCGTGTCCTTAATCATTACGTCGTTCTGCGCGTTTTTAGTATTTTGTTACATAAGAGGTACTCACTTGAGTCTGCTGTGTCCACTTACTCACGAGTTGAGCCAACAGTCTTTGAACTGAATCCAGTGACTGCTCTTCGGGAAGCAGAATTGCTATCAATAACTCCTATTCCGTTTTCAAAAGGCGAAGGGATACCCAAATTGGTGCATCAGTCTTGGAAAACGCATGATATCCCTGAGGTTTGACAGCACAAGAAAAAATTGAGTTGATGTGTCCTATCCGCCAGACTTTTCTCGAATGGAGTCAATCGTGGAAGCTTATGAATCCTGACTTCAGATATGTTATTTGGGACGACACTGAAAATCGAGAGCTGATTATGCAACACTATCCGTGGTTTTTGAAACGATATGAGAGTTTTGAATCACCTATTCTTAAAGCTGATGCCAGCAGAATATTTTATTTGCATAAATACGGTGGAATCTATGCCGATTTGGATGTTGTTTCCCTGAGGCCGATTGGTGAGGCGTTTTTGGGTGAAAACTATATCTAACGTTTCCAACTCAGCACCATTTATTGACGGCCATGAGTTAATACTAGGAAACATGAGGACTGAAGCGAAACCTCTGTTTCCCTTTTCTCAAGGTGCATGGAACTATCTTCATGGACTGCCAAATGCCTGGATGGCATCTCGACCTGGACATCCGTTTTGGTTACTATGCGCCAAATTAATGATGGAATATACAAATGATATGACTGTTGAAGAGCTAACGGGACCGGTAATGATTTGGAGGGCCTTGACGGAATACATTCGTTTGGGTTGGCACAAAGAGAACTCTGTTTATATAGCCGATTCACGATTCGTCTTCCCGTATTCTTGGACATGGCCATCAGGGGAGAGGGAACATTCTGTGTGTTCCAAACAGAGAGCCACTTTCAATGCCAGTAAATGCCTTGACATGGTGGATCCACATGGGGAGGCATTCACCATAACGTATGATCTGAACTTTTGCACTCCATATAGTTCTCGCAGATTAATTCAAGCGTCTTTCTTAGATACTGGTCGCACTCATGGGAAGAAGTTATTGAATAATTGCTGTGAAATAAAAACACGTTTTTGGTTTGTCTGTCTCGAAACCAACCCAGCACCAATTGCGCCATCCCCGCAACCTTCGATTGGCACCTCCTACCTCGCCTCACTTGAACCCCCGCTGTTGAGTTCTGCAGACGATGCCACCCAAAGTCAAGGACTTGTCACCACTCCCGCTTGAATTCAATGGATTCTCTGTGTGGATGCCACCTGACGAACATCGGGACAAAGTGTTGACAGCCATCGTAAAGGCGATTTTACACTCTGGAGTAAACAAACCGTCGACTCCAAAGGAAATCACCAATATCATTATGGCAAACAACTACGCCCATCTTGGTGGGCAGACACCTCATGCTACTATTTCTTCGCGTATTTCGACACACTTCAAAAAATGCAACGAAAGCGGTGGAAAGAGAGTGCCGTTGCTTGGACGGTAAGCGTGAGAGAACTCCTGGTGCATGGATTATCTAACGGTCACTGCAGTCTACTCAGCGAAGCCAACAATCGGAGGATCAAATATTATGTTGATCAACTTCCTTTTGAAGCTGAAGATGATGACTATGGCGTGATTATGAGACCGGACGAACCAGCTAAACCTACCAAACGTGCCACTTCACCATCTGGAGTTTCAGTGCTGCCAAAGTCGAAATCAGACTCTCGTCGGGGAAGTAACGAATCTATTAATGCTCCACAAAAGAAGCGGAAAGCTAGTTCCGCTGGAGGAGTAACTTCGAAGCAGCCGAAGAGGAAAAAAACCTATTCGGAATCTGAGAGTGAGCCGGACCACGATTATATGGACAATCAAGATGAAACAGATGATATTGCATATGACGAGTCGCACGTCATCATGAAAAGTGTTTTGGATCGAAGTGATTTGGTGGGAAACACCAGCAGCACTATCGCAGACAAAGAGATAGAAGGTCGAGAACTACAAGAATATCATCATTCAGGATCGCCGAATGAACAAGAGGACCAAATGAGTTTATTGAGCGAAAGTGAGGTGGATATTGACACTGAAGGCGAAGATCATCCCATGATACCCCCTCAAAACCCTCAGCAAACATACGCGTTTTCTCCAGTCTTTCAACCGCACATATTTATACGTCCAAACACCACTTCTCTCCCACCATTATCTACTTTACACCAACAATCAGCTTTATCGCACTTATCGCCGCCACTAGTTTCTGCTTCATCACCTGCTATAGGCCCTCATAGTTCTGTACAATCTTCTCGTATATTTATGCCTTCGCCTATTCTTTTGCCATCGCCTCGTGGAATGACAGTCCTGTCCCCCCAATTTGGCAGCGGCCACGCTTTAAACAATATCCATCCATTAGATTTAGGACCTGGTATATATTCTTCTCCAGCGAACGCAGCTTCCGGAAGCATCAACCATAATAGCTTACCGGGTGGCTCCCTTCCTGTGCAACATCCTGAGTCAATCAGTATGGGAGAACTTGACGACTTGTTAACTGAGCACGATGAATCTTCTGGATCATTGTTAGCTGTCAAAACAAAAAGGAAGAATTCCATTGGCATCGCAGACATCGGCAAGCGAAGGGCCAGCTTTGTGAAAAAGCATGATACCTCCATCGGCGAAAAAGGTCATGGTGCTTCCTCGAGTCGTCCGAGATCGCACCAGGCTGGAAGTTTGGAAAAAATCGTGCCACCAATTCCCAAGAGTCCTCCCGTGTTCAGAACTCGACCCTCGCTTGCACCTCTCCAGCCACCGATCCCGCGAAATAGCCAATCAGCAGCTCAATTGTTTGAAATCGGCTCTATTCACTTGAACATCCCCTGCACAATTCAGCAGCAATTCAGCAGTAGCTCGGGTCAAATCGTTACTGTCTCACGGTTCAAATCCTGCCCTGTTATATCTATGGCTCTGCATACGATTATTGTGGCCCCTGAAAAGAGTTTCCAGTCTCCAACCGCCTCTTTCAATTTGAATATGCAAAATTATATCCGAATCGGTGATCTTGTAAGCTCATACAGCCACCCGTCGCTCTATGAAGACAGCTTGGGTGAAATGGATGCGTCTTTTCTGCCGCTGTGGAACAGATTTTGTAAGAATCTCCTACACTTATCCGTCAGCAAGGACCCTGTGCGACCTTCTTCTCCAAATTGTGATGAAATTGATGCAGCGCTGTCGCTTATGGGGCTGGTAAAGCCAGAGAGTGGGGTTTTTCATGGAGGGACCAGTTTTTCCGTTCAAATTGTTCCTGGCGATAAAAAGGGGTACAAGTCCCTATTTTCTTGCGACTTGATTGTAGTAGCCCTCAAGGCTGGAACAACCGGAATCACTCGAGAGTGTAATGGAATCTGGTTCGTATCTTGTTTTTATGACTCGTAATTTCTCACAATCTCTTCAATCAGGATCCCTCTTGAAATCTCGAAATACTTGACATCCATCTTAAAAGTTCCTTACAAAGTCAATGATTTGTATCCGGTAATCGAAGCTGCGAGGTCTTCTTCAGCTTCGGCGCGGATCAGATCCTTTTCTGTGTCGTCAGTTTCATCGGGAACATCGTCTCGAAACCAGCAAGCAACATCTCTTGGTGATAGCACGGAGGAAGGATATTTGAAATTTGACGAAAGTGATGATGAAATTGATGTGGGGAAGGACGACGGATTAACGTTAACGTCCACAACTTCCTTCTCAGCAGAGTCGCCTGGTCAATTCCTCCCTGCAACAACAATTGATCCGAGCATTTTGACTCTTATTCCAGCGTCTAATTTGGCTGAATCTCTCATGTGGATGACTACAATCGATGGAGTATTTGTCTATATTACTTGGATCAGTGACAGAGTTCTTGACAATACAGCTCGATCCTTGACGCCAGGAGGCTCTGACTATAATGCCAATCAATTGCCTACTGGTATTGGAATCCCAATTCTCCGGAGAGTGGATAACGGAATGGTGAATGCGTCTCAACTCTTGCATGCAGGCGGCCTTGTAACAGAGCAAGAGAAATCTGTTATATTGTCTCTGGAAAGATTCAAAAAGAGATATCGCAGATCCGACAGTGCCCTTCGGGGGACTTGGATTCCACTCTCACGAGCACGGGAGCTATCCAGAACTCTCTCATTGGATCAAAGACTTCAAGTCTTCCTCTCAGATGATGCGGGGCAAGTCAGTTTTGGTGTCATGAGTCCTATGAAGCGGAAGAAACCAAGCGGTGCCCAAAATGGGGGATCGGGTCGAAAGACTGCCAAGCCATATAGTCTGGGAGGTGGGCTTTCTCAGAATCGTGTTGGGGGTAATGGGGCGGTTTCCTCTCTTTTCCCTGGAGGCAAGAGTAGCACATCCGCGTTTTCGCCACCGTCTGCACATCCCAGAACCAATATTTATCCTCCTGGCTCTTTGGCAGCCATTAAGTTCGCGAAAGCTCAAGCCGCTGCTGCACAACTTGCTCAGGAAAGTCAGCAGTCCCCGGCTGGAAGCCCAACCAGTTCCGCAGTCAAGTCCCCTAATTTAGGCCCCAAATCAAAGGATGTGAAAGCAGAGCCTGGTGAACTACCGGCTTCCGTTCCATCGGAACCTGGTCATATGTATGTATTCATTGAATTGAGAATGTAGCTCAATGAAACATAAACAGGAAACTCTCTCGTTCCGAAGTTATAGCCGCGACAGAATCAGCAACAAGAACTGCCATTAGTGCTCTTGCGAATACTCTTGCTCAATCCACCCGCGTCAATCCATCGCTAACGCCCGCTGTAATTGCGGCAACACTCGCAGCCTTTGCATCGGGAGCCAAAAAAATTATCGATGAAGTTCGAAGCAATGCGAAAAGCTCAGCCCCAACTCCAGCCGCCATCCTCCAAGCTTTTGCTAATAGCGTCAAACAAACAGGATCTCCAACTGGGCTGATTAAGTCGGTAGCAGACGGCCAATTCCCTTCAATAACTCTGGCTGAACGATCTGTAGATATTCTGGCCCAGTTGGGAGCTTCTATAGAAACGACAGCAAAAAACACGAACGATCCCTCCAGCGATGTTGTAACCGACCCGCATCCTAAAACGCTTGAATCTGACGTTCCTGTATCGTCAGCACAGGAATCGACTAAGGCTTCTTTGCCTTCGTTAGGCGAGCATAAGGACGCGGTGGTTGTTGCGGCACCGGTTTTTGCCGCCGATGCCGAAAAAATATCAGACACCACCCATTTCACCACTCCCGATGACGCTGCGACTGTTGCCCCAGCAAATGATTTTGAAGATCTTGTTATTTCCGAATTAGATGACTCTGAAATCGCGTCTATGATGGAAGATATGGATGAACGGTCTCTTTCTCCGATGAATTCTGACATCGGAAGTCCCCGTCCAAGTGGAGGAAAGGTCAAGAGGGAGGGGGGGAAATCGTTGGCTCTCGCGATAGCTGGGTATCCTGGTGGGTTGGGAAAGTCTTGGGGAGGTGGGGGTGGGAAATCATTGGATAGGACTTGGAAAGGAGGTGCAGGGAAAAGCGGAGTAAAATCATTGGCGCTTCTGCAAAATGGTGGAAAATCTCCTTTACCTGTTGATGACGTGAATGAAAGTAGGACTGGTAAATCGGTTTACTTTGGCGGCAAGTCTGTTGTCTCGCACAACGGTGGAAAAGTCTTGCATGGTGGGAAATCTGGTGGTGGGAAATCGTCCTCTTTGTTTCAGCACTCCTCTTATGCCGTGGATGAGAACGATGATTCGGACATGTCGCAAGAAGATGACAACGAAAGGTCAACTGCCAAAGATTTAGAGGAAGATGATCCGGAAGAATATGAGGATCCATATCGACACACTATGGCAGCGAAATCATTGCGGGCTGCGAATGCGCATGGTGGCAAAGTTCGCCGAACCGTTATGCCCCCTCCTCCATCACCACCCTTTCCAATTACCCAACCGCCACAATCAACCGTGACCGTCAAAAAAGCTCCTGTTGCAAAACCGAAAATTCGGAACGCGTCGTCCGCAGGAACTAAAAAAACAACAAAAGTTGATACCAAACCAGTTCCTCCGAAACCCGTTTCGAAACCTCCCCCACCACCACCACGACTATTGCCTCCAGAATCTGTCAGAGTTCAATCTACCGACGAGGACGAGGATATTGACATCCTTAACTAGTCTTAGAAGTATTGGTTTCGATCTTTGCTGATGTATTTAATAAAATTCATTGGATGTGTGAGGTTCCACTGGTGTTTTTTGAGAGAGTAACGAATGTGACCCGCAATTTGAGTATGTTTTTGCAACTTCCATTTATTACAACTATCTTCAACACCAACACCTTCAAAATTTGAGTTCGCCAGCCTGCAACTGCAAACGACAACCTTATAAACTGCAATTACACTTACGATTCTTGCGGAATTGATTGCAAACGTATCAACAGTCCAACCACAATATTATCGCCCTCAGATTGTGATATAGCCCCCAGTAAAAGTAACAAGTGCATATATGGTATAGAGACTCTCCGCCATTACCAACCCATCACTCGGAGAGGAGGAGAGGTGACAGATCAGTTCTTATCATCACAGGGCTTTTAGTTGTGGTTGGATGAAGAAAAAAGAAGCTAATTACCCCAAATTTATACCTCCAAAAAAGGCCCGATATGATTTGATTGGCTAGCCAGAAAAAAAAAAAGAAAGACTCTTCAATGGCCAAAAAGTACAAGAACCCAACACATGCAAGGAAACCGATCACAATCGACGACAATAAAGTTCCTGCCAAAGATTCGGACGACCTGAGAAAGGAGGCGTTTCCTAAAGCCTTCAAGCTGATGTTGCGGAAGAAGGATCACATTGAAAAGAAGAAAGCATCCAAATCAACGACTGCAGCTACAACATCAACAACAGGTTCAAATACAACACCAAAGATTAAACCGGGAGAATCTGTCAGGGCTTTTAATAGGTTTGGTTGTTGGTTTTCACCCAGTGGTATCTCCTAATTCACATAAAAAGGCGAATCGAAGAAGATATGCGCATGAAAGTAAATGCAGCCGCGAAGGCTGAAACGGCAACGGCGCAGAAAAGAAAGTTGCGATTGGCGGAACGGAAACGGAAGCGCGAGGGCAAAACAAGGAAATCCGCCGACAAGGACGGGGAGGATGAAGCCGAAGAGAAGAACTTTCCTGAAAAAGAAGTTATTCCTTTTGGTGTTCAAGCTCAGGAACCTCCACGAATCTCCGTGATTCCAAAGAAGATTGGCGGCGGAGCTGGCGCCTTGCGTGCCATGAAGGCCGCATTGGAAGCAAAAGAGAAGAAGGAAAAGGATGCAGAAAAGAAGGCTCGTATGGAACGCAAGGATAAGGAGCGAGACGGAAACTTGCCAGCCGTGGGTCGCAAAACCAAATTCAAGGATCTCCCCTTAGTAAAGCAAAAGAATTTGATGGAGGAAAGACAACGTGCTATTGAGCAGTACCGACAAGCAAAAGCTGCAAATAGGTCCTCATAGAATGAATGTTGAAATAAACAGCTTCATTTTCAGCATTACATGAGTCACATCACCATGTATGAGACCAATAAGAAATAGTATATGCAACGTTGTCTGGATCCACAATTTCCCTGCACTTTGTTTCATTGAAAGAAGATGATTGCTTGGAGCACCAATTACGAGTCTCTTGATTGGTCGAAAAACTCCAGGAATATGGAAAAACGGAGCCTGAGGATAAAATTAATTCCAAGAAACAACATCAATTGACGAGCTTACCCGTATCTGCAATGAATATGGTGTCCACATATCGTGCATTTGATTGCCGATACGCGCTTAACACGTTCCACAGCATAACAGGTCCTGCCAACTCTTCAGTTCCTTCATCTTTAGATACTTGCATCATCATATGAGCATAGTACATCCAGAAAGAATGTCCTGGCTTCGATCCAAAAAACGCGTTGGGGATGCGATGCTTGTATTCCCAACTGGTTGGGTCATCAGGAATCCACATCTCAGCAAGAAGCAATTCATGACTGGACAGAAGTTTATCTGGCAACATTGTCAACGAGTTGCGAGATCTAATACCAAAGAACAAACCCAACGGCTTATAGCAAGCTACATCCAAATCTGCATATATTCCGCCAAATTTATGCATATAAAAAACGCGTGCCGCATCTGCGCGGGAAATTGGTTGTTTGTAGGCCAAGTAGGTTGGTAAGAACCATGGGTAGTGTTCTTGAATCAGATTCAAATTGTCTTCATCGTTCCATAAAACATAAGTATAATGTGGATTGTGCGTTTTCCATGACTGACTCCAATTTGAAAATATCTGTTTGGCAGTTAGCTTTTTGTTTTGACATCTTTGATCTTAAAAAGAATTACTTCGGAGGGTATGTCATAACTTTTCCAAGACTGATGTACGATAGCTGGTATCACTGATTCAACAGGAGCTTCTTTTAATGAAGATTCTATGATGGATCGGTAGGCTTTGGATTGTTAGTTTTGAGATGCCGCTTAGAATACGCGTTTACTTGTCAGCGTCCAAATAAATAGAGGTAAAGATAGTAGGACAATGAAGATAAGTAGTTGTTGCCGCTTTCCGAGGATGTGCATGTTTTCGATTCTGATTTGTTTTGTTGTCTATTTATTTTCCAAAAAATCAAAATGGCTATCAAAAAGTCCCGAATTATTGCCATGCTTTGGGTTGCAGGAAAGATCGTTGTTTTGCTACATTTTTATTTCAAGTGGCGGGCAAAGGATGTGTCTCCAGCGGCAGTTGTCCAAGCTACAGTTCCAATCAACAACACCGATGTCACGGTGTCAATGGTGACAGCCATTCCTGGAATTATCCATCAAAGCTGGAAAACAACTTCTATTCCGAAGGTAAGTTAGAGAGGTCGGCCAACTGTTGTTCTCAGGTAGAGACTCAATCGTGATTGCAGGAATTCAAACAATGGAGCGACTCTTGGAAAACCTTGAATCCTTCCTATGAGCACAAACTATGGACCGATCAAGATAACTACAACCTGATTAAAGAGTTTTATCCATGGTTCCTAGCAACATATGAGTCGTACAAAAAACCAATTATGCGAGCCGATTCAGTGAGAGTATTTTACCTGCACAAATACGGGGGAATTTATAGTGATTTGGATGTAATCCCTCTGAAGCCAATAGGTACGCATGCATGTTCGAGCGTCATAGTCGAATCTAAACTCATACAAACTAATAGACAAACTTTTGGATGGCAAAGATTTGGTGCTTGCTAGAATGAATGTTCCTCCGTTAGATGAGAAAGATCCAGACACTAACTGGTATTACGTGAATCAAATTCCGAATGCCTGGATGGCGTCGAAACCAGGCCACCCGTTTTGGATGCACGCTGCAAAACTTATGATGTCGCTTGCTCAAGAAAAGCGTGATATGCCTGTTGAAGAAAAAACCGGGGTACGACGCTTTTTCATTGGTTATTTCTGTTAACATTTCGTTTCAGCCAATAGTTATTTATCGTGCATACTACGAATATTCCGAGCTCCAAAAAGATGCAAACGGAAAGGATCAATTTTCGTCCATCACACTTGCGGATCCGCAGAGCATTTTCCCTTATTCCTGGACACCTGTTTCCTCCAAGGAGCTGCATATGATTTGTTCACAACAAAGTCCTCAATTCGACCAAGTTGCATGTCTCAAGGCAGTTGATCCGGAACACAAGTCATTTGCAATTTCGTACTGGTCTCATACTTGGGACAAGAAACGGTCTCGATACCTCTTTTGGAGACTTCTGGGATACTGATAATAAAGCGGTTGATTTTAATAACTTATTTCTTATTTATTTCAATATCAACGCTTTTTGGGAAAAGGAGCCAACTTTTTGGCCAAAACTTTTTTCTTGTCGTGCGCCAACATGAGTTTTGATCGAACCATTGAAATTTGACGTAAGAATTCGAAGTTGCAATTGACACAGTCCTGCAGAAATAAATCAAACACAAGCCATCGTCAAATCAACAATCGACTTATACAGCTAATACTTTACCTGAACTACATCGCGAAACTCTCGCTGCACTTCAGTGGGTACTCCCAATTGACTCAAGTCAAAATCTTGAGTAAATGGATCATCCATTTGCAGTGCATCCACAAGACGAACAAGTGGTTGGTTATTTGCTGTCTCGCGTTCAATGGTTTCCATCAATGTATGACCCAAAACTTTTAGCTGACGACTGCGTAGGGTGCGGACATGTGCCTTGTTGTGGATCACATCGGCGGGAGATTCTAGAGGAGTCCATAGCTCTAGAAACACAAAGACAGATCAAAGGACGCTGTTTTAACGTAAAAACATTCCTGACCATCAATGTTGATTCCAGCATAAGGGCTATCATCTTCATCATCAAGTTCAGGAGATATAGGTCGTTGCTTGCGAGTAATCGTTCGTTTCTTCCCAATCCGCTCAATCTGACAGCAAGATGTTGTCAGAGGGAATGTGCTTAAACCTTACAACCACCTTTATCTGCTCGTCAATAAGACTCGGTGCCACAATCGAGCACACCACAGGTTTGAATACAACTCCTTGAGGCTCGGCTGTCCGTGCAAGCAGTTTGTTGCCGCGATTCATGGGTCGAAAGTTGGCTGAACCGAAGTCTTCTTCCATTGGATTATATGTTTTTTTATTTCAGATAAAATTATGAAAATGTTTTGGAAACTGAATCAACTTTATTTTCAATCAGACAACTCTTCAATTTAACAAAATGTGATGCAATATTCGCAACTTATGAAAGGACAGGTTGGTACAAAAATAGACAATTGACATTCCGGTCAAATGGCTTATTTCTTACCAGCAGCCTTACCGGCAGCCTTACCACCCTTGACGGCCTTGTCAACCTTCTCGACGGCCTTGATGACACCGACAGCAACGGTTTGTCTCATGTCACGGACGGCGAAACGACCGAGTGGTGGGTACTCCTGGTAAGATTCGACACACATTGGCTTAGATGGGATCATCTTGACAATGGCGACATCACCAGACTTGACGAACTTTGGAGCGTCTTCAAGCTTCTTGTTGGTACGTCTGTCAATCTTTTCTTGGAGTTCAGCGAACTTGCAGGCAATGTGAGCGGTGTGGCAATCCAACACTGGAGAGTATCCGGCAGCGATTTGACCTGGGTGGTTGAGGACGATGACTTGGGCGATGAAGGATCCGGACTCCTTGGCTGGGTCGTTCTTGGAGTCAGAGGCGACGTTTCCACGACGGATATCCTTGACGGAGACGTTCTTGACGTTGAAACCAACGTTGTCACCTGGGAGACCTTCACTGAGCTGTTCGTGGTGCATTTCGACGGACTTGACTTCAGTGGTGACTCCGACTGGGGCAAAGGTGACGACCATTCCTGGCTTGATGACACCAGATTCGACACGTCCGACTGGAACTGTTCCGATACCTCCAATCTTGTAGACATCTTGGAGTGGGAGACGGAGTGGCTTGTCAGATGGACGGGTTGGTGGCTCGATGGCGTCAATGGCTTGAAGGAGGGTCTTTCCGGTGGTAGATCCGGCCTTGGTCTCCTTGTTCCATCCCTTGAACCATGGCATGTTCTCAGAGGCCTCAAGCATGTTGTCTCCGTGCCATCCAGAGATTGGAACGAATGGAACAGACTTGGGGTTGTATCCGACCTTCTTGATGAATCCAGAGACTTCCTTAACGATTTCGTTGTAACGGTCTTCGGACCACTTGGTAGTGTCCATCTTGTTGATGGCAACAATGAGCTGCTTAACTCCGAGGGTGAAGGCAAGGAGAGCGTGCTCACGGGTTTGACCGTCCTTGGAGATACCGGCTTCGAATTCTCCAGTACCAGAGGCAATGATGAGAATAGCACAATCGGCCTGGGAAGTTCCAGTGATCATGTTCTTGATGAAGTCACGGTGACCTGGGGCATCAATAACAGTAACATAGTACTTTGGAGTTTCGAACTACCAGATAACAAAAAAGAGTCGTTTAGAAAATAGAAGGAAATGGAAGGATATGGAAAAAACAGTCAAATGCAAAAAATCCACACACCTTCCAGAGAGCAATGTCGATGGTGATACCACGTTCACGCTCAGCCTTAAGCTTGTCCATAACCCAGGCGTACTTGAAGGAACCCTTTCCAGATTCGGCGGCTTCCTTTTCGAACTTTTCGATGGTACGCTTGTCAATACCTCCACACTTGTAGATCAAGTGTCCGGTAGTGGTGGACTTTCCAGAGTCGACGTGTCCAATGACAACGACGTTGACGTGCAACTTCTCCTTACCCATGTTAAGTTCTGTTCGTTTAAAATGTATCAGCACGTTTCCAACAAAAAACTAGGTGGGCTTTTGGACGCGCGTCAGGCACATAGTTCATTCGGTTGTTCGAACGCTAACAGTGCCGCCAGCAGCAATGTTTTGTTTGGTGGATGCAGTTGGCGTAAAACTCACATTGGTTTTTTGGTGAAGAAAAAAGGAGAAGTGAAGAAAAATAGAGCTCCTTTTGACCAAATTTTCGCTGCTTTTTTGTTTTTTTTCAGCGGTCTTTCTAAAAATAGATATTATTTTCCGACCCAGTTAACATCGTCATCGTATAGTTTGCTGAGAGAGTTGTTGAAAGAATATGGCCAATGGGAAAATCAAATGGTTTCGTTATCTCAATCTTTTTGTTTTAAGTGATTCATAAGACATTCAAGTTCTTTTTACGAAAATGATTCCAGAAACAACAACAGCCGTTGACTATCTTGCTGAGCAACAGTCTCTCCTTGAAGAAGCGGCCCAAGCACTCCCTCATGCAATCGATCGCTGCTCTTTTGATAAAGGCCCTTTGCGCCAGCCAGTGTTCAGTTGTCTGACATGTTCGGACATGACTGAGACTTCCGGTACGGTCACCGTAGCGGAATTGAACGGTTCTCACACACCACTCCACTTAGAACCTATTGGAGTTTGCTATGCATGCGTTGTGCAATGCCATACGACGCACAGCGTTGTTGAACTATTTCACCGTCGAAACTTCACTTGCGATTGTGGCACTTTGTGCACTGAAGGATCTGGTAAGTCTTTCATTCTTCGTGTCCGTATTTGACTTGATGTTTCTGTTTTGTCTATTTGAAAACTCAGTCAAGTGCGCGTTACAGAAAAAGAGTATTGGCGTCCGGAATGATTCTAACGTGTATGACCAGTGCTTCTCGAACGTCTTTTGTTACTGCAAAACCAAATACGAATATGAAACAGAACGTGAAAATTCTTTCATGCTTCAATGCCTTTTCTGCGAGGATTGGTTTCACGATGCATGCATCAAGAATTGCCCAGATGAAGACTCTTTTGACGAATTCGCTTGCAGAACCTGTGTTGCTCTACATCCATTCCTCGCAAAATATGAAAAGCTGTCTGCTAATATGGTTCTTTTGGATGAATCGGACGAACCAGCTAACACAGCGCCGTCGGCGTTACTGACCCCGGGAAGGAAGAAGAGAAAGTCTGATCAAAGTAGCGAAACACCCAATTCCGGAGGAATCCCCAACTCAATTGCTTCGGCTAACGAAAGTCCTGATGAGTCTCTCAAATCTGCTTCGAAAAGACCACGCCAGAATCTCGAACTTTCTACCTCTTCCTGCCCCTCAAGCATTCCCCCATCTCCCGTGCATCGCTCCATTTCGCTCCCTTCGTCAAACGCGTCTCTTGTTTGTAAACTTGGTTGGTTTCTGTCCAATTGTCTTCCAACCTTGACTGATGCCATTTCAAACTGATTCAATAGATGCACCCGTTGGAACAATGCATGAGGAACTCCCATCTAGTCATATGTTTTGCTTTGAAGGTTGGCGTAATGAGCTCTGTCGTTGTCCGGATTGTCTCGAATTTTATACAGCCAAAAACATCGATCACCTCTTGACAGAGAACCAATCGGAACCAACGGGTTCTGCAGTATTGCCAGATCACTGCCCGTCAGAAGAAAGTATCTTTCGTCCTGATGAAGATGCCAACAAATCTCTACTTGAGAGTGGAATGGATGCTCTGAACAAGATTCCTCGTGTCAATGCAATCGAAGGTGTGCGTGCATACGAACGCTTCGCTCAGTTCACCAAGGATTATCTCAAAAAGTTTGCCGACGAAGGACGGATTGTTACCAAGAGTGATGTGGAAGCGATGTTTCAAGAGTTGAAAGCCCAGGGATCTTCGTCACAATGATCTGAGCACAGTGTGAAAGTGTAAAAATAAACCATTTTATTTACTAATTCTTTTGTTGAAGGAATATCGTTTCCGAACTATCCATATTATTTAAACTATATGGATCTTCCAACACTACGCCATCTTCCGATCCCATGTGCCGATACTGTCTCCACACTCGAAAGATATAGAAGCAAATTCCTGCTACCAAGAATATAGTCAAAGAATACCCAAAGTACGTCAGACTCTGGCTCTCTAAGCAGGTTTTACTTTTTCCTTTACAATTGAGTCGGTCTATGTAAAGTTGATTGATGGGATGGAATCCAGCGCGCTCTACAACGTTTTTGAGGTCAGTAATTTCATATGACATTTTTGTCATCATTGAAAGTTCGTTTTATTAAAATAGTTATGGAAGGGTAAATCAGAGACAAAAAGGAAACTAAATCAAACCAATCGACCCTCACTTCCTCAGACTTTAGCATTACCGGCCTTTTCCCTCTCGTTGGCAATCATGTGCGCAACTTCAATTCTCAATCTTTTTTCAGTGTCATTAGCCCAAGCTTGCCAAATAAGATCCTTCCTGAATCCATTTAATTCCAAACAAAGTCTCTTCACGTCCCGGAACCGCAACCCATTCTTTTCAGAATCCCCGCCAACAAAGCACAATGAAATATCACAGCCTGCGTACAAGTCGGGAAACGCGTATACTTCAAATGCAAGGTTCGGAGACGGGGCGGGATACATTCGGGAAAAGAGGAGTCGCTCTTTTTCGCTGATTTCGCGGTACTTTTTCTCAAGCTTCGCATTCTTTGCTCGACTTGATATAGTCGCGTTGTCGAGCTCAGCAAGAATATCGGAATCAGCACAAGATTCTTTGTGTTGTTTCCACGCGTTGAATTGACAGGTTCTGCTGCAATAGGTTGCATTCAGGCAGCGACCACATTTGGATACAGTCGTCACTGCTTCATGGCAGCCGTCGCAAGCAGGTCCTCCGGTAGCTGTTGTTGCATTGTTGTTGAAACTGGTGGCAGTTGCCGAACTGCAATTCAGCATTTTTGAATATTTCCGTCTTTATTATTATAAATACATAAATTGTTTTTTGAACGCGCTTGGCTATCGCAGGCACCTGATTTGTTCATCCAGTGCACGAAACTGAGCCGCAGCTGCGTTTCGCTGCATGACATAATCTGTCCCCAACATATGCAAAAATTTGGCCTTCTCAAAATGCACCTGTCGCGTCTCAAGCACGCAACCCACTGATTCATATACTGGTCATGAAAACTGTTTTTTTAGCACATCATCTTCAATGGGACATACCTAGAGTTAATGTTGTTACCTTTAATGGCTTGATCAAAGCGCAACAAAATTCTGGTTGGATTTTGCCCGTTTGCTGAACTTGTCTGGGTCGATTTTTCTTTCCATTCCACACATAAGCATTGTGCAAGTGTGTGTAACGCCATGCCTTTTTGTTTAGAGGTCTTTTTTTTCGGCGAGCAGGTAAACCAAACTGAAAGAGGAAGGGAATAATAATGATCCATACCCCATGAACAAGTATCGGCCCAAGAACAGACTCAATTGTTTGAACCGCCTTTCCAGTCATCCACGAATGTACGAAAAAGCGAGCCAACAAAACATATGCATTTCGAGTCTCCTGATGTTGGGAATATGCTTTTGATAGTGTAATGCAAGATAGAATCAATGGCAACGCCGCATGCCCTAATCCTTGACTCTGTATACTTTATCAATATATACACACAAGTCAGAACAAAAAAAAACACATTTATCTCACCAAGTGAAGCTCCGCCAGAAACAGCAGGTACGGTATACATAAAAACTCGCGGTCCAACAACTTGGCTTCCGTGATCAACTTTGCAGCAACATCAAGAGCTTTTTCGATTTGCCCTACACGTGCAAACATTTGTGCTTCCATGAATTTGGCTTCCAAAATCCAATCAATATTGTTTGCAAGTTTGGCTGCAGCCATTACTTCGGACAGCTTCACTTGCATCTCAACGGGGGATTTGAATCTGCAACAGCAGTATATTAATTTTTTTGGTATGTGCGATGCATACACACGCAGACACACACACACACACAAACACACGGAAAAATAAATTACTTATTGAGCGCATCATGAAAGTTGATCGATTTTTCAACAAAAAGCCATAGTTTCATTGCTTGTACGTTGGATACACCACCAATACTTTTGGCTCGGTTCAATAACGATTGCGCCTCGGCACTGCATCCAACAAGCGATTGCTTTTGTTTTGTCGTTGGTGGTTTGTTTGGTCATGTGATGTTGGGGAAAAAAAAAGGAGAAAATTTTCGCACCAAAACAAACCTTTTTTGCCCGCATTACAAGACCAACAATAACTTCGTCAACATTTCCGGAGTCTTCAGTTTCAGCTAAAAAGTCCCAAGAGTTCAAGTGCAAGTCAGCAACAGTTGAATGACCTTGATGGTTTGGTTAACAACACTTCAAAAATTGGGAGAAACAAAAAAAACAAACCATAACAGCTCCATATTTCGGCATCAGTATTTTCGACTGCAAATGCACACCCTTCGTCAACGTACAAGGCATTTCCTTCTATAATGTTCTCTTCAGCGGATACAATCGCACGAGCCCTTTTCAACGCATCAAGGACAACCTCCTTCCCTTGGCCCACTCTGTTCAACATTTTCGCCTGCCCTAGCTCTCCCTCTTGCTCTAACGCCATCATTTTGAGAGATTTACTTTCTGATGCCAAATTCCGCAGCGCTTCCGCTTGAGGATGGGTGTGGCGCGGCCTCTTCGAAATAGACAAACTGTTCTCCGCCGACCCCACAGCAGTTGCCTGAAGTTTGATGCCCAAACTAAGGAGGAAAAAAAATAATAATTTAACGTGGAGGAGAAAGAAAAAAAAAATGGAGAAATAGTCTCTCTATTACCTGAGGCAGTGATTAAGGCATTCTTGGTCTTTGACATATCTCGCCACAGAAACAGCCTCATCCAAGTATGCACGAGCGCGCTCAAAGTGCCCAAATGCTGTGTGCATTATGGCAACGTGTAAAGGAGCGTAATGGCGCATACTCCTATAAAAAAATTTCAACACACGAGGTGATGTTCAGAAACGCGCCAAGTTAAGAGAAAATGCACGTACTTTTTGGTGTGAATGGCGCCATAATCGAAAAATTGATGAAGTTTGGAAAGTGCGGTAGCGAAATCGCCATTTCTTGTTGCAATCAAATGCCTACATCGCCAAGATTAGTGGTGGTACCATTCCACAATTTAAAAAGCTGATTACGAACTCGATATAATATGCCTTCACGCATTCTGGTACGGCACTATTTATCTCCATTACAGATTTGATTATGACATCAGTGTCATTCCAAGAGTTTGGGTTCAATACAAGAGAATCCAAGTATCGATCTGCGCTTATCAGCGAGAATGTATCCATTTTTCCAGTATTCTGTTCTACGTCCATAGATGTTGTTGTTTGGGCATTGTCGTCACCAACAATTCGATTCCGTGTCACAATGATTGAATCAAAAAATGCAGCGACTTCTTTAAAATTGAAGGAACGGTAATCCAGTACAATTCTCCTCACGAATATTCCGAATTCGCTGGTCTTTTTCTGTGAAAGGAGTCTCAAAAAAAAAACCGAATCGGATTTCGTTTGTGTCACAGGCTTACAAGCACAAGAAAGGTTTCGTCCAGATTCATTGAGTTTGCAGGTTCTGAAACAATAGCTTCCGCTAAATCAAAGATGGCATCCACGTGGGAAATCAACGTTATTTTAGAAAGTTGATATGTGGCCATAGTTTTGAGTGACACAGCCAATTCATCGCCGGAGCCATTGCTAGCGTTTACAGATGATAGTTTTTCCAGTAGGGCTTCAAGCGTAGCCGGTGGACTCTAATCGCTGGTTAGGAACCAACAAAGCGCATTTTTAAGTTGACGTACTCTGATCAATTCCAAGAGAAGAAGCATTGTTTGGCCTGGCGCGTCTCTGTTCAGCCAGGATTGCGCTTTCTCTTCGATGCAATACTCGACGACTACTATTAAGCAAAGAAAGGTCACTTGTGACAGAATCATTTTGATGATTTTTTATAAATAAATAAATATTAGAAAATAAAAGATGAAACTATACTTTTTATGAACATATTTATATTGTACTATTTTTACATACATTTTACTCTTTCAATTTCTTCAAGCTCAACAGTTGATCTGTGGGTTACGTAAGTACAAGCTGTGCCAAAAAAATAATAAAATTGCTCACGATAAACATATCCGTGGCGTTTATCATCCATCAAGTCCTCGTACTCAAACAATGCACTAACTCCAAGTCCTGAACATGCCTTCAAGTAGTTTGAAAGGTTTTCCTGCAAGTCAGAAAATTAGATCAACATAACTAAATACAGAAGGTTTACAATTCACCTTATGAATGAACAAGAACTTTCCGGGTTTATATTTAATGGCTTGCGCTGGGTATAGCGCTGAAAACAATCTATGCATCGAAAAGCGCCCGTAAATACTTCCGTCAAATTATTCGAGCTGCACAAAAACCTGCACAAGACACTGCCATCCTTCAGAAGCTCACTGCAGAAGGAGTCGCTAGTTGAATTTTTGATCATTTCATCTCCCAGAGATTCGGCAATCCAATCACGAATCTCCTCAAACTTTCCGCAGGCTTCAGTAAGATCTGTTTCGGAAAGCCCACCAACAGAAGAATTTGTAACTGAGCTTCTGGATTTCAGTAGCACGTTTGTTGGAGAAGCACCATTGGCGAATGGATTGAAGCCGCCCACGCCTCCAAATGCAGAAACGCCTCCCATGATGGCAATCTTCTTTCTCACATCCTGCTGGGGTGTAGTTGCTTCGTCGGCCGGATCAGCGTTTTCCTTCAACGGTTCCGGCGTGACTGGGCGGTCGGTATTCTAGTCATCATCAACGGTTGAATAGACTCATTCGGCTTGGCGCATCGCTCACCTCGTCGGCGTCGGCGTCGTCCTGCGCATCGGCCGTTGCCTGCTTCTGCCTGCGCGGGGCGGCGCGGCCCTTGTTTGCCTGTGTTTGTTGTGGTTGTTTTGGTTAGTTGTTCTTGTTAAGCAGCAAACGCCGCAAACAAAGCGACCCACGTGCGCCAGCCGCGGCGCCGCCGCCGCATCGCCCGCGCGCGCGAGCAGCGCCAGCTTCGCCTCGAGCGCCGCCGTCTTCGCAGTCAGAAACGCAACCTGCGCGCGCAGCTGCGCAATCACCGCGTCCTTGTCTGGCTCTCCGTGCTGTTCTTCTTTGCTCTGTTCTTGTTCGTGGCCGCTTGTCTCGGGCTGCACTGTCTCCACTGGCTCCGCTGTCTCCACTGCCGCAACTGGCTCAACTGTCTCAACTGGCTCAACTGTCTCAACTGTCTCGACGGTTGTCTGCACAACAACAATTGTTTCGGCAATCGCGTCTACGATCCCTGCTGATGGATGCTCCGCATTCATTGTTTCCTTGCCGCCATCATCAGATACTGCTTGTTGATCACTCATTTATAAGAAATTTTATTTCAAGACAACTTCTTTCAATAACAACCAAGAGAACGCAAGGGAAAAAAAAGGCATGGTAAAAAAAATAACAAGAATGAATTTACTTGGTGAGTCCAGACTTCTTCACTTTTTGGACCAACACCTTGATGATAGTAGGGTCGGCCAAGGTACTGACATCTCCCAGCTTGTTTCTAATGGCTTCGTCATCTTCAACATCTTCCACCGTGATTTCACCTCCAGCACACTTTCTCAAGATACGTCTCATGATCTTTCCAGAACGGGTCTTTGGCAAGTCTGGGACAATCACAATGGCTTTTGGTGCGGCGAAAGGTCCGATTTGAGTACGGACATGCAGACGCAAAGCATGAGCAACAGATGTCTCGTCAGCGTGGTGTGACTTTAATGTACAGAAGACAACAACAGCTTGTCCGGTAAGGTCGTCGTTAATACCGACAGCAGCAGATTCAGCACATGTTTGGTGGGTAATCAAGCAAGATTCAATTTCAGCAGTAGACATACGGTGTCCAGAGACGTTGATGACATCATCAACACGTCCCTTGATCCAGTAGTATCCGTCGGTATCTCTGGCAACACCGTCTCCAGTGAAGTAGAAGCCCTTGTATGGACGCATGTAGGTGTCCAAGTAACGGTTGTGGTCACCAAACACGGTTCTAGCAATAGATGGAGTTGGTTGACGGAGAGCGAGGACTCCGGTAACTTCCTCGGATCCATCCCAAGGCAGCTCCTTTCCGGTGGTGGCATCCAAAATAGCCAAATCAACTCCAAAGAATGGAAGAGTGGCAGCTCCTGGCTTGGTAGCAATAGCACCTGGGAGTGGGGTGACAATGATGCTACCAGTCTCGGTTTGCCAGTAGGTGTCAACAACCGCACAACGTCCACGTCCAACGACAGTGTTGTACCAGTCCCACGCTTCTGGGTTGATTGGTTCACCAACAGATCCCAAAACACGGAGAGTCTTCAGTGAGTATGGCTTGACAAAGTCATCTCCAAGACGACGAAGGGCACGAATGGCAGTTGGCGCAGTGTAGAATTGAGTAATCTTGTGAGTGTCAACAACTTGCCAGAATCGGGAAGCATCTGGGTAAGTTGGGGTGGATTCGAAGAGAACAGTGGTAACTCCGTTGGCAAGTGGTCCATAGACAATGTAAGAGTGACCAGTGATCCAACCAACATCAGCCATGCATCCATAGACATCACCTGGGTGAAGGTCAAAGACATATTTGCTGGTAGTGATGGCACCCAAGAGGTAACCTCCAGTGGTGTGGACAACACCCTTTGGCTTTCCGGTACTTCCTGAAGTGTACAACATGAACAATGGGTCTTCGGCATCCATTGGCTCAACTGGACAGTATGGACGTTGGGTGTTGCACTCCTCGTGCCACCACACATCTCTGCCTGGAGTGAATGGAACCTTGTCATCACCAGTTCTTTGGAAAACAATGACTTTCTGCAAGCGATAAGTCAGATATCCCGAAAAGCTAGAATACTCAACAAAGGTCCTTTTACCTCAACCAAAGGAGCGTGGGCAAGAGCATCATCGGCAATCTTCTTCAAGTGGACAACCTTTCCACCACGCAAACCTTGATCGGCCGTGATGAGGATTCTGCATTCAGCATCGACCATACGGTCACGGAGAGCATCGGCAGAGAAACCAGCGAAAACAACACTAAGAGGAAAAAAAAAAATACATTTAACTACCCATTGACCAGCGCCACTCAAACCGATCAACGAATACCTGTGAACAGCACCGATTCTAGCACAGGCCAACATGGCGTAAGCAGCTTCAGGGACCATTGGCATGTAGATGGCAACAGCATCACCTTTTGACGATTGGGACACAAAAAAAGATAAGCACAGATAAAAAAAAATGTGCACAGTAAAATAATAAACACTCACCCTTCTTGACCCCGTACTTCTTTAATACATTGGCAATACGACAAACTTCACGCAAGAGAGTTCCGTAAGTGATCTTTTCGTGGTTTCCTGGTTCATCCGCTTCGAAGATGATGGCAACACGGTTGGGGTCTTCGGCAGCGTGACGATCGATACAGTTGTAGGACACGTTCAATGAACCGCCTGGGAACCAGGCAATATCTCCTTCGGCGAAACCACTAGCAGAGGAGAAGTGTTGAGTTGGTGATATGATACAAGCAAGCAATTAGCCCAACTACACACCCTTGAACAACGTTGGTGTCCTTGAATGGAACGATCCAATCAATGTTGTCCTTTGCCAGCTAGAAGAAACAAAAGTATTGATCAATGTATGGTCCGGGGGGTTGAAACACAATTCCTCTGAATTTTAGATAAGCCATTACCTTGCGCCAGAAACCAACAGGGTTGTTGATCGATTCGGCATGCATGTCCTTGTATTGCTGAAGAGAGGACACATGTGGGAATGGGCATTCCTCTTGATCAAAGAGACGGGCTGGTGGCTGGTGGGCGTCGGCAGGGCCAGTCATTCTGTTTCTTGGAGAATTTAGAGCTCCATTTTTTTTTCGGGTGGCATTTCGAGTCCCCCTCTTCCGGAAAAATTGCTAGATAAGGGTGTGTTGAGTGTTTCAACGCAAGTTTCCAAGATTATCTGATATTGTTGTTATTTTAATTTAATACTTTCTGATTCCTAAAAAAAAAATAGTGTTGAAGAAATCCCAAATAGAAAAATATGGTGGTAAAAGTGCTGAACCCAAGTATTCCGCTACGCCTACGACACGTCTTTATTTTCGCATTCATCGCGTCGCTGGTTGTTTTCTGCCACGTTATAATCACTGCCATCTTTTTCAACGAACCTGTCAAATCCGATTACATCAGACCTCAAACAGCATGGAGAGAAAAAAGCAAGCATCGAGCGCCTCAATGTCTTGATGTAATCGAACAAGAGCATGCAGACAGGTAAATTTCTGTATTTTTGTATGGGGCGAGCTCTTTTTTTTTTTTTAACGATTACCAGAATCGACTGGGATTTTATTGTACCTCAACCAGAACCACCCTCTTTGACTTCATACATCCGTTATGGCAGCCCATCGAGAATCGAATTCCCACTTCTTTCGACAGATCCGCGTTATACTCCATTTATCGAGAATAATGGAAAGGCGGGTAAAGTTGTATTCATCAATGGCCATGCTGGCACAAAAGATGACTTTGCCTACATGACCCATCAATTGGGTATCAAATACACCGAATTCAATCCTCGTGATTATTGGTTTTACGGATTGAATGCAAGTTTGGTTGATTACTGGAATCACAAGCGAAACTTGGGAGAATTCTTTTGCAGGTTTGGAGTTTCTCTCATCATTTTTCCTCTTCTTATGTGTTTTTATATATATACACATATCTTGATGTATAGAACTTACGACACTGTTGTTGTTGGAGACACGATCACTGATTCCAGGTTCCTCCTTCAATGGATTGATGAAATCAGCGTCTCCAAAGCCGCCGCGACAGCACAAGAAACTGGAACCCGCTTATGCAAAATCAAAAAAATTCTAATGATGACAACGAATCGTTTCGACTTTGCCATCAAAAAGGACGACTTGCCAGATTATCACAACCTTCTTAAACGAGTCACAAGGCTTGGCGACCAGCCTGGAAGAAAGTTCCCAAAGATAATATGGATGGCAAATAACCCATTTGATATTCAGTATGTGAAGGTGGCTTTGGGTGATTGGGTCAAGGTAAACACACAACACACCCACACAACTACACTTTGGGGGGGATAGATAAATAACAATAGGACGAAACAAACCAACAACCTAGTTCAAGTTAATTCGATCTTTTGGATACTCGACCCTTCCGGCTGTGCAGCTTTTGCCAAAACACGTTACTGAACTGCCAGCAGTTTATAATCACTACGATGAATCGCGATTTATTGGTTGGTTGAAAAGAAATGACATTGAAGTGTCAGTGCTCAAGAGAAATTATGGAGGACCAACTTCATTGAGTCAGTTTCGGGCGTTTATTGATTTTCCATATCAGGCATCCACAATGAAGGTGAAAAAAAGTCCTTCTTGTACAAATGTAGTTGGCAAAGACTATACCCTAAAAATTAGCCCACTTCTAGATGTATGAAAACCTCTTGTATGGAGTTGTTACATTGGCTCCATCGAAAAGGCTTTTTGTCAACGATCTTGAAGTAATTTTTCCCTTTTTTCATTTTCTCTACTTCTTGGTCTCAAGAAAAAACTCCTTGTAGGGCTATATAATTGAGGGAGATCGCGTTCCTGGATGGCAAGACTATGTGGAATACTGGTACGACGATATGAAAGATTACGTATACATTTTCGACACCATTGAAGAGTTGCGTGAGATTCTCAAGAAGCCAGAAATTGATACCCGAGGTATTCGAGAACGTGGTGAAAGCATTTGGAAGGAATTGAACAAGCAGTCTTTGTCTTCTTGGAGTAAAGTGCTAAAACAATAAACTTGCAATTGTGTACCGTCTATTTTATTTAAATTAATATGCCTTTAATTCCAGACCTTTTCTTCTACTAGCTCAGCGAGCATCATTGCCCATTCCTTCATTACAACTTCCGGTGAAAGTTTTTTCATTAGCAACCTTCGTGCGTTCAACGGTTTGGTGTGGATTTCTTTGGATTTTGTATCTCTGTCCTGGTAACTCTCAAGCTTTTGAATTGCTACATCCAGCATGCAATTTGACAGGTGTTTCCAATTCACCTGATTATTAAAAAAAAAAATAGGGTTGATGTCAATAGACTGTCTTTCGTATGAGTGAAAACCAAAGTGGGATTTACCAAATCCCACGCAGCTTTCGGTCCAAAATCCATCCTAGCCTCTTCAGGCACTGGCAACTTCAGCGGCTTTTTCGTAACAGAATCAAGCTCTAATTCAACAGGCCAAGCCGTTTCGTGATCCAGAAAAGCATTGTGCCCTGTGGTTGCCGATGCAATCACAGGAAGCTTCATTGCCAATGCCTCATGTACAGGCAAACCCCACCCTTCTCCGTGAGAAGCGCTTACATATGCATCCGCGATTTTGTATAGTGAAGGCACTTCATCCCAAGCTCGTTCTTTGGTTGAGATTTTAATCAGTTTTTTGACTTCGAGGAGGGTTCGTGGCGGTCGCATTGGCCGTAGCCGGGATTCCCACAAATTGTTGGAGTCTTGGATAGTTTTTCCATTGAAGTTTCTGGGATCCCAGTCTACCCATTCTACACTGGATGCGATTCTCAAAATATTCTCATAGACACTACCAAAAAAAAATATTCAGGTGGATTTGGTCTTAGAAATATAGAAGCAGAGACCAGAAAGAAGGTAAATATTTCTTACATGTCGTGGTTGTGAACTTCCTCCTGCGCTAAACCCCTACCAGATACTTTGGTTGATATCAACAAACAGACACCAGAATCCAAACCAAATGTTTGAAAGAAAGACCGCAAGAGGCTTTCGGGATCTTTTCTAGGCTCCCACTTGAAGACCGACAAGAATATAACTTGACATGGATCATTCGGTTCTGGGATAAACATGGCCTCTCTGTTTGAAGCAAAGCCGCGCTCATCACTCAAAGTACTCATAACATCCCGTGATTCCTTCGCATCTTCATCCAAATCGTGACTCTTTGTAATCCATTCGGCCCACCTGGCACCTCTCAACCACCTCAGATCCCAAACACCAACAATTCCTCTTTTACTTTCCGGATCAAACCGAGCCAGATCGACTGTTTCTTTGGCAACTCGCACCCCACTGCTTCCCGTTTCTCCACTCTCCACAAAGACTCTCTTGAGGAAAGGAGCAGGAACCCATACTTGATCTACACCGTTGCTCCAACCGCGTGGAAAATATGGATTTTTTATGATAGTGTTGGTTTCGGTCATTGTTCGTGAAATGAATAGTGTGGGGCGGACATGCTTGGGAAACCATACTTTGGGGATGTAAAAGTGTTGTTGGTCCATTTGGATTTGCTCCAGAGCAAATTCACCTTGCTAAAGATGATGTCAAAGAGTAAGACGTGTATCTAGAGAGAGATTAACATTGCAAACATTACCGAATGTTTAATATAAATAAATGGATATTTCTTTGACGGAATGTGAGGTATCGGATTCAATCGAAGTCTGTCCAGTGTATCACGATAGGCTGGATACAATCCAGAGCACCAAGTGTCTGGAGATGTAATTGACATTGAAAAAACTCGACTTTCAAGGGTAACGAGGTATGGAAGAATTTCTGATGCCCCTAAAAAGATGTGGAGCTGTATTAGTTTTTTTTATCTTGCAAACAACGATTAGTCTTACATCCTCCGCATCCACCGTCGCCCCAAATAGAATCATATCTTACGGAAATACGCTCATTGATCCAAAGTTGTTTTAAAATAGATTTCATGATACGATCCTTGTGGAAATCAAACAAGGTTTCAATATCAAGGCGGGGGAATTCTGGTTCCTTTCGCTTCACTGAATTTGCTTCAATATATAATTCATCATAGTCAAAGTATTTGGCAATTGCCACGCTCTTTCCATGGAAAACACATGCTCTCCATAAGTTCTGGCTGGGGTCAATAAACCCTGCATCCAATTTCAAGCAAACGTCCACCAAGGACAAATGCGGGTCCAAATATCTTGAATTTAAACCTCCGACTTGTTTGACGGCGTTTACAGAAACAAGGGCGATGTGACCAGTGACACCAAGAATTTTCTCAGCCTCATCTTCGTCTTCGCCGTATATAACATTGAAACTACCACTCTCAAATCCTTGTTTATAGTTTATCGGCACAGGCATATGTACTTTTGGGTACCATTCGAATTTTCCAAACCAATAGTCTTTGGTGACTTCAATCCAGTCTCTGTAAACACCCGCCATTCTAAATGATATGCCAGCGTTTTGAATCCACCCTGATCGGGGTGAAGTGCGAGACACCATCGTCTGACGACCATATGACAACGCTCCACTGACTATTGCTGCTTTGGAAGCATGAGCTTTAGCAATCATCCTGATTCACGAATCAAAGGTTATTAACACAAACACTAGTGCAAGGAAAAGAAAATTATAATCAACTCAACTCATGCAGCCAATTTTTTTCGAAGCCAACAACTGATTCATCGACAAATAGCAGGTGTGAGTGTTCAGGGGCAGTTTCAAGTGCAGTCACCCAGGAATCAAAGATGTCGCTGCTCACGTTGGCAATTTGTTTTGGACAGCCAATGGGAATCAAAGACACGATTGAGTTTTTGTGTTGCTTGTAATTCGCTGGACAGGTTGGTTCACAGGCATGGCCAAAGTCAATACACGTGAGCATCACACTCAAGCCAACTGGCGAATTATCGAGGCTGATCGTCCAGCTCGCGTCCGTGCTGGTGAGCTCCGGCAGCGCGTTCTGCGGGAATAAGGAGCGCAGCACGGCGCGGGCCTGGGGCGGCAGCAGGCCGCTTGCGTTGCCGGCGGCGGCGGCGATGCGCGCGACGAGAACGACGCGGTCGACGGCGCGCGCCGCAAACGCGCGCGGCGTCGGCGCCGCCGAATGCGCGCGGCGGCGCGGCGGCGCAAACTCGACGGCCGCGCGGTCGTAGGCGCCCAGCCGCGCGTCGGCCGACGCGCCCGCCGCCGCATGCGTCGTGTGGCGCAGCGGCCGCCGCAGAATACGCAGCGACAGCAGCGCGGCGCCGAGCGCGGCGCAGAAAACTATCAGCCGCGTGAGGGTGCGTCTTTTGACCACGGCCATTGTGTTTTGGTTTTGTTTTGTTTTGTACTGCACTGTAGTTAATTTTAGTTAATTTTAGTTCAAACTCCGATTGCCTGAGTGAATCCAGACTGATATCGCAAAAAAAAATTTTCTGTGCGATAGCAGTCTGGAATCAAACTCCTAGTGGCAAAAGAAAGCGACCTGCGTTCTCAACAACCACCCGGTCAATCGCCACCAAACTTCAGACAGAGCTAGAAGAATGGTAAATGGCACGATTGACCCAGCCGGATTTTCGAAAGCAGCTTTTGATCTTGTGTACTGACGTTTCGAAAAACACCCAGTTTCTGCCAACCAAAAAGACAACTGCCCTCCGAAACGGCCATCACCGCACCGTTGCCCACCACAAATCCCATGGATCTCGAAAATATACCACCTCCTGTTGCTCATGATCCATTGGAGCGTCCACGGTCAAAGGGCGGGAGGTTTGGAAAGAGTGCCAAACCTGGGAATATCGCTCAGAAAATTTTTTGGTCTGGATTCACTCAGGCAAAAACTCCAGCACAAAAAAACAAATTGGGAGAACAATTGTTTATTTGCAGAAAATGCGGACCAAAAACGGGAACCCCAATTACTGTCATGAAGCAAAAGAAAAAAAAGCAGTAAAACTGATACAAAAAATGGGATAAATATAGCATTGTCTACTTCTTGATAACGTCGAAATCAGCTGGTGGGAAGATAATACCATACATAACCGCCACACCTAGAAAACAACGTTAGATTCACATATTGATATCAACATACAGTCATCCGCAGCTTACCCTCCAACACAACCGCAATGAACTGGACCAAGATTGTGATTGGGATTCGAACAAGAATCAACAAAGGGTTTACACCCTTGTCAAGATCTTGCAGAAGTACACCAAGGATGTACAAGTAGACAAAATTGACGAAATTGAAGTCAATTAAAAGTGCCATCCAACGTGGTGTTCCCAAGTGGAACTTGAAACCAAGACCGACACTGGCAACAGTCGCAAAAAGACTCACAATTCCAAGACTCCAGAAGAAGGCCCACAACTTGGGCAAAAAGTTTGGCAAACGACGAATTCCCACATACCATCTTCTTCGCTGCTTCATGAACCCAATCAAATCCAATGGAGATTGTTCACGAACAATTCCAGCAATCTTTCCACATCTGAATCCACGATCCCACGCCTTCATGGCAAACTGGTAATCTTCGGTCAACGAACCAAGATCCCAAGTCACTGCATTCTCAACCAATCCATTATTAAGCAAGAAAGATCCGTGTGCTCCAAACACTGGTCGGTGGAAGTATGTGTATTGCAATTGGAAACGACTGACATCGTCACCGACTCTCAGAGCATCGGCTACTGTGAAGATCCAGTTGGCCCAGTACTTGTATTGATTGTAGAAGATAACACCTTGTCCAAAGTGATAGTCCTTTTCGTAAAAAATGAACTCCAAGATGCGCTTGACACTTTCATCGTCAATAACAGATTCTTCATCCAAATGTAGGACCCAGTCGTATTCAGTAAAGTTCATTGTTTGGCGGTACCACTCCAGAGCTCGAGCCTTGTATTTACTGCAACCAGATGTAAATGCCTTCGGGCAGGTGTAACAATTGATTCCTTCGAAAAAGTAAGGCTCGTCAGTGAGAACGTGTACTCTGATAGCAGGGTGAAGACGTTCCAGATGCTTGTGAGCGTTCCATGCACGGTAGACTGCCTACAACGATCATAAAAAGAACAAAAATTTAACGCTAAGGAATTCTTCCAAACCAAGGCACACTGAAATACCTCGCGGTTATCTCCTTTGGTGACGGTAAGGATATACAAGTTGTCCACTCGGCGCTTCTTCTCTCCCTCATAATTGAGGAACTTGGGCGTACGGAACGGGAGTGTCAAACCAAAAAAGCAAATCAAAGTGTATGGAAGAGGAAGCAACATTCCTAAAGTTACAAAAAAAAAAAAAAATTCGCATCAAAATTTCTGATTGGAACAAAGAAAAAAGAACCACAAGAAAACAACCAACCAAGCTTCCAATAGCATCCATAGTTCCAAAGATCATAATCCATATACTCTTGCAACTCGCCCAAATAAAATGCCTTCAACCATGTTCCACCCAAGATAAAGAACAAGTTGACGATCCAAAGCTCGCTCAAAAGGCCCATGACGAGCTTAGTGTTTCCAAGATTAGTACGTTCTTCAGACTTGTCGTTCAAAGCGTAGGAGCTTGGGTTGACCTCAACTTCTTGGTGGTTCGGCGCCGAAGTAGACCCCCCAACTTGTTGCTGAAAGTTATTCTGTCGTAGCTGCTGTTGTTGCTGGAGCGGTAAAAACTGCGGCTGTGGTTGCTGCTGTTGCGGCTGGTATCTCATTCCAGACTGTGGCGGTGGTGGTGGTGGGTTCTTGAGTATGCCATGAAGGGGAGGCTGTTGGTTGAAGCGGGGAACCTGCCCTGGAAAGTAAGACGCTTCTGAAGCCTCTGAGTCTTCCCACATTGACTGTTGAGCTTGTGGAATCACTGGATACGAGCCAGGCGGTGGGCCGGCCGGCGGCAAAGGAGCACCAATTGAAGCATGCTGTCCGTTGGACACCATGAATCCTTGCGGCGGTTGTGCTTGCGTTAACTCCTGTTCAGCAATGCTATCATCTGCTTCTTGGCCGTTCCGCTGACGCCACGAGGAATCCATTTTCCTTCGTGCTTTTTTGGTGTTTTTTTTGGTGTTCTCGAAGAAAGGCAAAAAAAATTTGAATTTGCACCTTTGCACCTTTATTATTCAGCCACCAAACACATTCTGATCCTTTATGACTTCAGACACGGAGGTGTTAGAAAATAATCGTTTACTCGACACATAAATGCACGTGATGGAAGAGCCTTGGATATGTCTAATGTTAACAATTCATTTTTAAGAAAGGGTGTGTCTCACCATTGGTCGGAACTGCTGTATGTACACCAACATATCTTGAATCATCTTTTTGTTCATCATTTCTCTTTTCTGTGGTGTATCATATGCCATTATTTTGTTGTGTGTTTGAAATTGCATGAGCAAGCATATTGTGATTGCCACAGATCTATCCCGTCCTGCAAAACCAAACTATCAATATCAAACCAAACAATAAAAAAATAATAAAAACTTGATGAAATGCGATACCTTGGGCGCAATGAATCAGAATTTTGGGTGTTTTGGCAATATTCCGTTTCGCCGCTTTTACCACAAAATCAGACACAACGACGATAGATTCATACAAAGCATGCTGCCCCTTTTTTCCTTCGGGTATTGGTAGATAAAGATAGTTTTTGTAATTTCCAACCATCTCAAGTGATGCAGCCATTTCAGGATACTCTGGGGCTCCGCAATTGATTACGACATCAAAGTCCACCCAGCAACCAGGCGGTTTACCTAAACCGTCATCAACTTGGTTCAAAGGAAATAAATTCGACAAACCACTTCTTCTGCTGCCAATAGCGATTCCACTTGAGCCAATCCAATCAAAGAATACCTCTCCATCAGAAAGCGAATTACAAGACGCATTCCCTGTGGATGACTTTGATTGTTGCACAATTTCTTTGGCTATTCGAACGCAATCGGTGTTTGAATAACTTGGATTCAATAGTTGCCCTTGATGCCTCCAAAACAAGTCTGGAGTCAACCCCATCCCCCACATTTCGTGATCATCTGCCGCACCTTGTACATAATAGAACCCGTTCTTCCGTTGGCACCCATCGTGAGACAGCTCACTTGCATTCACGCAAATAACAGGATAGAACTCAAACTCCTTGCTGTCTGCCCATGCTTTCTTGATGAATCCACCATTACCGCTCGATTCAATAATATTGCAAAAGTAGTTTGTATCGGGTGCGATCCACAATGGTCTCAATGGTTTTAATAGCAACGACGATATGTGTGATAAGTCTACTGATGGGGTTGATAACAGCAAGGCAGCAAGCTGATCGATTCGAGACTGAATTTGTTGATGTTCACTTGGACTCAGCAGAGAAGGTAAACTGTGAAAGTCGGTATCCCATTCCTCAGATAATGAATCAGACAATTTGTTTTGTTTACGAAACTGCGCCACTGCAGTATTGATGACGCAGCACCATATTGGTATTGTTTTTGATAGGGAATCTGGAAATCTTTTCCCGCTGCGAGTGGAGTCTACAATTATTGCCCTTTTTTTTTTTGGTTCGATAAGGGGTGGGTGAGTGAATTTGGTTTGGAGTTGGTTGGAGCTGTTGATTTTTTTTACCCAGAATCGCTCGATATAACTGAAAGTAAATGCAAATTGAGTCTCTTGAGGCTGAAATTCCATATCCCGAAGTGGCCATCAGTTGATTTGAAGTAGACAGATTGCCCATGCGACCTCTTGTTGAAATGTAAACTGTTAAACAAAGCAACGGCGGCGGCAACATTTTTCTTTTGAAATTGTACCTTTGAGGGATCAATATACCAGAGTCCACAGCGCTCATTCGGAATAACTTTCAGGGACGGAAACCTGGCAGCTATTTGGTCAATGAAGGCAGCGTCAAGCTTGATGGACCGCAACCGGTTGATGCTTTTCGTTTTGGGGCAAATGAAGTTTAAGCGCTTCGCCTCAAGTGTCAATCAGTTGCTTACAGGGCTTTGGCATCCTTTCGCAATGCATCGTCAACCGCCATTCGTTGAATCTAAAAATAGTATAAAAAAAAAACCCCCAAATGAAGTTGTGCCCCCTCTTGCTTGCACCTTTGCTTCTCTGCAATGGCATATTCGCGCAAGATCCATCAAACCAAAAACCAATGATGTCTACAACCTCATCATCAAGTCCCAGGAGAATCGTGGCTGTGGGAGACTTTCACGGCGATTTCCCCCAAGTCCACAAGGTGCTCAGAATGGCTGGAATCCTCGATAAACAGGAACAATGGATTGGTGGCCCAAACACAGCGTTTGTTCACACGGGTGACGTGGTTGACCGTGGGCCAGACACAATCAAGTTGTTTCAAATGCTTCAACGGTTGTATAATGATTCTCTGTCTGCAGACTATGACGTGTTCCCGCTCTTGGGAAACCATGAAATTATGAACTTGAGTGGTGATTTACGATACGTTACCGAGGAAGACTATGCCTCGTTTGGTGGGCAAGTCCAACGGAAACAAGCTTGGAGCGAAAACGGGTGGATTGGAAACTTGTTGATGAAGACACTATCGAATGTTACTTTGGAGCTGGACGGTACCGTCTTTGTTCATGGAGGCAAGTTGTCATTATTACTGCGGCTGCCAAAAACCAACCCTAGCTTTGGATGACTTGGCAGGAATTGCCCCAGAATGGGCTCGTCTTGGAGTAGATGGATTGAATAGTCAAGTAAAAGAAGCAATGAAGAGAAAGGAATGGCGCGACCCCATCTTTGGTGGCCAAGGTCCCTTTTGGTTCAGAGGATATGCACAAGATCGCGAAGCTGTTATTTGCAAGGAGTTGAAAAAAGCCCTCAAGTTTTTGAAAGCAAAGCGAATGGTTATTGGACATACACCCCAGGTTATTGGTCTTTTGTTTTGGTGTCTTTAGGCATTCCACTTACGGAACACACCATACTAGTATGAAACGGGCGAAATTCTGTCGCGATGCAATGGCAGGGTATTTGTTATTGATGTTGGAATATCGAGTGCCTATGGTGCCAACTGTGCAGCTCTTGAAATTGTTGGAAACACTGTGACAGCCTTGTATTGCGTCAACGGAAAGCCAGACGAAGCGCGACGGGTGGACTTAACGCCCAAAAAGTCGAAAGGACGATCTCAGGATGATTCCGATTTGTGAAACTCGTTTTTTTCAAAAGTAAAGAGATAACGAAACATGATCACAATTGTCCTTGTCCTCATTTCTTGCATCATTGCAACTATGTCTGAAGCAACATCTCATCGCAGAATTGTAGCCGGTAGAGTCTACTGCCACACATTTAGCAATAATCCAATGTTTGTTCTGACAGTTGGAGATATCCACGGCGACTTTCCGCAGGCCTCTCGAGTCTTTCAAATGGCACAGCTCTTGGACGAAAATAACCAATGGATTGCGCCGCCGTCAACTACATTTGTTCAAGTTGGAGACGTGGTAGATCGTGGCCCTGACACCATCAAACTGTTCCAACTATTTCAAAGAATCCACAACGAATCCAAGACTGCCATCGGACCGTATTCAGAGATTTATCCATTACTAGGGAATCATGAAATCATGAATTTGAGTGGGGACCTTCGGTCTGTCTCACAAGCAGATTACGATTCCTTTGGAGGGAGGGAAAACCGAGCGTATGCTTTCAGTGACAAAGGATGGATAGGAAACTTACTTATTAATACGCTTAATAATATGACTATTGCGCTTGATGGAACTGTTTTTGTTCATGGAGGTTTGTTGCCTGCAGTGTGACAATCAAATGGAATCAACATCAATTTCATAGGAATTAAGCCGCATTGGGCAAGTGTCGGTATTGAAGGAATGAATCAGGAAGTAAGGCAAGCCATGTCAGAGAAGAATTGGAATCATCCTATTTTCGCAAGAGATGGACCGCTCTGGTATCGTGGATTTGCCAACAGTACAGACAGTACTATTTGCAATGAGCTGGATGATGCCTTGTCAATTTTGAAGGCAAAACGAATGGTGATAGGCCATACTCCCCAGCTTCAAACTGGTGAAATTCTGTCTCGGTGTAACGGCAAAGTTTTTGTGATTGATGTTGGAATCACAACAAGATATGGGGCAAACTGTGCTGCATTGGAGATTGTTGGTGATACTATTACTGCCCTGTATTGCATCAACGGAAAGCCGAACGAAGCTCGTCGTGTAGACATGACACCAAGCAACACAGGTCATATCGATTTATAAGAAAGCAAAAGACCTCTTTATTCTAAAACTTTGATTACTACATAAAACAATAAGATTGAAAAAACTGATTAATCCGTCCCGCAGACCCCTTCGCCTTTTCCCTCACAGTTTTTGGGATAGATCATTTGTCCACGAACGCAAGTATGCCAGCTGTCTTTCTGTGAACCAAGGAGACGCTCTAGCAGCCCCGAGCAAGAATAGAACGAGACTGAATCTTTCTGGGTCTTGGAATTCACTCGAATCTCGCTTGAAATCCATGTACGAGGACTCAATACAGTGGAAGATTTTCGTGCGGTCAACGTAGAATGGAACGGCATCAAGATTCTCTACCAAAAATGCCGAGAGGTCAATGATGGCTTGTTGGTCATACTCTTTGCTTGGTATTGGATTGTGGCACGTGGTGTCACTTTCAGCTTCAGATTCCTCTTCACTGATACTGGAAGGTCTCAAACATGGCATTGAATCATTAGAAGGAGTCGGCGAAAGTGTTCGCCTGGTCATTTTGGTGACTACAAACACATTGTTCACATTTCCAAGGTTATCTGGTTCAACAGGTTCTTCTGAGGCTGTCTTCCACTCGCCATCGACAACGAACTGGATAATTATGATCAGAAAGCTTGAATTGAGCGACTACACTCACCTTGTACATGATCTTCTCGCCAGATTTCAAGGATGATGGAAGCACAACATCTGCAATCTGTGGAATTCGTTATTCAAATGAATGCAACGCTAGTGCATGCAGCTTTGGTACTCACGTATGCTTGGAGCTCGTCGGATCTCACCATTGGCACTGATTTCGACCAATTGTCGAACGTTCCAGTTACAATGACAGAGCTGTGCCAGCCCGTTGTGTACCAAGTAATTCTGGCGACATCTTCTGTAGCACGCCCTTGAGTTGCAGAAGTTTGAGCATCGAGCAAGAAAGACTGGCGTCGTCGTAGCTTCGTGGAAGCCATGCAGATTTCTGAATTTTCGTAATTGGATTTTTATCAACATCAAGCAAAAAAAAGAAAACAATTTTTTTTCTTTGATCAATAATAAATAAAATTAAAGGAATACTCAAACAGCACACATGAATCTCTCGACCGCCGCCGCGCCGCTGTTTGTGGCCGCGTTTGCTTTGTCAGCGGCCACGCACGGCGCCGCGTATTCGGCGTGGCGCCGCCGAAACACGCCGCGGCGCGACGGGGACGCCGCCGCCGCGCCGCTGCTCGCTGCCGCCGACGCCGACGCCGACGCCGACGCACACGTGCTCGGGCGCGTGCCGGCAGATACGCGGCCGTTTCTGCGCTGGGCGCCTGTTGCGTGTTTTGCGCTTGCCGCCGTGCTGGACGCGGCCAGACTCGGCGCGCGCGCGGACCGCGACTCGGCGTGCCTCCTTCTGGCTGCTGTAAGTCGCCGCTGCGTAAAGCTGGTTGATTTCTAAGCATTCAACAGATTCTGGCTCTGCCCGTTGTCGCCAGTTCGGCCCAGGTCTGGAATCTGGCAGGACCGACGTCTACTCTCAGTACTTCAGTTGTTGCTGTTATGCATTTGGTCGTTATCATTTTGGATTTCAGAGATTGGATGGATTGCATGCAAGTTCTCGCACATTTTTCCATTCTTGGATGTAACGGCACAAGATTTATCTTTGAAACCCGGAAAAAAGTTTCTGTCCTGGAAAAACTGCAACTGGATAAAAAGGTCACACATTGTGTTTATCGCCAAGCTGATACTAATCAGTTTTCCCAACAAAAGACTTCGCTGGAATACCACTCCAATCTCTTTTCCCATCTGACCTTCTCCTGGCTCACTCCAATTGTCCAAATCGCTTCAAAAGTTACTCTCCAATCACACCATATATTCCGCCTCCGAAAGTGTGATTTGACCGCCAACGTGCTCTCGCGTTACGTTTCAAATAAGGGTCTGATAACTGTTCCGAGTGTGACAACTGTGGCGACCTTAGGCGAACGAGGGCATCATATTATATGGGCGTTGGCAAGAACTATCGGAGGCTATGCCTTGCTTCAAATTGGAATATCAATAATAACGGTGTTTCTTCAATTTTCAGGTCCATTGTGAGTTTGATTGTTTCATATGTCGCCCTTCTCTTCTCACGCAACTTTTTACAGCTTCATCAATCGATTGCTAAAGTCATTTGACTTGATGCCAGAGAATCCGTCATCAATTGACATAGGCCTCCCTCTATCTCTGATATTTGGCCTATTCTTCTGTAACGTGTGTTCTGCCCTGTTACATGGTCAACAGTTTTTTGTTGGAAGACGCCAAAGTTCTCACGCTAGATCAATTTTAATGGCTGAAATATATGCAAAAAGCTTGAGACGCGTAGCATGGAGTGGCCAAGGACGCAGTGGTAGTGGTGCCACGGTTGAAGGAGATTCGACTGATCGAAAGGATGGCGCATCAACGGTGAGGTCTTTACAGTTCATTCACTAGAACTATATCATACTGACTTAACTTGACAAAGGGGAAAATTATTTCCCTTCTCTCTGTTGATGTTGAAAAAATCCGGGAATATTTATCTTACACATATAATTTGCTGGTTTTCTTCCCCGTATCCCTCATTATTAGTATTGCGTCGCTAAGCAGCATCATGGGCATCGTACCAACTCTTTGCGGTTTGTCTGTCATGCTAGTGATGGGACCAATGAATTACATTGCTGGAAACTGGTTGAAAAAGGCTCAAGAGGAACTGTCACACGCAACAGATAAGCGCATAACTGCAACAAATGAGCTCCTCCACGGAATACGTATTCTGAAATACCTTTCGTGGGAGGATAAATTTAACGCCAACATTGAGCAACTTCGATCAATTGAGCTCAAACACCTGTACAATCTATTACTCTGTCAACTTCTATTTAATACTACGTCTATGGCTTCAGGACTGCTGGTTTCCTTCATTATATTCTCCATTCATTCTGTTCAATCTGAAACCGGTGGAATGGACCCAGCTACTGCTTTCACCGGTCTCTATCTTGTCCAACAGTTCATGGACATCTTATCTCGTTTACCCTATGACTTGATGTTCTTTTTTCAAGCCAAAGTGGCTATGGGGCGTATTCTTAAGTTTTTATCGGAAGAAGAAGTTGAGGGATCTTGTCATGACGATCTAAATAGGACAATCAGCTTGGAAGAGGCTCGAATATGCTTCAAGAATGCATCTTATGCGTTTTACGGAAGTTCGGAACAATCGCTCCCAGCAGCATCCTTTGCCTTAACCAACCTTAATATTGAATTTAAAATTAACGGCCTGAATGTTATCTGTGGAAGCACAGGAAGTGGAAAATCGTCTCTCTGCCTTGCCCTTCTTGGAGAACTCAAACGAGTATCTGGCAGCATCTGCATGCACGATGGGACAACAAATCACCCCGTTATTGCTTACGGAGCCCAAACGGCGTGGCTTCTGAATGCCACTATAAGGGACAATATCTTGATGGGAAGAGCCTATGACCCAGATCGATACCATCACGTTTTGGAGGCTGCGGCATTACTCAAGGATATGGAAACACTCGAAAGTGGAGATAAAACGGAAATTGGGGAGAAGGGAGTGAATGTGAGTGGAGGTCAAAAACAACGAATTTCCCTTGCAAGATGCTTGTACTCGAACGCAAGTATTGTTATTCTGGATGACCCACTGTCTGCGGTAGACGCACCAACTGCAAAATACTTGATGACTCATGCAATTAATGGTCCTTTATTGAGGAATCGGACTGTGATTTTGGTTACTCACGCAGTGTCCCTCGTCCTTCCTTCTGCGGATTTTGTCGTCTTCATGAAAGGTGGGGAAGTACTGGCCAGCGGAACGCCATTGGAAATTGCACAAAACCCAGAAGTTCATGATGTGAATGAGCAAATGTTGGGTGACCTGAACGAGTCTCCCCGAATGAAGCACACGCCAAGACTTTCTACGTCGATGAGTACAGATTCTCAAACCCCAGATAAAACTCTGGTACAGACTGAGAAAATGGCTACTGGGAACGTTAGTTTGAAGGTGTATGGGGCTTATTTGGCGGCTGCCGGAGGGGTTTTCTACGGAGTCACGTTTTTGGCTTCATTCTGGGTTACAATTCTAGTTCAGTTTGGAAATGACTATTGGCTGAAGAAATGGAGCGAGGCGGGCAATGGTATGTGATTCTCTTGGGTTAGAAACTTTGAGACGCTAAAAGTCATTGTACGTAGTCAATTCAACCTACTTCAGCGAATCTCAAATAGATTCAATGTTAATATCTACTATATCACCTTGGAGTAGCTCTATTAGTAACGCAGTAGCTAGCATATTGACCGAAACTGACGGTCATCAAGCTGTGAAGACTGTCAAATCTGACACAAGCACCGCTTATTATATATTTATCTGTAAGTTTTTGTGAGTAAGCTTTTTGAGCTATGACTGATAAAATGACACCAGATGGACTTTTTGGGTTTGGAATAATTATCGCAAACAACCTCAACTCCTTTATCTCAATTACTTGCGCCATCCGAGCTGCGACGCATTTGCATAAAAAACTCATTACCGCCATGCTTGGTGCACCTCTTCGGTTTTTTGAAGTCACTCCTATTGGCCGTATTCTCAACCGCTTCTCTAAGGATATCAGCGTTGTCGATCAAGGAGTCATGACTACTGTCAGATTCTTTCTGAACCGAGTTTTTATTGGAGTGTCTGTAATCATAGTTATTTCAAGCGGAAGTAAATACTTCCTTCTGGCAGTTGTTCCGATCGGTAATTCATCTCCCTTTTTGGTTAGGCATCACTAAACTCCAAAAAATTTCTATACAGCTATGGTTTCTTTACATGTTGGAAAAATGTATTTAAACGCATCACGGGCTTTGAAGAGACTGGAATCTGTCTCTCGCTCACCAATCTACAACCAATTCTCGGAAACATTAAATGGAGTCGCGACCATCAGAGCATTTCGACAATGCAATAGATTTCTTGCTCAAAACAATGAAAAGGTGGACAATAACCACCGCTTCTTTTATACTCTCTGGGCTGGAAACAGATGGCTGTGTATTCGTACTGACTTGATAAGCGCGACTGTTGTTCTTTGTTCAGGACTCACCATTGTGTTTGGATACTCCTATATTACAAAGGGTTGGGCCGGAATTATCCTTCTTTATGCTGGAAAGTTTAGCGACGCTTTGGTGTGGGTCGTTCGGATGCATGCAGAAATGGAAATGGCTTTGGACTCTGTTGAAAGAGTAGTTGAATATTCGGAAGTGGAACAAGAGCCTCCTCGAGTTAACCCAAACTATAGACCACCGGGAAATGTAACACATTACTTTGTTTTTTTGTGTTGTTTTTTCCTTTTCAAATTTTTTTTTTTTTGCAAACATAGTGGCCCGAACAGGGAAATGTGAAAGTCACGAACCTTTCTATCAAATATGCAGCAGATCAGCCATGTGTACTGAAGTCCTTGAATTTTTACGTCAAGGCTGGAGAAAAAGTGGGTGTTGTGGGTCGAACTGGCGCAGGGAAGAGCACTCTGTCTCTCGCCTTCTTTCGAATTATCCCTTTCCATGAAGGAACCATAGAAATTGATAATTTTGACCTGTCTAAGATGGGGCTGCATGATTTGCGGTCACGCCTTACAATTATTCCTCAGGATCCTGTGCTCTTTGAAGGTGGGACGTATTAAACATATTTGTAGTTTTCTCATATCATTCTGTACTTTCCAGGAACGCTGCGTTCGAATTTGAACCCATTCAACGAGTATTCGGACAAGGAGATTTGGCAAGTTTTGAAGGCAACTCATGTTCTGGACTCACTTCAGCAAACTACGACTGCGATTTCTCCGACTGGTAGTGACGACACTCTTACAGAGTCTCCTTCATTGTGCAGTTGGCAGCAACAGCAGCAAGAAAGTTCAATCACACTTGATACTCCAGTGACAGAAAATGGGGCCAACTTTTCTCAGGGACAGCGTCAACTGCTTTGTATGGCACGAGCTTTGTTACGGAACACACGTATTGTCTTTTTGGATGAGGCCACTGCCTCAATTGATGGACCAACAGGTAACCACCTACACTACTTTTTAGTTGCAATTTTTTTTTTTTTGACTGTTGAGAGAGTACAGATGCTCGAATCCAAAATACCATTCGTGAGCGATTGTGGGACCGCACTATTTTTTGCATTGCTCATCGCTTGAAATCAGTCGCTGATTAGTTGGGTGAATTTACTTTTTTTTGCAATCAAAAGTTTAACAGACCCGCCCCTATAGTGACAGAATTCTTGTACTTGACGATGGAAGAGTTGTAGAATATGCATCTCCTTTTGAGTTGATAATGCAACAAGATTTGTCATCAAGCAAACCCAATGAAGATAGAAAGTCTTTGATAACTGGGCAATTCCATAGAATGTGTCAGGAGACTGGAGAATTTGATGAAATTCTTGAACTTTCAAAAAAGGCTTGGAATTTTAAAAAAGGGGTTGAATAAGTCAATAAACTTTTGTTATGGTGTTGGCTCAATCATCTCAAATAAAAACGACAACTAATGGATTCATAAGAACAGGTGTTTCACAACATATTTTTTTTCAACAATAACAAATGAAGCCAATCAGAAAAATCAGACTCATAAGCATTCACTGGAGCTTTGTAGAAACGTGCAGTACTTTTGAGGACAAATTGTCCCTTGTTACCGACTGTCACAAGTGAACACAACCAAGATCACCTTCTTGGAACTCTGACAACAGTTTTGGCATAGTTGTCATTTCAGATGTTGGAGAAACATTGTTGGGAGAACCTTTGCTGACCTAGAGTTGTGTGTTTGGTTAGATTGAGTTTCAGAAAAGCAGGAAAAAAGGAAAGTCCCATCATTGTGGAGCAAACGCAGTCAGGACATTTGAAGATAATGTCCCAGTAGATTCACCACATGACCCCTTGTTCAGCAGAAGCAAAGACAGGTCTCCCTTAGGGCTCAAACTTGATGTAGGGTCCACGTGCAGACAAGTGGACTACTAGAGACAATACAAAAAAAGAACATCAGGTTGACATAAATAGTCTCATTCAAAACAATGACCTGTTGCGTAGGGGCAGCAGCAGAAGTTCCAGTTGCTGCGTTAACAGGGACAAAGGTGTCTTGAGAAGCATTTGTAGCAACAGTCAGGGCTAGAGCAGCAGGACAAGTAGAACTGGGAGCAGCAAGAGGTGGAACAGGGGCATGAAGAACAGGGGCAGGAGGAGCAATGGCAGGAGGAGCATCAGGGGAAGCAGAGGCAGGTGGAGCAGCAACTGGAGAAATGCGAGACTTGAAGAAGCAGCAGTAGACTTACCAAAGGCAAAAGACTGTAGAAAGTAAGGGAGGAAACCTTGTGGGGACCAAAGGGGATGGTGACAGTTTTCTTTTGGAGTTTAAAGCTTGTTTGAAGATTTTGCACCCAGGTTTAACCTGTTCTATTGTTGGACCACATTGTTGGAATTGGCACTATCTTCTGCAGAGTGCTAAAAAAATATAAGAGCACAGTAACAAAAAAACGCAGAAAATATGTGAACTGAAAACATGGACAACAACGAGACATTTACCTATGGCACCCAGAAGTGTATTTAGATTGCCGTTGCCAACATCATCCAGGATCAGAGACCGAAAGGGGTCAAATCCAAAGACTGACCACAAGGCGGCATGGGCAAAGAAGACGGGAGCAAAGAAGACAAAAAAACAACCAGTAGTCCCTAAACCAATCACCTTCTGCACCACTGGTACTCCAACTCCATATGGAAAAGTTGCTTACATGTCAGGAAGATGCGGAGAGTGCCACAATCACCACTACTACATGGAGCAGTCAGTGAAAGTCATTGCTGCCTTCACTGGCAAGACCAACGTCTCAAAGTTGACGTGTGCAGAATCATGGATCCATTCTGGGAACCTGTTAATGTATAGTTTCCGGGGGAAGTGCGCAACAAGTAAATGCAAGGATCTGTGCATGTTGACTCACCCATTGTGTTCAAGTGCTCTTTTCAACTGGGTTTGGGAGTGGCTGGATTGCTGATCCCTGGAGGTGGCTGCCACGAAGGATTTTGAGGCAAAACAACGTCTTGGAGTGACTATGGAAGGGTCCTCATTTCAAGAAAGGAGAAGGATGACATTGAGACTTCAGAGGAACCCCTGCAGTAAACACGCGTCACCTATTTGATAGAGCTCTCAAAGGACACATTTATTGATGGATTTGGGGTACTGCAATTCAGCTCCCAATGCAAGCCTGGATTTGTCCTTTTGTTGTGACAGAGTAAAAAAAACAGTGTCAGTGGAAACTATCTGAAAAGTTGCTGCTGGCTGTGAGTTCTTTTTGGTGTACATGTTGAATCTGCAGAAAGACTTTCTGATACTGTGGCAGTAAGAGATTTACTATGTCAAAAAAAAAACAACCAATTTATTCAGGCAGTTAAAACTTCATTCTCAATCTCCCTTCATCCAACGGGAAGCTCAGGTTGCCCCTAAATGTACAATTCTTTTCCCCCTTCTTTTTCTTTGGGTTGAACAAAAAGTCAGTGGTCCACTTCTCGGCAAAAAGAATGATGGCAAATCTTTTCTCCCTCAATGGTCCCCACACGGAGATAGCTTTACAGCTTTTCCATACTGTGTAAAGATCATCACCTCCAGAAAAGGGGCCAAAGGGAATACGTGTGTCCATCATCAGGAAACAGCAGGAATGCATGTGCATGCATGTATTTGTGTATTCAAATGTATTAAAAGCATGTGCTACACCTGACCCCTTGAAGCCTATGAGCCATGGCAGAGTAGAAACAATTGTGTCCTTCAACCATAATTTCACGATTGTCAAGCTTTGCTGCGTCATCACCATCATAGTTGAAGACATCCAGAAAGTCCGTGTACATTCTTCCAGATTGCCCCTCAAATATAAGGTCACGTTGATTGACTGCAATCAAATCAATGACATGTTGAACCTGTTAAGTAATCATATAAGTTCTGTCAAAACTTACGCAACATGCAATGCAAGCAAGGGTGTGCATGGATTTAGTTTGCAAAAAGCTTGGATAAAACCCGAGTGGTGTCAGACAACTTGAGAAACTCAGTAGCAGAAGTCAAAAAGTCATTGTGCATGAAAAGCTGTGGACCGGTTCTTTGAGAATTCCCAACGTCTCGATACAGAAATCTGTTGGTGACACTAAGTTATGAAAAATGTACTATAGTGAAGTGAATTCAAATACCACTTACATCAGTAATGAGGTTCAATGCTACCAAGTTGTCTCCGTTCAGCTTGTAAAGATCGATGGCCATGAATTGTTTTACGAAATAGCTGAGAAGGGAGCTGCGGAAAATTGTTTGGTTTTTTAATTCTTCAATTGGGAGGAGGTGAGGGCATCAAGGGAGGTAAATTCGAAACCTGATGCTTGCAGCAGAGACTCCAAGAAGTTCTTCCAAAATGGCCCAGAGGGTCTCAACAGTTTTAGAATTGTCAGGTGTGAAAAAAAACTGGTCAGAGAGTGCGTTTCTGGAATGTTAGGCCAAGGTTATCCATTTGGCTTGTGTAACTTTATGTCAGAATTTTGTGGAAAAACAATAAATAAATTAAGTAACACACTTACAGCTTGCTCAGTCAGTCCCAGAGCTGTTCTCTGCTTTCTGATTGGTTTGGCACGCGGTTTGAGCCTCCCAGAGGGCTTGAACAATTTCCTGAAGTCACAGTTTGTTGTCTCTCACAATCACCACAATCTGGGAGACGTCCAGAGCCACTGTAAGGGCCAAGGGGAGTCCTTCGAGTTTTGAAACTGCTGTTGCCACACCTTTGGGTATGATTTGGAGTCCTGAGAGCTTTTTGGATGTGTTTTGTAAGTAAGAAAGCAATCAATCAATCAATAAAAAACAATCTCCTTACTGTGCCAGCAGTGCTGGCATGGCCCCTGTTGCTTTCTTTAGCTTCAAAAGCTTCTCCTTGGTAAGGATTTTTGCTCTTGCTGCCAGCTCATTGTTTGCCATTTTGTGATAGTTTATTTTTGGGTTTTTTTTTCGGAACAGATAGCAAATTTTGGAACTTTTTGGAACTTTTTGGAACCCCTCCAATAAAAAGATGAAACCCCACCATTTCCATTGGCATTAGCACTAAATGCACTGTACATTTGGCTGTAGAAAGCAGTTTAAAATCACTGCCGATCTGGCATGGCACATTCAAGTTCAAGTTGTGCATCCAGAAGCCGCAAGAAAACAATGCATTCCACAACAGTTGGTCTGGGTTCCTTGTCTCAAATTGTGGCTTCTGCTAATGGGGATGATTGATTCCCTTGGATGTTCTCGTGGATCTTCCCCCACTGGGGATTCGGAAATGAATGCATCTGACAATGGTGGGGATATTCCATCTGACGCTCAAAGTGAATTGCCTGACAAATTACCTGAGCTCCAATCTCACTATGGTTTATTCTTTATCTTTGGTACAGCAACTTGATGGTGTAAGCATAGTTGTTTTGGTCCCGCTGACATTTGGCTGCCCGTGGAGAGTTGTATGAGAAAGCACAGGTGGAAAATTCATTCAAAAACTTGTCATCTAGCTGGGACAAAATTGTAGAGGCAAGTTGTGTTTTGGCTTTGACACTGGAAGGGCCTTTGACCACGGCAGCCTTGTATTCCTTGAGTTTGCGACAAATCCTTGCATAAAAATTGCAAAGACCCAGGAAGTACGCCCTGTAAAACTTGGTCATGTATTCTGTAATTACATCCAAGGATTTGTTGGCAGCACCTTGGTTGTATTTTTAAGAACTTGGAACATCTGCAGTAAGATTGTACAAATCCTTGCGCACAAGCCGATGGTGTTGGGCCCTTTAAACTGCCAGGATTTTCATTTTTTACCTTTTTTTTTCTTTTGGGGAAAGAAATCAAACCAACTCAAGGGCAAAACTTGGTGTGTGAATGTGTTGCTTCCTCCGATATGAGATCCTTGACAAAATTTTCCCTCAGTTGTCATTTGAGATGCTTGGTTATTTCAAAAAGGGGGCCCCCCCCCCCCCCCCCCCCCCCCCCCCCCCCCCCAACAACAACAACTCACCCTAATGATGGCATGCTCTAAACCATTGGTATTGGGATGCAAATCCTACACAGTGGGGCAAAATTGCAAAGTACTCTAAGCTACACGTTTGCATGTCTGGGGCCTGGGGGTTTTTTGGGCGATGGCGCTATAGGTTGACTGAGGGATCAATGGGTTAAACTGAGGGTTAATTTCATGTCGACTGAGGGAAGGTGAGGTCCGTTGAGTTTGAACTGTCTTTGTTGACGCCCATGGTTTGAGATTCCATGGTAAGTTTTCTTAATGAAGCAAACGTCCCCCGCTAACTCTCAACTTCCTACTTTTATTGTTTTGATGCAAAGAGATTGATGAATGGCACAAAAAACTGTGTTGTAGTGTATCAAGTGAGTGTCATTACAAATGCAACTAAAAAACCTTTTTAAACTTTTTTTAACTTTAATAAACTGAGCGTTGCAACAGAGTGATGGTACATAAATTGGTGTGATATGTGGTGTGAAATATGTGTGTTCACTAATCTTGTTTTTGTTTTTGTTTTTGATGTGATTGCAGTCCGTCATGTCGACCCCTGAAAAAGGAAAGTATAAGAGACCCAATTTGATCCATCAAGTAAAGAAAAAGACACAAGAACAACAACAACAACAACATGAGAAGATCATCAAAGAATGCTCATCTATGCTGTGGACTCTGACTCTGACTGCCCAAGTGATGACGAACCAACCCAACCGCCACTTCCTGCCCCTTTTGCCCCAAGATTGAATTCAAAGAGGAAAATGGACACCTGAATCCACCTTCCATCCCTGCTTCATCCAGTCCAACGAATGAATGCCTAAAGTTTGAGCCCATAGAAACCCAAGAAGCAATTGATTCTGAACATGATGAGGATGACGACGCTTCAGACAATGCATCTGACATTTATTCTGAAGATTCACATGATAATGCCATTGACCTTGAAACTCCGAGTGAAGCACTCAAATCTTTTCTTGTTAAGCAACTTGCTGCCATCGCGGAGAACACTACCTGCGAGGTCATAAACAATGAATTAATTGATGACCACATGTATGACATTATTGGTAAGGCTACAGAGGATGTCATTGGTCATCTGATTGATTCATCTCTTGGTGGTCCTGTGCTACCTGTGGTCATCAGAACCCTGGCCCAGGACCTTACTCTTCTTGTATCCAGAGCTCAAATAGCTTTGACTATTCACTTGGAGAGTAATCCTGTTGGTATTTGGGTTTTTACATTCCAAATCATTGAAGTGAAATGAAACTAACATCACCCATCCTGCAATCTCAGGTACTTTCCATGGAGGCATCCATATGTCTCAATCATTGTTTGATTTCTTCTCAAGTACTGCTCCTATAATCTCATCACACAGGCTATGTAGCCAATCTGCCAGCCAACTACCAGTTTCTCCCCATGAACCTAATTTGCTCCCTTTCCACACAGTCCTGCAGAGGGCTGTGAGAGAGACATTTTCAAACACTTTCTCCTTCACACCATCATGGAAAAAGTGGACCCGTCATCTTGGTCAAACTTTCCTCCTCCTCCTGCACTACCGACTACCATAACCACTGCCACTACCAGCTCAACCACCAGCTCCTGGAGTGGTAGCTGCTCCACCCTTGCCACCACGTGCAGGTCCAATAGCTCTAAATCCCCTTCCTGTAGCATGCCCTCCAGTTGCACGTGAGTAGCATCTTTTAGAAAGACCTCTCATTTTACTTGTAGATGTGCTACGCGACCACGTTGTCTCTGTCTCTCATTCCCAAATGAGACAAATCAATCACTCAGAGGCAAGTGAGAAGTTGTGTGAGAGATTCCGTGACAATGACCCACGAATCAATGCGTCGTACAGACTTGCTTGCGGCCAATTCCCCCAGAAGATTTGGCCATTGTAGGATGGAGGACTGGTGTTTTTGGAACTGGCTGGTGAATACGTGCATGCATGATTGCTTGCTACAGGAATGCTGCCTTCCTCAGCACAGGAAAGTGGAAGCAGCAAACATTCATGAGACATCAAAGGGCTGAGGCAATGCTCATCAACTGGAACATGAGAAGGACTACCAAGCATGACTTTGTGGTTAATACTCAACGCCAAATCCAACCAAGAGATCTCCAACAAAGACGCCGCTTTTGTCATGCAGCTGGTATTGGACCATTTCCTGGCACCCCAGTCATCTTTGCTTATGGTGATGGAAAACTGGGATCATCAACGTCCATGGGCACCTGTACCCAATGTGGTATGTTTTGTTAGCCCTTATTGTTGTGTGGGTGGAAAATAAAGATTTAATAATCTAAAGCATTATCAGCCCAATCCAAAAGAAAACAATGCTCGCTGCGTATGGCCCTCAAAAAGAGTCTAACAAACTCACCAATTTGAACTATACTACATACTTCCACAAGTGGTATCAAGAAATCAAGAAGGTCGTGGGGAATATTGGTCTACCTGCTGGCTCGGCCCTCTACCAAGTCACTGCCAACCCAGACACCGCCCCAGTCAACTCTCTTGTGATGATTATGACCGTCCCGGTTACGCACGTCTCCAAAGCAAAAATTTATGGATTCAAAGACTTAGCCGAAGGGTCCGTTGCCTGAACTGTCAAAACGCCAACTTTTGACCAAGAGATGCGATTCAATGGCATTGTATCCAACTTTGAAACTGGAAACCGCAAAAAGTCGTGTATAGACTATACTGACGAAACTCTTTTCACTGTGTTTAAGTCTTCGGCGGGAATTCAGGAAAACATCGTGACTGGACTTAATTCTCTCCATATGCCACTGTCTAGTGTCAAACCAGTCAAACATCAATGCTGCTAAAAACACTCTCCAGTCCTTGCGTTTATCTCCAAACAAACATCCACTCTCCTTCCTGCAGTCGATACAAACACAGGTTCTTATTCTGGCCAACCTCGGATACCACGATTCAAATAACCCGGCATTATGTGCTGAATTCGAAGCAAATAATATCGAAAACTTACTTACGGACAATGAACTTGCAAGATCAATGAAGGCACTTATCTTCTCCAAAGCAAAAAAGGTCCCCATGGATTTCATGGAAGTATTGGCTATTGTATCCAATTATGAACTTGGATCTAGAGGGCAAATTGTGCACAAGGAGTTGTTTGGTTCAGGAGTAAGCAAGTCATTTGTAGCACTACAGACACCTCGCTGGAAGCTCACGTCAATATGATGGTTACAAAAGCTTTGGTTGCATTGACTCCAAGTAGGCCTCCCCAGATATTGCCGTTTTCGCTAAATTCGATCCCAATCCAGTGGATTTGTTGAAATCGGTGTTTTGACCCGTTGTACCCAGATATTCACCGGATTGGATCAAAATATTTTGAAAACGCTGGATTCAATTTCGAATCCAAATCCTGTCTAATCCAGACCGGATTCCACGAATCCTTCACTTGAAAATGAATCCAGGTCTGACCCTGGATTCAAACTGGATTCATCAATCAAATGAATTAAAAGTGAAACAAATTAAACAATCTAATAAAATAGTAATTAATTAATATCATGTCAGGAATTTTCCTATTGCTCCAGAACTTCCTCTACGACAGTGATGATAGCAGCGGGAGTGAGCAAGTTACTACTAGCTATTCTGGACCGCCAATCAATCCCATGGCTTCATGGATACACGATCTAGGGTCAGCTGATTGCCGTGGGCTCCGAGGGGAGGATCAAGAGAAGGCCATTCAATGGCGTGAACAGATATTCAACCCTGAGATCTACAGCTCTGAGGAGTTCCGTCGTGAGTTTCGAATCACCCGAGCCACCTTCGACTTTATCTTGGCACACATATCCACCAGCCTTGACAAGGGTCCTGATGATGATCCCAGAGGAAAACCACGTTCACCTGCGCGCGATCAGTTTGCTATGTTTATGTACTACGCTGCTACAGGTGATGCTTTGCGCTCAATTGCCCATATGTTCGGGTATGGTGAGACCACCTGTGGGGATTCTGTTCGACGAGTAACCGCTGCTATTCTGGACAAGCTCCCGCATTTCATCGCATTGCCCGAGACTCATGAAGATTGGGAGCTTGTTGCAGCTGGGTTTGCAAGTCTAGCTGGGATGCCGAATGTTGGAGGTGCAGTTGATGGCTGCTACATACCATGCAAGGCACCCTCAGAGAGACCAAATCATCCTGGTGGACCATACGTGAAGAAGGACTTCTATTGTCACAAGGGGTTCTACTCCCACCTCTTGATGGCAGTCTGTGATGCTACAGGGAAATTTATCTTCATTGACGTAGGCAATCCAGGTGGCTGCTCTGATTCCACAGTCTATGAAAGGAGCAAACTTGGCAGCAATGTGGATACTCTTGTACCTCGTCATGTGGTCTTTTTGGGAGACAAGATCTTTGTTAACAAGGAGCATATGATCACACCATTCAAAAACATTGCTGGTCGTGAACGGGATCATCGCTGGCGGAGATACTGCAAGCGCCACTGCCAGACACGCGTACCAATCGAAAATGCGTTTGGGAAGCTGAAGATGAGATTCCGCCTCATGAAAGATGCGATGCATGCTGAAACAAGAGCTCTCCCAAACCTGATCCATGTTTGCTGCATTCTACACAACATCTGTGAGGCGCGAAACGATCCTTTGGAGCAGGAGGAGTTGGAAGATTTTATTGCACGTGAAAGGGAGGGAAATGAGGAGAATATGGAGGCAGAGTTGATGCGCATGGCTGAGGATGATCCTTTGAATGAGCAATTCTTACTCCAAATGCATCCTATCTTTGATTTGGATGTTGCACAGCTTTGCAATGACTATGAGGCTCGATCCGAAAGTTTGATTCCTGCCAGCCAGAGAATGCGCGAGGCTTTCGCAGAGTATTTGATTCAACAATAAATATTATATGAAAGCAACTTTTATTCAAATACATATAAGCAAAATACAACCGTTTGACAACCAGTTTTCTATCTTCTGCTTATCCCAACTTCAACTTCTTTTCCTTCTTGTAGATACGGCGTCTTTCAAGCTCTCCCTCACTTTCGCTCTCATCAGAGGAGCTGTCCTTTTGGCGACGTTTTCCTCTTGTAGCCGCCTTGAGCATTGCTATCATAGTGGCTTGCTTGAGCTCCGCTGCATTTGCTGCCAGCTTGCGCTTCTCGTCCTGGTCCAGTATCATTTGATCATGGCGATCCTGTTGTCGGGAGCTTTCGGCAAGCATATGCTCAAAGAACTTGCCTTGAATGTCAGCATTTTTCTCCATGGATGTTGCAATGCGGTCTTGGTAGTCTAGAGTAGCTACTGATGGGCCTCCCCCCTTCTTTTGGCTGGGTTTTGGAGATTTGATGGTGGGTGGTTTGATTTTTACGGCTTCCTTCATCTTGGCCAGCTTGTCAGTAATGGCCTTGTTTTTCGCGACTTTGGCTGCTAGTTTCTTTGGAGTGGCAGCTGCGGCGGCAATTGCATCGACCTCATCCTCCTCGTCCAACTCAACTACATCGCTGTTGCTGCACTTTGCTGCATTGTTGTAGTCCAAGAGATCCCCATCAGCGAAGCTTTGGTCCCCAAACAGGTGGTCGTTGGACAGAGTTGTGTTGCCCTCATCCTCAGTGTCAGCGTCATCCTGCTCTTCATTATGCTTGTCATCCTCGACACACTCAACAGCCTGAGAAGTAGAAACAAGAGGCTGATTAGCAAAAGGGGAAGAAATACAAGGTGGGGGACATACAGGACGCAAACGCAAGCCTCTGTTGATTGAGTCCCGTTGCTGATAAGCTCCTTTTGCAGCAACCGATTCGCCCATGATGTTCATGAGCTCCCGAAAGTAAGGCGGCTCTGGTTTGTCTTCTGCTGCTGCTCCTGTGCCTGTTCTACCTCGCAACATGTCCGCATGAGCACTTGCGCTGCCTCTCAGCGTTAGGAATTCGTGAGTTTTTTTCATGACTTGGACATTTCATGAGAAGAAAAAGTCATGAAAAAAAAATTTCTTTGAAATCATGAGAAGAAAAAGTCATGAAAAAAATTTTTCTTTGAAATCATGAGAAATTGCTTTTCATGAGCTGCAGTTTCACGAGTTAGTCATGGCCACCAATAATTGTTTATTGACTATTTAACTATTCAGCATCCACAACACGAGTTTCATTGAACTCTTGCTTACTAATGTGGGAATAATTGCCTCTCATGAAATTCATAAAATCGCGATTCATTCTCAACACAACCAATTTTTCCAACTCTCCGACACCAAGAAGGGAATTTCCCTTGGTTAAAATGTTGTTTGCACAAGAGAGCATGCGTTCACAGTATGATTCAGCTGGCAATGCACCAATCTGGCCTCGAGAACAAGAAGCCATCAGGGGAAGAAATCCGTACTTCTTATGCTCTGGGTCCAGTTGCTGGATGTGGCGATACACAACTCCCATATCAACAAACATCAAATCATCAACCCAATCCAATGGACCTGCTTGAAGAGTTGGAAAGAGTTTATGCCAGTCGATTTTAAGTTTCCCCCAATTTTTGAACACATTTTTGAATTCTTTTGCTGCGGCAGCATGGTCAAATGTGAATTGAGCAATGGATTCATCAATCTCCTCATCTGATGAAGATAATGACTCATCCTCATCCCAAACAGAATGACCATAGACAATGCCAGAGACAATTAGCTGAGTTGGTTCAGTTTTTCTAGTTTTGGTTCGCGCTTGAAATACAGGAGTGCGGGCGGGAACATGTTCCTCAAACTCGTATTTGGACCATTGGTAGGAGAATTTGATGTATTCCTCTTGCAACAACGCAGTTGCTTTAGAGACTTCGCTCATAGTGAGGTGGATACACGGCACAGTACGAAGGTCAAGAAGGGTTGCAAGGAGAAGCCTATCACTGTTTTTGATAGATAGATTCTGAATCGATTCTGTGGCATTTCCACAGAATCGCCGCTCAAGCTCAAGAATTGCTCTTTCACGGCAAGTTTTCCCCACGACAGATAAGTCTGCCACAGGAATATCAACACGAGGAAGTTGGTAGTCAAGACCTATTGCAGCACGATCAATTACTTTAAGAGTGTCAGCGCGTAGGGCATTTGAGGTGAGTTGAACAATGAGATTGCGGTAGGCACCGCAATAGTGTTCTTCAGTTTGAGCCAAGTGAGTCGTGACTCTAGTACAGTTTAAAATTGCTTCAAACTCTGCAATTTCGTTCCACTGGTGGCCAAGAATTGTGGGACATGGATCTTGCTTGTCTTGAGGCAAAGCCATCACATAACAAAGTCCCTTATTGACACGCAGGACAGACTGGATCAATGTATGGGCACTTGCAACACGAGTAGTATTCAAGTCCACCTTCATTCGAACCTGCGGAACATCTCCCAGCTTTTCACAAGTCTCAAAGAGTGTTTCACGGCGTTTCTCGAAATTGAAATGGGAAGCAACACTGTGCACAAGTTTCACAAGCTTTACACCGTCAGGAAATGGATTGACAGGCTTCTTGTCATGTGAACGAATCAAACTTCCAATGGCTGAGCGTCCAATCTTGTCACCGTCATGCATCAAACAAGCTTCCTCTTCAATATCAAGGAGTCCAGCAACTCCCAACGCAGCTCGATCCTGAATCATGGACGAAACAGTGTCTTGAAACTTGAATCCGGTGCGCTCCTTGAACAAGAGTTCCACCTTGCTGGCAACAGATTCATTGGTGTTTACCAAAGAAGCACTGAATGCAATAGAGATGACATGATTGCAGGAAAAGTTTGGATCCACAAATTGAATTCCCATTGCCTGGAACTTCATTCGATTATCCAAGGTACCACCGTCGTGGAGAAACTGGGCGTATTGATTTCCGTGGGCTTGTTGGTGCTTCTTCTTCAACATGAATCTGATTGAAAGAGTGTTACTAAGTCAAACAGTAAAGAAGGATAAATATTCTCAGTGAGCCTTACCGCAGAAACATCAAAAACACTTCAAACTCTGCATCAACCCAAGCTTTCAAAGATTTGCTGGTAAGAACTGGAGGTTCGTCAGGATATACCAACTTTACGAAGATGTCACGAAACAGCGGGTCTTCAAATGTGGACTTTGAGACTTGAGTCGGACTATAACAATAGAACTTGATAGTAGCAGAGATATAACTTGCAGCATTGTCGGCAACATTGAAAGATGAGCTCTTTTTCAGTGAAGTTGGTTTTGGCACAGGAGTGGTTGACAGAGTGAAATCCAGCTGCTGATTTACTTTTGCATTAGCTGCAGCATTAAAACGCCTGTTTGCTTCTTGTGCAACGGAAGTAGTGGAATGGAATTTCTGCATGTGCTTGATTGCGGCAGAGGTCACCCAAGAGCTTGTTGAATCCTTTGGCTTGCTCCGAGAAAGCTTCAGCAGGATATTGCAGTTGTCTTCCTTGCAGATATGCGTGAACTCCTTGTCGTATTCCGGGTGGCCTGGTTTGAGTCTCTTGACAGAAGTCCACACATCAGAGCTTTGAAGTCGCTTTCGTGGAGTATTATGCCCACAAAGATGGGAGAATTCCTAATTGACTTGGTCAATTGAAGGAAAAGAATCAATAGCAGTGGAGTTCCTTTACCAGATGTGATGGAGGCATGTTCTCCTTCATTATGATTTTAGTCTAGTTAATATTGCTTTATTTATATGAATTCTGTTTAATTTCAGAGCTTGTTAGCTTGGAAGACTTATTACCAAAATTGTAGACTAGTTTCATGAATTGACTCACAATTCTCACAAACAAACAAGCTCATGACTGCCTGTTAATTTCCACCTCATGAAACAAGGAAACTCATGAAAGTGTGCAGTCATGACTTGCCATTTCACAAACTTTTCTCAAATCTAAATGAAATTTTTCATGAATTCCCAACACTGCTGCCTCTCAACGCCTTCCACTTCGATCGACAGGAGTCTCCAGTCAGAGTGCTTACATCCGCATTTGTAATTTCAATCTTGAGATGTGTTGCAATCTTTAAGGACAAGTTAAGGTTAAATTAAATAAAGAGATAAACACCCCAGCAACTTGCCTCTTCGGGAACGTTGTCCCAAATTTCCTGCGAAACACTCTTACTGAATATGTCTGCGTATTTCTCCTTGATCACATCAAGGAGTGCTTGAGTTGTCGTGGCAAGCCATTTGAATGGCTCGCGACGCGTTTTTGCAGCGACAGTCTTTACAGTCTTCACCGACTTCTTTGGGGCACCTTTGGCTGTCTTTGCTTGTTGCTTGTTTTTTGTCATGTTTTTTTTTCATTAAAGAGTAGGTGGATTTATTTTTATTATTTTTCCTCGAATATCTGGGGAAGAAAGTGGATTTGAGTGGATTCAGTCAATAATAATAATTTCCTTTTTCCAATCCAGTTTTCGTCCAATTCTGCAACGAATCCACCAAAACTAGGATTCGATTTTTTTGCAACCCAATCCACAAGATCCAGCGAATATCTGGGGAGCACAAGTGGTACTACCAATAACAGACCAAAGACCAAGCCACTCAAGTTGTTTGTTGTTGGTTTTCCAAATGGTACTACCGCAGATTCACTCCAGAGACATTTCCAAGGCTCAAAACAGGTTGACTTGGCAAAAAGTGCAAATGGAATGCCAATTGCATTTGTTTTGTATGATACTCCTATTGCAACTACCAATGGATTGAACACTTGTGTGGACTTTGGATTGTTGAAATTGGTTATTCACTGTGCTTTCAATAAAGCTATTCAATCCTACAAGCTTTCTGATTCTACACCTATAATTAGTCAGCATGTTCATCTGATTGCTTATCTTGACTCGGGTTCTCAAAAGCACTTGACTTACTCTGCCGCTCTCCTTATTAACATGTCCAAATGCAAACCTTCTTCAGAACAAGGAATTGTTTCAGGTGCAGTGTTGCACGGCAGTGGTATCCAAGGCGATGTAAAAATTAAGGAGTCCAATCTCACCCTTAAGGGAGTCAAACATATTCCTAACTCAACCAAAAATTTAGTTTCAATATGGAAACTATTAGTCGTTTCAATATAGAAACTATTAGTCGTTTCAATATGGAAACTATTAGTCGTTTCAATATGGAAACTATTAGTCGAAAAATTCAATGTGTATTTTGACCACAAAACTATGACCGCTTACATTGGGACTATGATGATGTGTTCACTGTAACTGCTCGAGCTAAAGGTGTCGATGGGCTATTCCACTTGCTTCTTGATGCACCTGGTACTCAAATGGAATTAGATACTGACCCGAAAATTAAAGCTTTACTTGGTTCGACCTTCCCAAAGACTACCCTCAGAACGTGGCATGAAAGATTTATGCATGCTGGGATTGAGCAGATCTTGAAAACTGTCCCTGCCGTAAATGGTCTCGACTTTGCGGGTTTGAAAGATAAGGAGTCTTTCTGCGAAATGTGTCTTCTTGCAAAAATGCCAAGGTTACCTTACAACAAATCTGGATGGACTAAGAGCAAAGTACTTGATACCATTATAATCAATGTTTTTTTCAGAGAGAGGCAATCCTTCTCTTGACAGCCGCATGTGCATGCTGGGCATTATGGTTCCTTCTATTAACCTGAAACTGTGTTACAGCCTCTTCAAACACAAAGCCGCAGATGTAGTCGAGGTGTTACGCATTGCCATTGACTATTTGGAATCCCACTGAAATGAAAAAGTACAGAATATTCACATGGACCCTTCTGGCGAGGCTGAAAGTGATTTGATGCATGAAACTGGACTGGAACTGTCAAAAACACTTCAGATTACAATGACAGAGGCTCACAATCAGGACGGACACTTAAATGGATACTTCAAAGTCATGATGGAACAGGTTTGGGCTAACATTATACAGACTGGTTCACCGATGAATTTCTGGCTCAACAATGATTACTACCACACATATGTCAACAACAGGACAATACACTGTACCAAGACCAAAACTCTGATTGACTACTTATTGGAAAGAAACCACTCGTTAAACACTGGCAAACGTTAAACTGTATTGCGTACCCACGAATCATTCCAAAAAAATTACTGACGCCAATACTGAGAAACCAGGTGTCTACTGGAACACAGGACCACGTGCAAGACGCGCCCACTTTATTGGCTATGGGAATTACGATGGAAAACAAATGGGCTGGAAATTTTTACTGGATGTCTCGGATCCTTCATCGGTCATCTATTCGCGTGATGTGTACTTTGTCAAAAATGCCTTCAACTCAGATGAAGACCATGCCCTGGAAGACTTAATTGCCATGCCGCTGGATTGTCCTGCTAAAATATCAGTGAGAGATGCGCTGCAAATGCAAATCTGGAGACATGCCTTCTACAAACACCACAAGAAACTTGACAATGCATCCGCATAAGTCTGCAGCTACAACTCCAATCATTCTGCTTTTTTATGGCCTTACCGAAAAACTAAACAAAGATTCTGGATTATTCGAACCGTATGTCCATGCTATTGCCGATGGTAGGTCCCAGAATCTCGCAGATCTTGGACAAGTCTATATCACAACGCCAGACATTGAATCAAACAAGATTTTCTCCATTCATGTTGTTAAAAGAGGTATGAATACACGAAAGGTGGATGTTAACAGGGCGTTTCTACAAACCCCAAACAACCCAGACCGACCTGTTTTTACCTACATCCTGCATGATTTCCCAACCCCCGCAGAAGTATCCCCTGCAACACACTGTGTCCAATGGCTAAAAGTTATCAACTGTTAGAAACTGATAAGGCCTCCAGTGAAACTCAACAAATAACATGAGTCGCATAGCCTATTGGCAATGTTGGGGCCTAGTAATCTGGAGGCACTAGGTTTAATCCCTGGTATCGTCCGGTTTCATGACTCTTCAGGATTGATTCCTAACATCAACGGTCAATGGGACGGCTCTTTCCTGTTTGCAAACCATCGCGACAGTCTGTTTAGGGAATATGGTTTTGAACAATGCCCCTTAAGCCCTCTATTTGGGTGAAAAGCTTAAAAATATTGCACACGAGAAGATTCTCTTCATGCAGTGGTACGCCAATGACGGTGAAATTGTGGATGACCCCAGTTGCAGAGTAGAGGCTGATGCATTTCTGGACTGGTTACACAAACGCTTACCTATCACGGTAAAGGACAAAGTCAGTACCATTATTGGATGCAGAAAAACATACTCAAATGGAGTATTCAACATGGACCAAGAAGAATTCATTGTGGAATCATGCCTACCATTCCTGGACAACAACGCCATCAAGAACAAATCGCCATGGAACACCTCCACCAACTTGAAAGAATTTGACAACCCCACAATTGAAAATCAGGCTGCTATGGATGGAAAACCGTATCAAGTCGTGTTTGGAACCTTACTCACTTAACACAAAACTCGAGTAGATGTTCTGTTTGCGTTGAGCAAATTGGGACAACACGTCAAGAACCCTCAACCTATTCACTGGAAAGCTTTACAACATCTCTTGGGATACTTGAATCAAACAAAAAGTTAAGTACAGCGCTTCAAAAAGTCAGCTGGAGAGGTCAAGCTGGTTGGTTACACAGACTCCGACCTTGCTGCAGACAATAATACCCGAAAATCGCGAACTGGAATTGTTGCTACGTTGGCTGACGGAACAGTCTCTGCTTCTTCAAAATTACAGAAAACAGTAGCCAACTTGTCGGTAGCAGCAGAAACGACAGCCGCAGTTGCAGGCTCCAATGTATTCTTGTACCTAAACAACATCTTGAAATGGCTTGGATACGATTACTCTAGCCCAATCAACCATTTCTGCGATGACCTACAATCAGTTACAAACGTCATTGAAGGTTCTGGACGACACAAAACCTGCTATCTGGACCTGCAATACATGGTACTAAAGGATCGTCACGCATCTGAACAGATAAAATTCCAATGGTGCGGCTCGGAATCAAATAAATCGGAAGTCATGACGAAGTTGCTCCATGCAGTAAAACATGAACATGCAATACTGGAACTTGGACTACTAGACAGGGAATCGACAGAAACACACACTCTCTCCCTCTTTGCTTATGTCTGTTAACCGTTATCGTTGTGTGGGTGAAAAATAAAGATTAAATTCTTCCCAATAATCTAAAGTGTTTTTCTATTGATTTGGTTAGTGACTTTGGCTATTTAAAAGACTCTATATTTTCCAATTAGTGTGTGAGAGAAAAGATGGCAAGTCAACACATTGTCCTCTTGATAAATGAGAGAAACACGTCTTAAAAATCAAGTTTGTACTGTGGGGGCTATGAAATGGGAGGAGTATTCCAGTATCCCCAACACACTGCTGTAAGTTGTATTTCAGTTCATTGAAATCGACTTCTGCATTGTAAGTAATGTTATTGCATATCTACAGGTCCAATGTCCCTCCAGAAGGTGCCCCCACAAGAAGCGCAAGTTTCGACTTCCCCATGTCCCTCCTGCTGCCAACCCCTGCCCACAGTGGAGGTGGTGCATTGCCAACAAACAGCCAATGCACCACCCCTTCTTCGATTACCCAGATCAAACCAACCATGTACACCCAGTGTATGGTCTTGTCCTTGAAAATTAGCAGATGTGATTAATTCTTTTATTTTTTTCGGATTTTACAAAAGGTATGAAGATACGAGGTCGGGAGTTCCAAATTTCAAATACAGCATAAGAGGAGTACAAAATTACAAAAAAAAAAAAAAAGTCACCCAAAAAAAACAACAAAAAGTAGTGAATTATGCCATAATAGCAGCAGCATAATGATATCCTTTGGACTTATGTCCCCCGCGAGAGCTGCCACCACGAGAAGACTTGTGCGATGGCTCCTTGAAGGCAAGTCCAGGAATATGGGGAGTAGTACTGGATGTAGGCTGACTGTTGATATTGTTACTGTTATTGTTGTGCTTCTTGTTGTGGGAGTTGTAGCTTTTGGTTCTACGCGATTGAGGGGGAGACATACTGCTATTGTTGAAGTTATTATTGGAAGGACCAGAGACATTATACATTGAGTCATTATGTGGCTGTTGCGCCTGATATTTCTTGCTCGAGGAAGAAGAATGACTGTTGGAGGTGGGAGCTGACTTTTGTCTACCCATAGAAGAAAGAGAAGGAGGGGAAGCAATAGATATAGAAATGGTACTAGACGTGTTTGGCGCAGAGATGTTCATGTTGACAGAGTTGGCCGGAGGAGAATTCACAAGGGTTGGGTAATGGGCATTATACATGCTGTACTGATTAGAGAGCGAACGAGCCATCTCTTGCAGTTCGGTTTGCTTTTGCTGGATTTTGAGCTGTCTTAATTGCTGGCGAGAGAGTTGTGGAGGGGAGGGTGGAAGTGCAGCAGCAAGAGCCATTTTGGCTGAGACTTGTTGAGGAGAATCAGACATTGACCAAGAATCGGAATTGGCATAGTTTGAGGAGAAAACCGATGTTTCGTCAACCCAGATGTTTGACACGGAACCACAATCGCCAATTCGAAAAGAGACACATCCAGGGTCAACCCAGAAAGTGATATTTGATGGGAAATAGAAACCTGACGGAAGGGTTGCGAAATAAGGGGGTTTTTTTAGCCATCATAATTGAATTTTACCCACACGTCACAAGCCTTCAAAGACACCCACACACCTAAATTAGCGATAGCAGCCAGCTCGGCGGCATCGAGCAGCGCGTTGTCCGGCTTGCCATTGATGACGGACAGCGATCGATAGGCGCTGCCTTTGAGCGGGCTGTTGTGCAAATGGGTTAACACGGCGAAACACGCTAAACAAAGAAACGTACTTGTCCGTGTGCCAGTGGCCGCGCATGCGGGCCAGCGTGCTCTGAGTCACGGCGCGCGCAAAAACGGCGGCGGCGGGCGGCGGCACGGGCGGGCGCGCGGCCGGCGGCGCGAGCAGCACCACCACGGCGGAGGCGGCGGCGGCGGCGTGCGCTAGCGGCTGCGGCGCCGGCTTGGGCGACGGCGGCGGCGACGACAGCGACGCCAGCGACGGCGACCGGCTGAGCGGCGGCGGCTCGTCGCCGTCGTCGCCCGCGCCCGGCGATGCCGTGAACACCGGCGCGGCCGGCGGCGGGAACAGTGCGGTGGCCGGCGCTGTCAGAACATGCGTCAGGAATGCGGTAAGAGCTGCGACTTCGTCCATCGTGTGGTTGGCGGTTGTATGAGGATGAAAGCTATGAGGTACAAGAGGAGCGAAAAACTGAAAAGAAAAATTTAGCACTCTTGTTTTTCAACATACACTCCTGTCTCCTCCATGTCTTCGTTGCCCCTCTGCATTTCAGACGCAACCTTCTCGACTTTCTCCATCACACGGAGCAAGTTTCCTCCAGCGATTCCCACAATCTCTCTTTCAGAAAACCCACGAACAATTAACTCGGCAAACAGCTCTGGATAAGCAGATACATCTTTGAGAGCGAAATCATTAATTCCTGCTCCATCAAAGTCGGCCCCGATTCCAATATATTCCGCCCCAATCAGGTCCCGGATGTAAGCAATGTGATCCGCCAAGTTTTTCACAGTTCCTTGATCCCCCGCTTCGTTCTTTCCGTGAACATACAGCTTCATGAAGTTGACCATAACCACCCCGTCATGAGCCAATAACAATTTCAAAACGGCATCTGGGACATTTCTCGGCACATTGGTAACACCAAAAGCAGAAGAATGCGAGAAAATTACTGGAGCGCGAGAGTTTTGAATGACTTTTACCATCACTTGTTCGCTAACATGGCTTAAATCAACCATCATTCCCAAACGATTCATTTCCCGGATAAAGCGAAGGCCGTCATTCGTGATCCCATTGTGCAGAGGTGGTCCGGTGCAAGAATCTGCCCATGCTGTGTGGCAACTATGCGTGAGTGTCATGTACCTGACACCAAGCTCAAAATACATTCGGAGAACCCCCATGCTTCCATCAATTTGGTGACCGCCTTCGATTCCAATCAAACTCGCAATTCTGCCACGCTTAACTGCGCTTCGAATATCAGCCACGGTTTTTGCGAATTGAAAATCCTGTTGTGAAAGTAATCAAGGTCAAGGCTATATTTAAAATACAATCATAAAATTAGAAAATCACCTCAGGGTATTTGTTGACAAATCTCTTAATCAAATCAATGTTTTCTAGTGTCAGTTGAATAGAATTCGTCTGTTTGGTGTACTTGTAGCATGGGACATACGCAGACCAAAACTGAACTCCCAACATCCCTTTCCGGAGTCTATGAATATCCGTATGAAACACAGTATCTGGTGTGTCGAAGAGGTCTACTCCTTTTAGAGTTCCATTGTACTTGTATGTAAGCCTAAATGGTATTGAATGTCAGCCTCCGCCCCATGTTTTTAGACGATCGAACAAACTAACCCTGTTGGCCAATCGTTATGCGTATCAATCACGGGTGCATGTTTAAGAATGCGCAGGGCGGCTTCAAATGGCGTCTCAGTTGGAGAGCCAGGTGGCGGGATTGCCCACAATTCCGTTCCGTCCATGTCCGACGACGAGAGTACACCATTGCCGATGCCACTTCCCAAAGCACCAGAGCTGAGATAAAGACATACAGCAAGCATTAAAAATGCTTGAAGAACAGCCCAAGCTTTCTTGAGAGGAGAATGAACGCGTTGCAAGTCAGCCACTTTGGTCATGGTCGTTTTTTGGGAACTTTTATTTTTCAAATGTCACTTCAGCAACGAAAGGGAACGCGTAACGACATCTATAGAAGCGACCGGTGCCGGACCGATAGCCAATACAGTCGCACTCCCTGCCTCCACTTCTGTTCGCCCTGCATCTCGAATCATATGCACTGGCAACCCATTTTCCACTCCCTTCTCTTCAAATGATTTCAAAGAGCTAGCTCCTGATTGCAGAACAATTATAGGCTCTCCTTGATTGCGCCATTGCTGTACGATTGGGTTTTCAGGATAACCAACTGCAAGAACGGCAGCAAGCGTTGCATGCGAGCATTGGGACGCAATCTTTCCAGAAGACATGTTCAGCGACGAGTTCACAACAAGGACAAGTTTATAGAGAGTTATTGGTTCGGGTGTGGGTGTGGATGCAGGATGAGCAGTGCTGAAGCCATTATTGGGATCATCGTCCTCAACTGCAATCAAAAAGGCAACTACATCCTCAAGCGTTTGGGTGCTACTTTTCGTTTGCTCGTATGCGTACTTAATCCGAGGCCCGGCGAACCCAAGCGATAGTAACGCCTCTTGTGTCTCCTCTTCTGAAAGAACCATGATTGGAAAAAATTTGGATATAAAATCAGTGTAATGGCAGATTCAACTTCTGTTACGGCGGATCCAGAGGACTTTGATCCAATAGAACGTTCAGAAACCTTTCGAAAGCTGCTTCCGACACTAACCCCATACCGGAAGGAGGATTTGATTCGGATTGCAAAATGTCCTGAGAAGCCAACGTTGGGAGATCGGATTTGCTGTGGTTCAAGCTGCGATCCATGTATAAAAACAATTCTCGGGTACTGTGACTTTCATCGAATATGGATTCTTCGTCCCGTTTTGGTTGATTAACACCGACATTGAAGGCAGGAGCTGAGGATATGGAAAGAATGTCGGAAGATTGCGGAACCAACAAAACCAATCACAATTGCAGTTGATTCGCCACCGGAAACGAAACAAGAACCAAAGAAAGAAACAGCGCGTTTATGGTCTTGGTGAAATTCTACATTTTGGTGACATTAAAGCTTGTGGATTATGAATATATTTCATTGTCTGGAAAAAGAAGCCGTGCTTGCTTATTTGATCTACCTGACACTACATATAGGTCTTTCTCTTTGAAATTAACAGTATATTACAAATCAGAGGCTCGTCTCTCCATATTCTTCAACAAGATATCACCACTCTCATCGTTCGAGGCACCGACGGCAACCCCATTCACCAGTCTTCTTTCTCCATTCAACTCCTCGTCAACCTCGCTTACAACAGAATCCCTGGTGGTTGCAAGCTTCGGAGCACCAGCAACCATCCCTTTTGCAGCCGCAAAAGCAACAACTCCAGAAACAACAATCACTGTAGATATTCCTTTGGTCGTTGTAAAGCATTGTGCTTCATCTCTCCCACAAAACCAAACATGGCTCAATCCAAACACCAGTACTGCTCGTAACCCTTGCAATACACCCGTCGCAACACCTCCAGTCGACTCAACAAGCTGAAAATAGGCCACAGAATGCCCCAAAGAACTCAAGATGAGAATCAAATGTGCGAAAATCACATCTGAATCAAACAAAGGAAGAGTAAGGAGCGTTGGGATTGATATTGCTATCATAACGATTAAAGTAAGAAGACTTGAAAACATTCCAACGTATATTGATTGCGAATACGGTGTTGACATTTCGTTTGAGAGACAATGGTCGGTTCCAACATATACAAGGGAAAGTATCGCGGTTGCCAGCATACACACGAATATTCCTACAAAGATTGCTTCGCCTGATTTGTCGTGATGTCCTATGGAGGCGGGGAGCGGGGAGAAATTGTCAGTGATCATATCATGGGAATAGATCCTCAAAGAATCATCCTACCTGTGCTACCAACAGCTGTAATAGACAATCCAAAGCAAATAGCGAATACAGAGACCCATTGAACAGTGCTCAGTCGGCGGCCGGGCAGCAACAGCCGTGAAAAGACAGCAGTAAACACCACAATAGAGCTATAAATAACAATCATGAGACCAGACCCAGTCAGATACATTCCAGCGACTAGAATCAAGTTTCCAACGACTTCCAGAACTGATATGAAGGCAGTTCCTTTGACGGTCACCTTGCCATACCGATCTAGGTGGGATTTGAAGCGGTGAAAGAGTGAATTCGCAAAACCATCTTCTTTTGGCTTTAAAGCCATGTTTTGCTGAAGAGTTTGTGGCGGAGGCAGAGCCACTACAAGGAACATGCCCAAGAAGTAGCATAGAGATGTCAGGAATGACCACGAGTTAGCAGCGCCTCGGTACTTGACCCACTGCGCTCCAAGTGTTGATACCACACCAGTTCCGAGGAATAGAAGCTGGTATAACAGAACACGAGTCTGAGGATTGACAGCTGTCATCAATTCTGGTATATTTATTGCTTATTTTTTGTTATTATTTATTTTCATCAGCTGAATTGTTTAAGGAAAGAATCAACATCATTGGGAGCTTCTTCGCCTTCTTTTTCCAAGAGAATATCCTCAGAGACTTTGGCTGCGCCGACAGCAACTTCCTTTTTCTTTTTCCTCTCCAGTAATAACCGTTTGCGCTCTTCCAATTTAGCTTTTCGATCTTCTTTTACTTGAACAGCTCTTTCTCGTGACCCCATTGTATCTTTTCTCAAATCATCCAGAGCCTCCATTTGTTTCTTACGTTCTTCTTCCTGCTGGGAGAAACCATAAAATCCCACACCCAAATTTCTGACTTCTCGCTGCGCGTCAAAATGAATGGGAGGCGGAAGGGGATCTTTGCCGTTGGAAATCTCCGCCATTGCTTGCTGTTCCCATCGTTGCCGCTGTTCCTCTCGAGACATGTCTGCAGACATGAGTTGTGGTGCATTTGAATTGTCAGAGGGATGTAATCGTGCGGATTCTGCTGAAATGAATCTGGTTTGCGTTGAAGAAGGGAGAAACGTTGGTGTTTGGAAAGAAAACGACACAGAATATTCTCTCTCTCACGTTGGTCCTCCTGCTGTCTCCCTCTTCAACTTGGCTGCCTCGCTTTTACGTACAATTCGAGTTCGACCAAATGCATCAGTAGCTTCCACCCATGGATCTTTATCCTTAAGACTGAGCCCGTTATTTACCCGACACAAGAAAATTCAAATGCACACTCGCACACACCTCCTCTTCATCCTCGCTGTTGCTTTCATTGTCGGAATCTTTCGCATTCAGGTGTTTCCTCACAAAGTCGACTAGAGGGACTTTGTCATCCAACCTCCGCTTCCTACCGTCCCCACCGTCTCGGGCATCTTCGTCATCAGACAATTCCCGTTTGAGTCGGTCGTACTCTTTCGCTTTTCGTTGTAGTGCAACCCAAGACGCTTCAAGCGCAGCTTCTTCCACAGCCCTCTGTTCCTTTGCCTTCACTTTGTCTTTCTTTGATACCGGTCCTTTACTGTGTTGTCCACCCTTTCCTTTCCTTGCTCCGTAACGAGCTTCATGCTCTTCTTCAAGCCGCCTCTTGTTTGCATCGCTGAGTTTCTAAAAAAACCATTGACATAGTAAGAGAGACAATTGCATTCTTATAATCAGTGTCTTCTTCTTCTTCTTAACTCTTTCATTCATTTACCTTGAGTTCCTTGATCTTTTCACTGGACGAGGCGGCGGCTGCATCCGTTAAGCTGGCTGTACTCACGCGACTGCGTTCAAACTCTTCTCGCTTCTTGAAGAGTTCTGCTTTCAAATCGACAACCTAATGCAACAGAGAGAATTTTTTTTTGGTTTTGAGTTGCGGCGGGAGAAACTTCCTTTTTGAGACTCACGGCGGCGTTGGATAAGTTTCGTATTTCGTTGCGACCATACATTTTTTTTTAAAATAATAAATACAACTTGAAGTAAAATAAATCTACAATTACTTTTTTATTGATTTCTTTAAGTTACTAATCCAGAAAAACGTTGATGAGAAGTCATTTCTACGAGCGAGGGAGAGAAGATACAAAAAAAAAAAAAAAAACAGAAAACGCCGTTTTTTAAAAAAAGGGGGGGTTTTAGTAGTTAGTAGTTGTTACAAATTTCACTTTCCAACAGTCTTTCTGTACGCTTTAATCTTCATAAACTCCTCCGCCGTGATTCCATACTTCTCGTTCATCTCATTGTACCCCATTCCTAAAACCCCATCAATTCCTTCAGTGACTGTGAGAATCTTGGGAAGTTCCAATTGCAACGCCAAACTCTCAAGACTTAATGCTGGAGCCAACGGAGAAGGAGGAGATGGTCCTCCGAATGATTGTGGGGGCGGTGGCCCAGGTGGCTCAGCATACGTTGGCTGCTTGACATCCGCCATCGGGGTGTAACCCGGCAACGGACCATACGGTGCTCCATTGGATGGTTGTGGGGCACCAAATGAAGGGGCTCCTGGTTGTTCAGGCTGTCCGTAAGGCTGTGCGTAAGGCTGTGCGTAAGACTGTCCGTAAGCCTGCGGTTGCGCCCCGTATGATTGAACCATCATTGGAGCGCCCATTTGTGGTGCACCGTTTGTAGTAACAACTTGAACGAGAACTGCTTGACCTGAAGCCAAGCTGGCTGCATTTGCAATGAGCATTTTGCTGCGACGAAACAAGGCGATGGAAACAATCCCCCAAATCACGGCAACAGGAATAAGACGCGAGTAAAGAGCGTTACAGTTAACGTAATAGTAATACTGCTGGATAAATCCATCTCGGTCTATAACAGTGTAATAGTTGTCATTGGAGCTGTTACAAGCCTGGACAATAATTATGGTGAGTGCTAGGATTAAGGCAGATCCTGTTGCAATAGCAAAAGCCATTCCTCTTATATAATATCCTCTGTATAGGAGGTTGTTCGGATCGGCACAACAGAGGGGAATCGCTCCAATAATTGGACCAGCAAAGAGAGTCAGAAACAACCCGGAATAGAACGGACCATTTATCAGTCGTCGATCTATTGGAGGCTGAGGAGGTTGCTGTGAAGCCATGGTGGGGCTATTCTCGCGTCTGTCGGCAACAGCTGTTTTTTCAACAATGAAAATGCAATGACAATTCTCCTGACCGGCTGACAATCGTTTAAAAGTAAATTTGAAAGATTTGAAAGGGCTTTTTCTTTTTTTTTTTGGATAAAGTAGTACTTAAATAAGAATAACGAGGTTGATTCTGCGACGTCGCACACCAACCATGAGCTAAATACCATCATTCAGTGAACGTGATCACACTTTTTAGCGCATACACAGTTATGAACAGCATGATTCATTTCAACCCTGATATGCCTGTTGGCAATACCGCCAAACCCAAATCCAGGTAGTGTTCTTACAACGCGTCCCACGGCACTCTTCCAATAATTTTTTTTCACCATTCCCCAGTGTTCCTTGATAGATGAACCAGGATGGTTGTACAAATCCAAACTAATCAAGTGCACAGGTGTGGATACAAATTGAACAAGACATGGGAGTACGATTTGGCAGCTCAAGTCAGCTGTCTTTTTGGAGAGATTTAAAGGCTCCGATTGGAGAAAAGGGCTGACAAGAGGTGGTGCAATAAAGGATGTTCCGACCGTCATCGAGTCGCGTAAACCAAACAAGGCATACGAAAGGTTTGGGATTGGTTTTGGTTTCACAACTCCGTACCACTGCGTAAAAAGACTGTCTTTCCAGGCGCAGAGGGTGATGTTTATGGCTGAGGAAGTGAGGAACTTGGGGAGAGCTGGTGGATTCCCGTTCACAATACACAGGGTTTCAACCATATTTGCCTCAAAAAAAAAGAAGGGTACCTTAGCCTTTCAACTTCATAAAAAAAAGGAAGTGAAGATCATACTCACGACGCTATATGTCCCAGCAAATATGCAAAAGACCGGGAAGAAAAACTTTTGACGGGCAAACTGCATGGGGTTTGTCAGAAACATGTGGCCAAACCGTTTTAGCCCCTGTTCGATCGGCTCTCTACCCGAAGCGTTTGCGATGATGCACTTGTCTATTGTTGCGACAACTGTGACGCGTTAAGTTGTTGGGTGTACAGGCAGAGAACAAAGATCATGACTTTTGTACTTACTTGGTGCCACTAGAGCACTGGTTATAAAGCCAGAAACCAAGTCAATCGTGAGGGCTTTGGACACACTCTCGAAGCGTTCGATCCGCAGCTCTTTTGGCGGTGGTGAGAATATGGTCATCTTTTCCAGAAAGTTATTTTACAAAGTTCAAATACGCAGGAACAAAGAAAGGACAACGCGAAAGCGGGCAAAGCAGAAAGTACAAAAACCAGTTGAACAGCAGCAGCGAGGCGCAGGATGGGCAAATAAAAAACGACGGGTGGACTTTGTTTTAAGTACGAACACCAGCTGAAACAACTCTGGCACAAGCCCACCCTTCTAGAAAAAACATCACCAAAAAGGGTTTTCGCCCTCCTGACTCGCCGCCACCACCACGACCACCACCACGACCACCACGACCAACGAGCCATGTCCGCCGAAGCCGCCCTGCCGCCGCCGCCGCCGCCGCCGCTGCCAGCGCTGAGCCTCGTGGGGGTCAGCGACGGCGCGGGCGTGGCGCTGCTCGGCGTGCCGCTGCCGCCGCCGGCGGCGGGCGTCGGCGTTGCGCCGCTGCCGCGCTTCGTGACGGGCCGCCTGCGCGTGGCGACGGCGCTGCTGCCGGCGCGGCCCGTGCGCGTCAGCATCCACTTCTTCGGCACAACGAACGGCGCCAAGGACGCCGCCGCCGCCTCTGCCGCCGCCGCCGAGGACTGCGTCGACATCAATCTGGTCATCTGGATGCGCGAGGCCGAAGACCTGGTCGACGGCGTGTGAGTGCTGGCTGCTGTCTTTGAAACGCCCGCGTCCTAACAACCTAGCCTGCAGCCACGAATTCCCCTTCTCGCTGCAGATCTCAAGCAACATCCTGCCGTCCTACAACTTTCTGCTGAGCTCCATGCCCTTCAACCAAAATTTTGACTCCGCCTCGCCGGCACAAGCCCAAAGGCAATCACGCTCGTACGAACTTGTCGCTTCGGTGCTATGCGAAGATAACACTCTTGTTATGAGCCACGAACCATGCCCCATTATCGTAAGGCAATGTTACCCGAGGTGGCTTGCTGGAGATGAACGAGTTGGTCGAGGTTCCACTGCCGGTGGTACGAAATTTTCTTCCCACTTTTGTTTGTTTTGGCCCATCATGTTAACTTTAAAGCTGTTCATCATCATCAGGTGAATTCAATGTTAGCATAACTATCCCTCGTTTTGTATTTCTGGAAGATGGGGAAGTAGACATATATGTGACAATTTTGGACGGAACTGAACTGGTCAAGAACGTCACTGCCGTGCGCTGTTATTTAGTCGAAACTGCAGCTTTCAAGTACGTTTCCGTTTCTATTTGGATTTATTTGCTAATTTTTTGTTTTTTTCGTTTTCTTTTGAAATGATAGGGTACCAAGCCAACATATTCCTATTCCTATCCCCATCGGGGCCCTCTTTAGATACAAAGTACCCTCACAGCATCCATTGGACAAATTTCCACTATTTTCCCCCCAAAATCCATTGAAAATCACTCTTAAATTGGCCGAGTCTCGAGCGGACTTGTCGACACTGTTGTTGCAACTCACGCATTCTCTCGTCTTTGAATTTGTTTACAAGACTGGAACAAGTGTTTCTGGATTAAACCCTGCGTCTGACCGGAGACCTCGCGGAGGAAACGCTGGGTCGGTGGGTAGTTCAAGCAGAGCTCATAGCACCGGTACCTCTGGAAGTACCCAAAATAGCGTCATTATTGATCCGTTGCGAACAATTCAAATGATCCACGAAGCTCTTGACAAACGAAGCAATCTTTCAAGGAACAATAGCGATGACTCTCCTGTTTCTGCCCCTGTGTCAAAAACGCAACGATTAAAGGCCAGCATTATTGTTCCCGTGCGGATAGTGCATGCTGTCCCAATGGATGATGTTGGGCTTGTGAATGCCTTTGGTGGATTTGCACCACCACCGCCACCGGTAGCCGCAAATATTCCTGGATCATTGGCGTTAGAAACTCCATTGACTGTTCGTGTCGGGTATGAACCTAGTACTGATTGGGATGGGGATGGAGCAAAGGAACTTGTGGATCAATTACGGATGGCTCCAGGCGATCAAGTCATTATTGAGTAAGGGGGTTTTTTTTTCGGACAGTCTATTTTGATGTGATTCCTTGATTTTTTAACCGAATTCATTGTTTTTCTTCCAGCGAAACCTTCGATGACGGATGGGCTGTAGGGACAAACCTGACGACAGGGATGGCTGGTCTCTTTCCTGTCACGGTTGTCAAGTTTATACCTACTGCTGCTATTGGAAACACGCAAGTAACACGTCAGCCTACAGTTCCACTACCCCCACCACAGCAAGCAAAGTCAGATACGGACAAAGACAAAGAAACGGAAAAACGTATACTAAAGGAGCAATTGGATCAAATGGAGGCAATGATGGCGGCAATGCGGGCTAAATTAGATTCCTTGTAATAATTGATAACTTTTATATACTACACTTTGCGGTTTTTTTAATTTTGTATTTATTAATATTTATTTGGCAAATGAACATCGAAATCGAACTGGCAGCCGAGACCTATGAATGTGCCATCTGTGTTCAACCCATCGAAATATCGGCCGCCATCTACTCCTGCTCTACCTGTTGGACAGTTTTTCATCTGTTGTGTGTTGAAGAATGGGCGGAAACCAGCGGACATGAAGACGCTTATGATCCCGACACTTGGTTCTGGCGGTGTCCCGGGTGTCAAACAAATCACTCTGTGTTTCCTTATGGTTGCTGTTATTGTGGGGAATCGTATGCAGATGAGATTGAGTTCTTTGAGAAACCACATAGGTACGGAAAAAATAGTTTCATTGAGGAAGGACTGACATGAACTTTTAAAAATATCTGTCGCACAGTTGTGGAAACACTTGTAATCGAACTGTAAACTGCATTCATCCGTGTCAAGAAATCTGTCATGGTGGTGCTTGCTTGCCGTGTCGAGAAGTCATTGAAGTTTCGTGTCATTGCCAAAAAGAATCGTGAGGAAAAAAAAAAAACCAAACACACTGCTCATCTTTCCCCGAGAATACTAAATGCGGAAGGTTATAAAAAATACTTAGGTCCCTGTACGACTGTTCTGAAGGCATATCCTCGTTCGAATGTGGCAAGATTTGTGAGAGGATTCTCTCTTGCTCACATCATCAATGCCAGGAACTCTGTCATCCTGGCCCTTGTAAACCTTGTACTTCAATCACTGAGCAAGCGTGCAATTGTGGGAAGAGTACTCGATCTGTTCAATGCAGCAGCAACAGCAGCAGCGATCAACCCGCGACTTTGAATTCCAAGTTTTCTTGCAATCAACCATGCAATCTGGATTACAATTGCGGGAAACACAAATGCCAAGAAATTTGTCATGTTCACATCAGCAGCAACAGTATTGATGACGCTTTGGAGTGTCCTTATGATCCTTCACGATTGTTACACTGCCCTTGTGGATCAAAGAGCATCAGTTTAAAAGAATCTTTGGAAGCCCGCGCGACATGCCAAGACCCTCTCATCTTGTGTGATGATATCTGCTGGAAAGAGATGGATTGTGGTCATCGTTGCAGGCAACAGTGTCATGAAGGGGCATGTACTGTTTGCCTAGAAAAAGTAATTCGTTTCGTTTTGGTTATTTAAAGTGTTTGAAAAGGTTCTTAACAGCCCCCCGCGTTTTTTTTTTGTTGTTGTTGATAGAAATCTATTCCGTGTCGATGTGGGGCGACCTCTGTCACTTGTATTTGCTCTGATCGCACCGTCGTTGCAGTATCACTATGCACCACAACATGTCGCGTGCAACGACATTGTGGGCGACATCAATGTGCACAAAAATGCTGCCCCAAGGAACCAGTTACTTTATTAAACGGACTACGAACAGAAGACCCGCACATCTGCACCCTTACATGCCAACGCCGCTTAAAATGTGGCCACCACAACTGTTCACTAGAATGCCATCGCGGTCCATGTCCTCCTTGCGCAGAAGCCACATTCACCGAAATCGAATGCGCATGCGGGAAAACGAAACTACACCCCCCGATACCTTGCGGAGAGCCATTGTATCCTACTTGCGACTTTGATTGCATTCTCCCCAGACCTTGTGGACATGCGTTCCCACATGCGTGTCACCATCCATCGACCCCATGCGCTCCTTGTAAATTTCTTGTCCAGCAGTCTTGCAAATGCGGGAAAGTCTTGATCAAGTCGGTTGTTTGTAGCAACAAAACTCAACCTTCTTGTGGACTAGTGTGTGGGAATTTGTTGGCATGTGGGCATGCTTGTAAAGAAATCTGCCATTCTGCTGATGATTGCTCTTCCTCCTCGTTCTCCCCTTCCTCTTCGTCCTCCTCGTCTGGAAAGAAAATATGCTCTCTTGTTTGCGGTAGACAACGGGGGGATTGTGGACACAAGTGTACGCATCCTTGTCACACCGCTACAACTGGGTTATCTTGTCAAGAAATTGGTCCCTGTGATTCAATGGTGACTGTCTCTTGCTCTTGTGGACTCAAGAAGGCTTCCAAAAAGTGTTTCCAAGTCACTCAGGCAATTGAAATCTCTCGCTCCTCTTTATTGAAAGGAAATGATGACAAAGAGGAAGATACGGAAAAGGAAGAAAAAGAAGTTGGTGCTGTTGCTTCGCGGGTTTCTCCCGTTGATGCCAATGGGAAGTTGTGGTGTACTTCAGAATGCGAAGAGATGAAAAAGGAAGAAAACAGAACAGTGGAGTACTCCCCAGAAATGGTGACGTTTGCTCAAGAAAACGCGGATTTCACAAAGCTGATTGAAACGGCATTCACCAACTTGATTGGTGGAAGGTACTTAAAAAACAAAAACAAGAACGCTCCTCTGATTTCGATTGACTGTACTTTTACTACTGTAGCTACAAGTTTCACGACTTTTCTCCAATGAAGTCACAGCAACAAGAGTTTGTGGAAGAACTGGCGGCATTTTACAACATTTCAACTGAGATTTCAGATCCTGAGGATCCGTTTTCACATTTGGTTGGAACCCGAACTACTGCATCTTGCTGGTGAGTGAGGATTTTCTTCCTTCGTACTGTTTTTTTTTAAAAAATTTTTTTTTGGGGGATATAATAGCCCAAGAATCACTCTCAGTGGTGCAGTGGAACTGAAGAAAAAGGGTCTTCTTCTTTTTAAAGAAGGGGAAATAGTAGAAAACACACATGATATCGAACGAAAGCCGCGCCTGGCAAGGGGATTTGCCAGACCCATACCAGTACCAGAAATACCCCAAGTACAAACATCAAACTCATTCAAGTTGTTGTCATTAGAATAAAAACGCACAATAATATTAAAACAAATGAGTATATTCTTTATAACTTTCATAGCTGTCAAATCAGAACCCCGTTAAAACCAACATCTCTAAGGATTGAGTTTCGTCTCAGAATTTGTCCTCTTCAAATTCGATTTTGCACCCCAAATTGAAGCCAAAAATGTGGACGGCGGCTCCTTTGGAACATCATCGTCATCCGCACCAACAATAAGTGCCTTCGCCTCCGTTGGAGAAACCACAGTGCCCGGTGTTGGAGAAGCCACTGGAGATGGCCGGTCAGGATTCTTGTTACCCCATAAAGATCGAAGAATTCCAGTGCTTTGCGATTTCTTGAGTATCTTTTGGTCAGCGGTTTCATCCTGATTTCCAGATGGTGCAACTTTAAGGCCACTTACAGGTTGTTGCTGTGGCGTTTGTTGACCATCTTCTCCAACTTGGGCTGCTGCTCCTGCTGCTGCAGGCGGGGCATCTTTAACTGCATTAAAAGCGCCGTTCTTTTCACTGGGTCGACGACCAAACACGGTAGATAAAAATGTTTTCTTTTCCCCAGAAGCACCAGGCGTGGGACTTAATGGCGCTTCAAAGTTGGCTGGTGGTAATTGTGGTATTGGCTTGAAAACTGGAACTTCCAACCCTTGAGTGGTATAAGAGTCCACCAATTTTGCACGCAGGCTTTCAACGTCATTGCACGTTTGTTCAAACAGATCTTCAAGCAAATTATTGCGTTCTAAATAGCGTTTCTCCATGCCTTGCGATCGCAATCGATAGTCTTCAAACTCGTTTTGGGAAACAGTGAATCGGCTTGTCACGTCAGATAGCTCGCCCTTCAGTTTTACAATATCTTCACGCAAAGATGTAGCTTCGGTTTCTTGGGCTCGTAAACGAGAGACGAGAGTTTCCCGCATTTCTTTAGCATCCAGTTCCTGGTCTTGAAGTTGCTGAACCAACGATTGGGTTCCAACGCGAGCTTGCTCTTCTAATTGAGTGATACGATCTTGAAGTTCGTTTTCTATGGCCGCCATTTCATCTAACTTGTCTTTCATTCTGGCTTCCACAGCACCATCCAATTCGCCATTTTTCAGAGCCAACTCTTTCTCCATATCTTCCAGTTTCGCTTGGAGTTCACCAAGTTCAGCACCACCACCATTTGCAAGATTCTTTTGATTGGCTTCGAACATTTCGTCCAGCTCCTTGTTAAGGGTTTCAATCTCTTGCTCAGCCGCATCCAATGACTGGTTCAATTCTTTGTTCACTTCTTCGGATTCGTTAAACTGACTTTCTAATGATGCATAAGCTTCCTTGTGGGCCTCAACTTCCGCTCGCAGCTTTGCAATGTCCCCCTCAAATGCATCAACAACGGCTTTGGTGTCTCCATCAGCTTTTGATAACTCCAATTGCCGTGTTAAGCGTTCGTGGAGTGTTGTGATTTCAGCGGTGAGTGACTTGTTTGTGGCATCTAGAAACGATAACAATTAAGTCTAGTCTTTGGTACAGTGAAAAACTATATACCAAAAGTATCAGTGCGAGCTTGTTCTTCATCTAGAAGTCTTTCAAGTTCTTGAACAACCTGTCGAAAAAAGACATGTTAGGTCGTGTTTTGCGCAGGTAACCATACATACAGCATTTGATTCATCCAGTTTTGCAGTAAGGTCCTCAATATCATACTTGGCTTCCTCAAGCTGGAACTCAAGCTCTTCCAATCTGGCAGAATCCGTCGAAGACGCAGGAGGAGGTGGTGTATGAGCTGGCGTCGAGTTGCTTTGCTGTCTCGCCTTCAAATCCGCAATTTCTTCATTGGCATCTTCCAAGGCATTTTGCAGATCGGCAATTTCTTGACTCGGCTACAAAAACGGTTGGGGGTTAAAGATTCTTGAAACAAAAGATTGCCTGTAGTGGGGGGTACTTACATCGGCCCCACCCTTCGGTTGCTGAGCAAGCTGCTCTCTCAGGACATCAATTTCGTTCAAGGCATCATTCAATTCCTGCTCCAGCATTGCGATTTCAGGGTTCTAATGATTACAGGGTAAGTGATGAGCAAAATTTTTGTGCAACCTCAGACTTACATTTGAGTTGTCCTGAACTTTTCCCCGCAAATCTTCAACTTCAGCTTGAGCGTCCTCAAACATTTGCTCCAACTCTTGGAGATCAGTTTTCAGCAAGGCAAGTTCAGCTTGTGCGTCGTCTCGCTCTTTCAGGATTTTGGAAAACTCCTCTCGAAGTTCATCCGCAGATCCTGCAAAGCCATTCTTGGTGTCACGAGCAATCTCCAACTCCTTGGAAAGATCTTCTACTTCCTTCTTCAAGATCAATACTTCTCCTTTCGCCGCTTCCAGCGCGTCTAAGGTTGCTTGAGAATCAGTAGCTCCAATCGATCTTTCCACTGATGCAGGTACATCCGTCACCTTCAGTTCAGCCTCTGCCAGCTGGTTTTCAAGTGCAGAGAGCTTTTCAGCCAGAGCTTCACGCTCGGTTAACGATGCTTGCAGCTGTTGCTCGAGCTTTGAAACCGCCCCCTCTGCATCTCCTTTATCAACTTGTCCCAAAGAAATAGATCCTTGCAGCTTTTCAATCTGATCCTTCAAATCAACTTCCTTCTGGAACGAAGTTTCCAGATCAGCTTCCAAAGAAGTAACCCGTTCTTGCAACTCTTCACATTCAAAAGTAACCTGCTCGATTTCATCCTCCAACTCCTTGAAATGAGTTTCCGCAAACGCAGCTTGTTCCGCCTTTTGTTGCTCCAATTCTGCAATTTTGACTTGGGCAGACTCAACGGCGCCTTTGGCTGCGTTCAGCTCCAAATGAAGTTCTTCAAGACGGCCACCAGTGTCTCCACCTACTTCTTGCAGAGCAGCCGTAAGTGCTTCCACTTTTTCGCTGTTCTCTCTCATTATTTCATCCAAGTCCTTCTCCATCTCAGCGATGCGCAATTTCAGGACATCACGTTCCCCTTCAAGCTCGCCTATTAACCCTTCCAGTTCTTGAACTTGTGCTTCAGATTCTTCCGTCATGCCGCTAGTCTTGGCTGTATTTGTCAGTTCAAATTGGAGTCTTGAGATTTCAGTTTCCAGCTCGGCAACTCGTTGCTGCGATGGTAAGATATTGTTGAGTTCTGATTCAATGGCATCCCGTTCGGCCTCAAGTTCGTTCAGCATATCTTCCAATTCCATGACTCGAAGCTCTGCTCCTTGTAGTTGCGACTTCTCGAATTCAAGGCGAGAGATAACCTCCTTCATTTCAATTACTTGTTGCTCAAATGCAAGTCGTTGCTGTCAAATTTTACATGTCAGTTGAAAACAGTTACGTATTTTTAACTCACAGTCATAATTGCATCAACTCCTCTCTGGCCATCTTGAACGCGAGATAATTCCTCCTGATGCGACCGCTTAAGCGCTTCCAGTTCTTGCATTAGGGCGCTACTCTCTCCTTTAGCTTGTAGAACATCTTGAGTTATGGCGTCCATCATGTGATTATTGTCTTCCAACTCGTCCTGAACATTTTTCAAATCTTTTCGAGCCGTCTTCAAATCCCTTTCCAACGCATTGACTTTGATGTCCAAATCGCCAATTGTATCATGACACTCTTCCACCTCCACGTTCTTCTTTTCAAGATCAGCCGAAACATTGTCCAACTGATGACGCAGAGACATGACTTCAGATCGAAGAGCTTTTTCTGATCCACTCGCATTGTTTTTGATGGCATTGATTTCCAAAAAGGCATTTTCACAAGCCGTTTCCGATTCCATTAATGCGTCTTCTGCAAACTTGAGTCTCATTTCTGCGTCTCGCATCGCACGCTCCAGCTCGGTTTCTCTCGCTTTCGCAAAATGCAACTCTGTCATGGTCACTTTGAGCCTTTCTTCAATCTCTCCGGCAACCGCACCCTTGCTTCGCAAATCGTTGACGGCAAAGCTCGCTTCCATTTCAGCCTTTTCTAAGGCGAGCTCGGCCACTTGCAACCGATTTTCAGCCTCCGCCAACCGTTTAATGGAATCAGCCTCCTTCATTCTCAAAAGTTCCAGTTCCTTGTTGAGCCTTGACAGTGCATTTTCAGCCTGTGAGAGACCACGAGTCTTTTCGTCCAATTCCTTGTTTGTAACCTCCTTGGCTTCCATCATGGCATCCAATTCCATCTCCGCATCATCGCGTTCCTGAACTCTCAACAAAAGATCCTTCTCCGTCTTGGTCAAAACAGCCTTGAATTCCTTCACTTGGCCTTCCAAAGCCTCCTTTTGCTTCCCCAGAGTATCTACTTCTTGTTCCACAGTTGCCAATTGCTCAGTCAGCTCACGCTTTGTTTTGGTGACGGCCTCCAAGGCCTGATCACGTTCAATCCGGGTTTCGTCAATAGCGCTTTTGGCAATCATGACAGCTTCCTTGAGCATTTCCAGTTGTGATTCCTTTTCGGTGAGAAGATCCAGAAGAGGGGCGAGCTGTGAATCTTGCGATAGGTTCTCTTGGAGTACTTGGCGCAAACGATTGGATTCTTGCTTCTCCTTCTCCAGTTGAGATTGCAATTCAGAGATCTCCACAGAAGTGGTCTCAATAGTTTTCCTGTGCACTTCTTTAGCTGCCGAGGTTGTGGTATTGTCTGAGGTTGTGGTATTGTTGGGAGATTGTATCTGTGGTTTGAAGGTCCGTGGTGGAGACATGTTCATCTTCGAATAACTATCCAGATAGTCCTAATAGCGAAAAGAAATGTTCATATATCGAAGACATCGCACGGACAAAAATTGTTACCATATCGTCCATTTCCTCTGTGGCAGCATCGTCGTCCTCGTCTGGTTCTGAAATGGGCAGTGGCTTTCCATCCAGGCCAACTGACTTTGGCGGGTGGTTAACTTTAAGAACTGATTGACGAGGTTTTTGGCCCTGTTGTTGTTGCTTCAACGAGCGTCCAGCAGCACGAACAGGCGATCCAGGTCTTCGGACTCCATCTAACTGAGCAAGTCCCTTTTTGGCACTCCCCAGCGAAAGCAACTTCTGGTTCGACTGTTGCGGTTGCTGTTGCTGTTGCTTGCCGCCACTGTTTCTCGTGCTCGACCTGACATTCTTAACTGCAGCCCCTTTACCAAGTCGAAATGTATCTCCGTCTTCGTCGTCGGTATCTTCGTCCCACTCCTCCTCTTCTTCCTGATGGTTAACAATTGTTTCAACCCCATTATCAACCACAGTCATTTTCACAACCTCTCCTGCAGGCTTAGACATCATCAAGAGACTAAGGGAAGAATGAGAGCGCGCTGCTTTTACTGCACTGATGCGTTTCCCAGATGTTGAGTTTCCAACCGGAAACGGACGAGAGTTCTGAGGAACAAAAGGCCGCCCATTTCCACTTGTTTGAGGGGAAGACTCTGACTGTTGCTGCCTGGTTATAGTTGTTGCAGCAATAGTTGGGGTAGCATCGTCGTCCGTTGTTTCGTCAGGTCGTGGTGAAGTAACAATTTGTGTTTGCGGATTTCGCGGAGGACGAGGTCTTTGATTTAGAGGTTGCTGTGCTTGGGGTTGTTCCAAAATAGACACTCTCTGGCCACTATAGTGTAAATTGGGTGTGGCTTGTTTAACAGTCCGAAACACCAGCACCATCCAAAAATAAAACCATCGAGTCTGTACCTCCTTGAAGATGATCCTGGCTTTTTAAATGCCGATTTAGGGCCGTCTGATGTTCCGGCGCCAGTGTATTCATCCTGCTGGCTTCCTCCAACCCCTGTTTGGCCCCCGTCTGCTAACGGACTGGATCGACCCCCGACGCCATTAGGACCATCCCTTCCTTCCCGTATGTACGATAGACGATCGCCTCTTGGCGGGCGCTCCCGCACCGACGCTTCTCTCGTAAGCGGCGGGTCTCTGCTCGGCAGGTTGCGCCTGATGGAATCGCCTCTCGACGGCACGGGCCGATCGGCGGCATTCTGCTCGTGCTGCTGCTGCTGCTGCTGCTGTGGCTGTTGTTGCGGCTGGCCGCGCGTCGTCCGCGGCGGCAGCTGTCTGCGCTCGCGGCCGCCCGCGCCGCCCGCATTTGCCGCTGCCGCTGCCGCCGCCTCGTCGCCGCCGCCGCCGCCGCCGCCGCGCGCGTCTGGCTGGCGGGGCGGCCGCCCGCTCCCGTTCCCGCTGCCGGCGCCAGCGCTGCCGCTGGCGCCGTCGTTGTTGTTGCTGCGCGGCGGCGGCCGTTCGCGTCCCGAGCTGAACGGCGACGGGCCGCTGCCGCCGCCCGCACTGCGCCCCGCCTCGTCGTGGAACCCAGGAGGCGGTGGCGGCCGTCGTCCGGATACTGTGTTCAGCGGGTGAGAAGGCGAAGCAGAAGAAGGGCGCCAAGCCGCGATGCCTGCTGGTTGCTGCTTACCCTGCCTCTGCATTGCGATAAAGTGGTTATGGGCAAACTGTTGGAGAAATTCTGAAATTGGGAAATCACAATTTTACTGGCAGAATGTGTCTTTACTGAATACGAGAGGATGTCTTTCTTTTAATGTATAGAGCCCATTGATTCCGCTGCTCGTCGAACACCCATCGACGGTAAATCATCGCGCTCATCGGGGTGGCCGCCATGCGGTTTTGGGAGTTTCGGCGAAGTTTGCCGACGAGGCAGCACCTTCTTTTCCGATGCAACAGAAGATTTCGACGCATTAGGCGCAGCTTGCTGCTCATTATTGTTTCTGATGGTGGGAGATGTTGCTCGTCTGGAAGAAGAAGGCGGACTCGTCCCACCCTCACTGCCCTTAACACTTTCGGCCAGTACCTCAACTTGTTTTCTGGTCGCAAGAACTGCTTTTTGCTTCGCCCAATCATTCGCTTCATGTGATAATCTCCGCTCCGCCCCTTTGATGAGTGACGAAGCAGATTTGAATCCTCCATTCTTAAAGAATCTTGCATTGCTTGCACACATAAGCTTCAAGGCTTCATTACTCTCCAGTTTAGACTTGCTTCCATTGCCAGTACCGGCATCACCAGCTGACAATGGAGCCAGTGTCGATACATCAGGAACAGGAAAGGGAAATATTGTGTCAATTACAGGAGATCTTAACGAGGGAGATGATTTGACACTTCGCAGTTCGGGGCTAGCTGCTGAAGACGGAAAAATGGAAGTAGACGGAGAATTATGGGGACTTTCGGGAAATGAAGGCGCTGTCATACCAGTCACCACAGAAGGTGATGGTGATCCTGCGATCGAAACCCCTCCTAACGACTCCATATTTGCCAAAGAACCCGATGAGGACTGTCCGACATCGAGAAGTGTAAATGGAGGATTCAACAGTGGGGTATCTACTTCTGGTCGGTGAACCGTTATAGTTGGAACTTGGCCAGATTCCGCTGATAGTGAATTGGCATCAGTATTTTCTGGAGGACCTTAAGTATCCCTTACTCAAATGTTGTTCTCTCCATCCAGCACCCTTCATGAAAGCCGCAATCCACTCCACCTTCAAATCTTCTGTTGGCGCGATCATGATCCACATGAACTCTTTTCCGCCATTGGTTTCATTCAATGCTCCCGGCGGGGGTGTTAGCCAAAAAGAATGGGGGAATTGTCCAAACTCTACTGGATTGATGATACAATCATCCAGCTTGATGATGGCTGTTGCGTCTTTATCCTAAGATATAAATTTTAAATACCGTCAATATACACTCCAGAGAATAAAATCAAGATTCATACCGTTGTCGATTTCAGCACGTAAGCTTTATTGTCCTTTATGATGATGAACCTCTTCTTCCACTTCATTTCAATCGCCGCCAATGACCATTGCCGAACTATCATGAAGCCAGAATGTTGATTGACATTCAAATCATTTGGGATTGGGTATCGATATTTAAATTTTAGCTGATTCACCACCAGGTTGATTGTTAACTACAAAACAGTAGCTGTCGACGTCAAAATAAAAAAACTAACCCCAGCAAGCTTTCTCATTGGACTATCCTCTTCATCTTCGACTTTTCCATGAAGATCCCATCCGGTGCGATGTAACACGGGTTGAGAAACGAATATTTCACAGTCCTTCTCTGAGAGCTTTCCCATTGAGCTCCGCTGGCTACTCCGACTGCTGCTGCTGCCGCTCAGCAGCGAGTCGCTCGACTTGTCTTTTTCCGTCTCTTGATCTTTTAAAGGTGGCGGCAACGCTGCAGCTGCTGACTGCATCGCTCCCGGTAGAGGCGGTTGATCAAGACCCATGCCTGCAGAGTTAGATCGAGAGAACAGACGTTTGTATTTGAGGAACCGAAAAGTTCAACCGATACTGAGGCGCGATTGTTCCTTAGGCTCCAATTGACCTGCCAGCCAGGTATAGCTTTAAAAAAAAAAGACAGGTATATAAATTCACCACAAGATATCCTCAAGATATCACGATGCATTTTACCACAAATACAAACATGGAAACGTGGGACATTTTCGGTTCAGCTCATTCAATACCACTAAAGTGCAAGGGCAGATCACGTAATTTGGGCTGTCCTGTATTGAAAGCACATGCCTCATTCCGGCCAAATGAGCGATGCTTTACAATCATACTTAACAATCTTAAAATTTCAAGCGTGCTCTCTGGCTTGTGTAGGCTTGAACAATGAGTATAAAACCAAATCCAATTTCGCTCCTTTCGATCCAAACAACAAGATGGGCTTCTTCGACACGCTTAACCAGGCACGTACTCAAGTCTACGTCATCTCCTTCGTGTGCTTTTTGTGCCCAGGAATGTTCAACGCCTTGAACTCCCTCCCAACTGCCGGCCCAGCTGCCCAAGAAGTCAAGGACAAGCAGAACGCTTCCCTCTACTTCTGTTTCGCCATCATGGGTCTCCTTGCTGGTGGTCTTAACAACATTTTGGGTCCACGTATCCTTGCCGCCATCGGTGGTACTGGTTACGCCATTTACGCTGCCGCTCAATACAACATTTTCAAGGTTCAAGGACCAAAGGGAACTGACCCAATCACTGATGCTGCCAACACTTTCTCCATCTTCTCTGGTGCCTATATCGGTCTTTGTGCCGGTATGCTCTGGGCTGCCCAAGGACAGATTTGCTTGACCTACCCAACCGAATCCCAAAAGGGAACCTTCTTTGCTACCTTCTGGGTCATCTTCAATTTGGGAGCCGTTCTCGGTAACACCATCGGAACAATCCTCTCTTGGGGAGCTGGCCCAGAAGGTTACGCCATGAACGACGCCATGTACTTGATCTTCATCGTTCTCATGGCCTCTGGATCCGTCGTTGCTTTCCTCATCCAACCACCTGGTACCATCATCCGTGAAGACCAAACCCAAGTCGAGACCCCACCAACCAACGTTCTCCGTGAATTTGTTGAAATCCTCAAGCTCTTTGCCAACCCAGCCATGTTGACCATCTTGATCCCATGTATGTCCTCCAACTGGTTCTACACTTACCAATTCGGACCATTTGGTGGATACTTCTCTGGACGTACCAACGGACTCAAGGCCATCTTCTACTGGCTCGGACAAGCCGCTGGTGCCTGGGTTCTCGGAAACATGTTCTTGGACAACACCAAGTACACCCGTACTGCCCGTGCCTGGACTGGAGTCTACTTGATGATCGGTACTACCCTTGCCTTCTTTGGAGGAGGTGCTGCTTTCGAATACGTTGCCTCTGCCAAGGACTTTGTCAAGATTGATGCTGGAACTGACTTTGGCCGTTTCATTGGACCATTCCTTTTGTATGTATGCTACGGTCTCTATGACGCGTTCTTCCAAGTGTTCACCAACTACCTCATCGGTGCCATCTCCAACGACTCTGAGACTCTCTCCCGTTACGCCGGTTTCTACAAGGGTACTCAATCTGCTGCTGGTGGTCTCTCCTGGGCCTTGAACGGTTTCGTCTTCACTGGTGAGAAGGCTTTGACCTCCACTGCTCAATTCTGGGTCATGGTTATTCCATGCACAGTTTCCCTCATCTTTTTCGCTCTCTTCACCAAGACTTTCGTCAAGGACACCACCGATGAGAACCCAGAACATGGATCTTCCATCAAGGCTCATTAAATTTGATTTTTGATTCTTTGCTCATTTTGAGAATAGATCCATTGATTCGTTCAAGTTTTTTTTTGTTTACCTTTCTATGCATGCGTAAAAAAAAAAAGTTAAATACAGAGTTGGTTTCTATTCTCATTACTTTGCTCATTTGCCTACTACGTCAATTTTTTGCTCATGGTTCTCGAAAGATACGTCTCCACACTTCGGCATCTCCCATTTTATCTGCCGCACTCCTCCACAAGGAAAACCTGGTCGTTTTGACTCCACACGCCTGAAAGACCGCATCCCATGCCGAAAGCCTACCCCCACCTTCCCATTGCCCTTCCTTAAGTGAATAACGTACTTCGGAAATACCTAGCACTGTACCGTTCTTACACCACCGTTTAAACAATGAGCTTGTGCCAAGCAACCATCCAACCGTTCCTGCCGTAGTACAGAAAACGAGAAATACAACAACACTCCACAGAGTTTTGTTTGTCACAGAATCCTTCGACAGTAACCCAACGGTATCACAAGCGAGCCCATTATAGTAGCGACAATATGTATAATAATTGGTTGATGCGATTGCAAAAGTACCCAGAGGCAAGAGTATTGATATTGGTGAAAAAAAGCGTTGGTGGACTCCTGAACTGCTGTTATTGCGTGATGCCGTTCCAGCCCGATTCAATGCATAAAAGGCGATGACTACAATCATGCCTACTAAGCCACACAATGCCAGGCAGAGGTTATACCAAAATAGCAACGTGTAGTTATCAGCACCAAGAATCCAAAACAGATTGTGCAGAACAAAAGGAAATAATGCCAAGATACTGAGAGTATTCACGTTCGACGCGTATGCAAAAAATACGACAAGAGCAAGATAATGGTGATATGCTGGGGGAGGGGGGTTATCATGGATTGGAGAATAAATGTTACTCATTGACTCACCCATTGGAATATATTTCAGGGTAATGGAAGTGCAATCCAGCTCAATTATATAAAAGACAGAATGTGATATGAGCATTATCCAGAATTGCCATACGGTCCAAGGTGGCGACCACAACCTTACAGGACGTGGTGATTCCCCGTTTGAAGTGCTGAGCTGTTGTAGCTCAACATCGTCGACTCCAATTTCGGAATCTTGCAACATTCTTGAAGAAGCCCATTGTTGAGGCAGCCAGCGTCGTAGCCACAGACAGTGTAGAACCATAATCCACAACTGGATGCCCCAGATGATATTCATTCGAATGTGCCAAGATGCCGGGAACATCCATTCGGTGCTTTGAGAGAGAAATACTTCAGGCATTATGCCCGAGAAAACATGCGGCGGTTGTGGAGGTGGTGTCGGCTTGGGAAACTTCCACAGAGTGACGTTTGTTCTGGGCATACTTTTTGTCTTCTAAAAATAACCCAAAATTGATAGTCGACCGTCTGTTTTGTTTCGAAATTGATAAATAAGGCCTGTCGATGTCAAGTGTAAGTGGACCATCGTCCGCAACATCACGTGCAAGACGTGGCCTGCAGATTAAAACAGGGGAATTGCTGGTTAAAGTGGATTTAAGCGAAGGCGGGGAAAAGGTTTGTTTAAGCCAACACGAACTGTTTCATTAAATCGCGACTATAGGCCCAATCCAGACAGTGGGGAAAGCGATCTGTTGCCGTCGAAGACTTCGCGTTAAAGATTTATACTCGCGTATGTTTACATTATGAAGCACATTAGGTTCTCAAACAAGCGACACAGGCAGCATCTATTCCATTAAAAACATTGGCATTGGCAGCTGCACGCGCCGAAAGAGTTACTCAATATAAACAACGACAAGACCCTCATATATATTTTCGCGTAAACTTTCCGGATGAAAGCTCATTTTTGTTCCAAACGCCCTCTGCTCTTGACACCGTGATCTGGATCGAATCAATCAACAACATTGCACGATCTGCTTCCGAGTATGCTGTCAGTGAGAAACCAAAAGATTTATTATCTCTGAGGCTGCAGATGAGTAATAAAGCCGGAGGATTGGCCACTACATCGTCGGAAATGACTCAAATCAGTATGTACGACCAGGAATGGATTGCAAATCTTTCTACTCGTGCTGAAGAATTGGAAGAAGAGATTCGAATAAGTCGCCTATTTTTGACCAACTTGGAAGCGAGTCCCGATTTCACGCCCTCATTCCGTAATCATTCACGCACGTGGAGTGAGGACTCTGATGTTTCAAATGCATTTTCGAGAAAAAGCGAGAGGCAGGACTCTGTGTCAAGCGTGAGGTCATTGTATCCTTCTACAGAGGCACACATCCGAAGACAGTGCGGATCTTCTCGACTACCGAGTGGTGGAACAAACCCGACGCCCCGCTCTTCAATGCCCTTGAGAAACTTTTCTCCCCAACAAATCAGCTCGAAACCGATATCCACGAACGCTTCTGATTTATTACCTCATGGATCAAAGCAATCTTCTCCAGAAGACAATCTTCCTGAGAAAATCGAATGCGAATCACACACGGAGAAAGATGGAGGGCATGGGCTTGTTATAACCTCTTCAAACGAAAACAACCTTCTGGTTCAAATTCAAAACGCTAAACTAAAACCTTTCATCAAAGAAGCCGTGTGTCACAAGAACGATAGTTTTAACGAAACTGCAAAAGTCTGCAGTTCTCCTGTAATACCGAAACCTCCTCCTTGCGAGCCTCCTACGCGATTCAACAGTGCATCGTTCAGCAGCCAAATAAGGAACGTTCGGTTGAAGTCGACCGTAGTGTGTCAAACTAGCAGTATTGCAAGCGCATCCGTTGAGCAATTTGGATCGGAAGAACTCTCAAACGATCAACCGAAAGAAAAGTCAGTGATTGCTGTTCCCGATAACGCAACCACAGCCACTTCTTCTTCTTCAACTGGAATAGACAGAGATTTAACACTCCAAGAACTTATTTCTCGAGTTGTTTTAAAACCGGCGCTTGACCGTCGAAACAGTGAAAAATAAATTATTCTGAATAAAAGAATTTGAGAACATTTGTGAACAATGAACTCCCGAGTTTCTATCACCACCGTTCTTGGAGCCCCTGAATCGAAGGCGCTATCTCAACCTGAGCTTTTTTCATGGCCAAAACCAACGATTCCAGCTCCGAAACCGCTAATCGCGTTACAAGAACCCGACATTGATTAGTGAGTACTGTAGCTATCTTTCCTTTCGGATTCTCCAAAAAAAATAAACCTCGCGCTTTTTAGTTTGCAGCTTATTCTTAACTCTAGAGTTTATGATGTTGCGTCAGAGACTCCACTTCATCTTGCGTCAAAGCTGTCATCACGCGTCGGAAACAAAATCTACTTGAAACGCGAAGACATGCAACCAATTTTCTCATTCAAAATCCGAGGCGCTTATAACCGAATATATCACTTGACACAAAATGAAAAGAATACAGGTGTGATTTGTGCTTCCGCAGGAAATCAGTAAGGATTTTTTTATTTTATTTTTAGTTCTAATGTTCCCTTCATGGTTGGCTCTTCTCTCACAAATGACATTACCGAACAGTGCCCAGGGAGTTGCGTTGGCTGCCAAAAAGCTCAACATCAAAGCGACAATTGTCATGCCAAAACACGCCCCAGAAATCAAAGTTGAAAGTGTGCGTCGGCTTGGAGCTGAAGTCGTACTTCACGGGGCAGACTTTGATGAAGCCAAAAAGGAATGCGCTCGGCTTCGCGAAGAAAAGAATCTGATTTATATCCCTCCCTTTGATGATCCGTACGTTATTGCAGGGCAAGGAACAATTGGGGTTGAGATTCTTCGGCAGTTGAAGCAGGACAGATTAGATGCGATTTTTGTGTGCTGTGGAGGCGGTGGGCTGTTGGCAGGGATTGCAACCTTTGTGAAGCGCATTCGACCAGATGTCAAAATTATTGGGGTTAATGCTCGTGATTCCGACGGAATGTTCCAAAGTCTTAACAAAGGACAGCCGGTTGAAATTCCAACGGTATGGTTTTTTCTCTTTCTCCCTCTCTCTCTATTTTAAATTTTTTTAAATATTTTTATCTGAAATCACGGTTACTTAGGCTGGGTTGTTTGCTGACGGAACAAGCGTCCGACTTTGCGGGGCAGAAAACTTCCGACTTTGTCGATCCTTTGTAGACGACTTTGTTCTCGTTTCCACAGATGAAGTTTGTGCCGCAATCAAGGACACATTTGATGGTATCTCATCCTAACCAAAAAAAAAATCCGATTTACTGATATTATAAATATCAAAAAGATACCCGCTCCATTATTGAACCAGCTGGAGCACTTGCTGTGGCTGGCGTTAAAAAGTTTTTGGCTCAAAACTCAAATTTCAAAGATGCAGTATTTGTCGCTGTTGTTTCTGGGGCAAACATGAACTTTGATCGACTGAGATTTGTTGCAGAAAGGTCTCGGTTGGGTGACGGAAAGGAAGTAATGTTCTCTGTCAAAATTCCAGAGAGACCTGGAAGGTACAAAGTTTTCAAGTATTATGGTCTCAAAAGAACTTATCGCCTCGTCAAAGTTTCTTGGATTTGTACAGCGCAATCGATCCTAAGCCTGTGACAGAATTCTCTTATCGATACAGTGATGCAGCTGTGGCTCGAGTTTTCGTTGCTGTCGAAACAAGTGACCAAATTGCAGATTCCAACGATATTCTTGGAAAACTTAGTGACAAGGGAATGGATGGACTCGATGTTTCAAATAATGAAATGGCCAAAACCCATTTGAGATATCTTGCGGGCGGTCGTTCTGCAACCGTGCAGGATGAATTGCTGTACCGATTTCAATTCCCAGAACGCCCTGGTGCACTCAAGAAATTCCTCAACCATCTTGAAGGGAAATGGAACGTATCTCTGTTTCATTACAGGTTTGAAGATTCACATCTTTGTCCCAAAAAAAAAAAAAAAAAAAAAAAAAAAAAAAAAAAAAAAGACGATGTATACAAACTAAAATAACAAATTCTCAACAGAAATCACGGCTCAGACATTGCCAGAGTTCTAGTGGGAATTCAAGTTCCAGCAAACGAGCGCCAAGATTTCAAAGGATTCTTGGACAAGTTGGGATATGTTTATGTTGATGAAACAGAGAACCCAGTTTATACTCAATTTCTTCATTGACCAAGTAAAGAAAGAAATTTTTTATTTTAGTTATTATAAATTAGTTCGTCTAAAATTTAAAAGGATGGCACCAACGGCGCTCTTTCTAAAAACCTAAGTGCAACTGAAAACAGTCGCTACAAGAAAATTTAAGTTTCCCATTCGAAAGAATAAGTAAGAGATACAAACCTCATCGTATACGCCAGCTGAAGAAATTATTATCTTTGCTGCTCGAGGGGTGAATATCCAGCACGCCAATAAATCATCAGGGCAGTTCTTTGGTGGGAATATGAAGGATTTCTCATCATTCAATGCATTGGCTTTAAAGTATTTGTGCCATCTCTGCAGTTCATCATCAACTGGTGACGGACTTTGGTTTTTCTTTTGCCGCAGGTCGACAACTTTCTCTCGATTCATAACAGGCACAACCACGGCAGTTGCAGTAGTCCTTTGAGCTAATTCGTTAAAGAAGCGCACCTGAGAAGCCACCCAACCACCGATTTTGGCACCATTCGAAGAAGCGATTCCCGATAATTTCTTCCCAGTGACTCCAGTCGACAAGTTTCGAGAACTTTGAAAAGCCCTGCCAATCATCTTTGCCGGCGAAGAAGGTCGTGACAATTCCTCTTGCAAGATACATGACGCTGACCGCACCATTCCGCTCGCTGTTGGTACTCCTCCTCCCACCACATGTGGGTTCGCTACCAGTTCATCTCTCAAACCGCAAAATGCATTTTCATAAGGCGTCACATCTTTGGTTAAATAAGTAATTGCTACTTGAGACATTACAGAATCCATGGGAATCCTATCTTTCACACCACTGGTAGCGGCGGTCCCATCGTCACAAACAAGCTCTAAACGATACTCGATACCCGCTTTGGAAGCAAACAATATTTTGATCATTGCACACGTGGTGGTTCGACAGTCTTGCACCAACATGTCTGATGTAATCAGACTTTCAAGAACTTTTTTCTGGGAGCGATCGGCGGCCACTGACATGATTTCAACAGTCTTGAACGTTCCAACTGGCGATTCTAGAGTTTTGAGAGACATTTGACAGAGTCCCAGATCCAGTGCTTTGGAGGAGGATGTGTATGTTTTTATGTTCACCATGCAGTGTATGTAGAGCTCATTGGTTGGGATCAAGTATCGACATTTTTTGATAAAGTCGGGGATGTTATCTCGGACCAAGTGCTGATTTACGTTATTCAAATTGCTCGCTACTAGCATATGCTTGATGGACTCAATGGCTTGGTATACTTCGTCTCGTTTTTTGGAATCTTTTACTCTAATTAGGTACAGTCCAATGCATTTTGTTGCGACATTCTGCCAAAAAAAAAATAATGAGAAAAATTAAAAAAAATAATAAACACAAGTTCTCACCTGTAGCAATAATGTGAGATCTCTGTCTCCTCCGAATTTCACAGTCAATTGGGTTTGAATTTCAACTCCTGCAATGTTTAACTTGGTTGCATCAATGGAAAGCATAATACGTGGCTTTTCTCCGTCCCTGTCACTCAAAATCTGAAGCTCGCATTTTGCCATTTTTTCCCAGTCATCGCCTTTTTTAATGAACGGGTAGCACAGGCATTGTAATATCGTACTGTGCGGTTTAACTTCTGTCCGTGACGCTGTTGCAGTCAGCTCCTCGGTGCTTGAGGAAGGACTTCTGATCATTTCAGAATCCTCTTCCTTGGGTCTGTCTACTAACCAAAAAGCTGGTCGTATTGTTTTTACATTGTGTTTCTTGGATGCTATAATGATGAGCAAATTAAAAACATGGGAAAAAAAAAGACAGAACCGCAAGTACGCACCTGCGGAATTCAAATAACCAAGGAACCGGCGCAGCATATCCGGTGCTTGAACTTGCACAAGAAGTAATGCAGTGTTTGACAAGTGGATTTCCAACAAATTCTCAAAGTCAGTTCCTAAATCGAATAGAAAAAAAAAGTGAATAAAAACCACATGCATGGAACCTTATATAAAAGATTTTTTTCCACAATACCACGTTCTATATGATGCGCTGATACATTGTCCAAGGACACTGGAACATACATCAACTTGAGGTGTTCCGATGATGAAGATCCCATCGTCGGACCAGCAGCACCTTTTTCTCGGCTAAGCAACAGAAACTCTTCTGTACACGATATAACGATACTTGCTCCAGGTTTCCCCACTTTCTTTCTGACGTCCCAGACAATTTCCGTGCCAGAAACAGTAAACAGGAATTTTGGTGGAAGCGGGATGGGTTGCCGACAGAGAAAAGTTGGTAGAGAAGGGACTGTTAGGTAGAGCTTGACAGCGGATGGGCGAAACTTGAAAAGTGTAAATTGTCAGCACATCAACAACAACAAAAAAAAAAGGAGAAAAAATTTTCGTTTTACTTTTTTGGCATCAGATCCATCAGAACCCAAACTCAAACACATGGACGCATCTACTGTTTTCTCCAGGGAGATCATATCGAGGAAGCCATCCATTCCTTCCAAGTGACACATTTGAAGCACCGAGTCCACAAGAGATTGGACTTGATTCTAAAAAAAAAATGATATGAACGAAAAAAAAATACAACGCAAAAAAAGTACGAAATGCAGTTACAATAGCATAGTCCATTGTATCTATTCCCTCAAACGGTAAATTATGTGAAGAAATCTGAAAAAAGTTAGGAACTGGAGACAATAACAGGGATGACCAAACATGTAGGAAAAAGCGAAGCCAAATAGGATGTGCCAGAATCTTGTACAAATAGTCATTCAGTTTCTAATAAAACAAGTAAAGAAAATGTTTCAGCGATTTTAATTGGCAAAAATACCAACTAAGCTCTTAACTTGCACAATTGCATGGTCAAGTTTAACACCCGCGTCTCTTGACTCAAAAAACACTTGATTGCTGTCGGTTGCAGCTTTTAATAAAGCGAAGAAGCGTGTATAATTCGCAACAGTGTTCTATAGTTTAAGGAGTTTTAGAGTTGTCGGAATTGGCAGGAAATCAAGGCGCAGACCTTCCAAGGCCAATCACTGATGATATTAGAATGGCTCTGCAGAGGTCGCAAAAAAATATACATGTATGAATAAATCGACAGGTGGGGGACTCATCGTCTCACATCTGAAATGATTGTGGCAGTTTGTTGCATACAAGCAATTATGTCTGACAGCGAGCTTATCGTTTCAGACAAAAAGCAATGCTGATGGATCAACTAATATTTAAGTATAGGTGAGTCCCAGTACTAGTTACAACAAAGTCATTTGTTACAGTCACAAACGAATTCATATCCTCTACGAAAACTTGTTCAGTTCGACGGAGAATCTCAAAATGTCCAATTTGGCCGTAACGCGACTAGTGAGGGAGTTTTTTTTTTCAGTGGACTGAGATATAAAAAAAATAGGCATACAAAGCGCGTATTCAGAACGCCTTCCACAGTTTCTGTCGGCAGAGCCAAAGGCGATTTACGCAACTACAGCGAATATGTGTATGTTAGGATCAAGTAGATCAGTTGTGTGGTATTGTGAACCTTCAAGCTACCACCAAAAATCCCAACGGAGTTCTTTCGAATGTTCTCAAGGCCAGTTTTGACAGATTGTGTGAAAGAGACTGAGGAGTTTGAAACAAAGCTCCTGTTGAAGCCGGACAGCTACAAAGTTGTCAGAATTAGGGATTAACGCCTGAACGCGTACTGTATCCGGCTCGGCAGCTTCCGCGGCGGTCATGCTTTTGTTGCTGAAGTGAGGTGTGAATGGGCTTAGCGGTTGGCTATTCTTTTGCATTTTGTTTTTTCTTTAAGTTATGTTTAACATTGATAAGTCATCCAATACTGTTCTTCATTTCTTATTTTCAATAGGAAAAAGGATATACAACAGAGGAAAGCATTGACCAAAGTACCCTGAAATGAATGGGTATTGTGGCCGAAACTTCCGCAGGAAAAAGAAGAGAGAACACAGGGGAGAAAAATTAGGTAAAGTATAGAAAACACCAGCAAATATAGAATTTAAACCCATCGGTCATGTCAAGTCGTCCAGGACGTTGTGTTGTGTGCTTGCAGTTATAGAATTGTGTACCGTAATAAAAAAGATCGAGATTTCAATCTCAGAGAGAGGCAGCGCCAGGAAACGATAGAGGAGTTATCGGCCGCTTTCCAAGCTGATGAGCCATTGAAGTTTGGTAAGGTTGAAAACGAGACATGGAGCCATAGCTGCTGCTGTAACTTCCAGCCAACGATGCAGGCGAAGCCACAGACGCAGGCGATGGCATGAATCCTTGTGAAAAGGAAGGGTATGCTTTCCGATGGTAGTACTCTGGTGGCGACGAAGAGTCGAAAGAAGTGGCAGAGGAGTAGTTTGAGGCGAGAGACTGGGGAGGAGGTGTAATTGGCTGAGAAGGAACAGACATGGGCATGGGCATTGGCTTTGGGCCTCCCAGCAATGCATTGATGCGTGCCTCGTACGACGCTAGCTGCTCAGACACCTGGATGTACTCCTCGTCGGAAAAGGCCAGGTCAAAGTCGACGATGGCCAGGAACTGGCGTTCCATCAGGTTGATCTCCGAGGTGGGGAAGAGGCCTTCGGTGAAGGCAACCCACGATCTGTTCTTGTATGTTTTGTCGTTTGTGTATTTGAAGGCCAGGATCAGGGCGGCCAGGAACAGTCTGTGTCCGGAGCACGGCAGGCCTGCGAATAGAGAGTTTAGTAAGAGAAGGTAGGCAGCAGAAGCACCAGCAGTGACTCACCCCGCGCAGACACGGGCAGCTTGCGGCGCACCTTCTCGAGGTACGCCACGGCGACGAGCACGGCGGCGGCGGCGGCGCGCGACCGCGACACGACGGCGGACACAAACTGCGGCAGCGGCGGCAGCGACGATGGCGCCGCCGGCGGCGGGCAGCGGATGACCTGCGCGGAGACATGCGCGCAGAGCGCGACGTGGGCGGCGGACGGACTGGCGCTCATAGTGGGGTGGGGGTGTGTGTGTGTGTCGAGGTGTTGGTTGGGTGGCTGGAGGGACGTGCGTCTCTTTATAAACTTGGGGTGGAGGGTGGCACTGAAAAGTTTCATCTCACAAGACTTTGATTAAATACTGCGAAAAATTCTCATCAAAGCGTTGCAATTTTTGGCCAATTTTTGGTGTGGTGAGATTTTTGACAAATGAATTTTTGAAACTGCACAGCGACGCAGTGCCGGCGACCGCCGGGGAGGGCGCGCGAGGCGTGTTTTTAGGCGTCTTGGCACAACTGCGCGTGGATTTCCGAGGTGTGTCTTGGTTAAGTTCAACAAGAGTGTCTATCTGCTTTGCACGCGAAACTGAACTGAGAAAAGCCAAAATTCAAAAGCACGTGTTGCTCACTAAGACAGAGCAAACGCACATATACTGAATAAACTGCGACAGCCTTCTTTTTTTTCTTTTCGGAAAAACTCGCTAGAAAACTCCGACATTTGCCATTCAATCACTGGGTGGCACGAATGGAAGCAAAGCACTTGTGACTGCAACCGTCACGCGACATAGAAATAAGAAAGAACGCGAGCCCCATATCTTAAATCCTCCTTGATTGTGGTATGGAATCAATCCCGCAACAAGCAAAACGGGGTTGTCGCCAATTTGGAACTGCATCAGCCCAACAACCCCTATTTTGGCTGCGCTGTGCAAGGGTTGGCATTCGATAACAGTTCGATAACAATTCAAATGATAACAATACGTAATTAATTCATGTTTGTAACGTTTAATTTTGGTGTGCTGAAACTCTTGCAAGTACCCTTCTCCAAAGCCACCCTCAAATAATCAAGTCTCTTGGTGCCAGCATACTCATGGCGAATAATGCACCTTACTGTCTTTGCAGATTCCCTGCAATAGCAACACGAGCAGCTTCGCGAATTGCTGCAAATGCAGTTTCGAACGCTGGCTCTCCTTCATCGCCATCAACATTGATAAATTCGTTCATGAAGTCATTATCGTCATCATCAATCTCACTCCCAGAAGCTGTGCTGCCACCCACACTTGCAGAATCATCCCCCAATCCCATCCGTTCTTCACTATTGTTTGATTTCTTCCGCTTTACTTTCTTTCCTTTCCATTTCTTTCCTCTACTCCGTTTTGATTTCTCCCCATTCAAGACCTGACTCATGTTCAGTCCCGGAGGAAGAACGACACGTTGAGAAATTACGCGATGAACATTCTCAGCCAAAAGTGCAGCAGTCCCGTTTTGAATGCATGATTCCAAATCAACAGGTGGATTGTTTTTGGGCCCATGAAGCTTGACCCACTTTCCAACAAGGGGTCGACTCAGTTGAAGTTCGTCTGCTGCCTTATTTCGTCCTATAATTGCAGCATATGCCGCCACAGCTTCTTTCTGGCTATTTGAATAGAATCTTCGATGTTTAGGGATTGTAACGTCTAACTTTTGGCTGTTAACGTCAGCAAACTGAGTTGGTCCACGCATAAAGACACGCCAACCACTCACCCATCGTTGGAATGGCGCTCACAACTGAGTCAGAGATATTGAGTTCAACACTGATTGACGGTGCAATCGAGCTGATTGGTGAAGTTTCGGCGTCTCCAACGACTTGAAGTGTGCCACCACCACCTTTGGATGTATTCTTCTTTGAGAAGGGGTCCTTTTTCGGTCGCCCTCGCTTCTTCTTTGTGGTGCTATCAGGCAATAGGGGGGCTTCATTCTCACTCTCGGTTTCAATGTCGGGGCCAAGTAGAGTGGGATCAAATCGTGGAGCAGAGGACATGATTATTGCATCTGCGAAAATAACCACAGATAAAAAGAATGTGGACGTATCAACGGAACAACGTGTTTCAATTTCTCTGTCACTGGCTCTATTTATTCTACATACACGGTTCAACTTGACATGCGAGATCTGCCGGATCAGCGTGCCTTCAAGGGCAAAGCATGAAACCTCCATTTTTGACTGTTTTTGCAGGGACTTGCATTCGTTTTGTTGCCGTGCGGCAGTTGTTTGCTGGCGCGATGGTCCTTCATTTTAAAAAAAATAAAGGATAAAAGGAAAAACGACAACATAAGTCTTTTTGCAGAGAAGGGTTTGTCTTTGAAAAGACTGAATATCCTCCAAAGCAAAAGAAAGAACAGAGCTTCGGTTTCCATAAACTGTGTTTTGGGCGTTTCTCCTTTTTTGAGTGTAAATCCTCCCAAAGATCTCCATTCAAACTTCTCGTTTTCTTCCACAGAAGAAGAAGGGGTGGCAGCGATGGATCCACTAAGCTTAGTTCCTCAACATATTCGTTTGCTTGCAAAGAAGAGGCCGCCGCGACAAGATGACAAATCAGACAACCTTTCCTCAGCTTTGACGCAATCTTGGCAACTCCCTTACAGCCAACACGAAGAGTTTGCTCTTGTAGCAATCATTGATATATCGGGTTATTCGAAGCTTTCCAGCTACTTACAAGAAGTGTTGGGATCAGACAGTGGAGCAAAAGTGAAGGAGCTTTTGAACAAACCCATCAATGCAATCATAAAACACGTACACATGAGCGGGGGATCCGTCGTAAAGTTTGCCGGAGATGCTGTGATAGCGATGTGGTAAAAAAGTCATTCTTTTTCTGTGGATGCAAGACTTTGCTGATTCCCCCATCTTGTGTGTGCGTGTGTTTTTTTTTCAAGGTCTGTACCCTCAACAAGCCAGGAAATACGCGAAACTACAGTTCGACGCGTCTTCACGAGTTGTCTGCAACTAATGATATTCTTCAAAAATTATGAACTTGTTGTTCCATTGAAACAAGCCGGACAAACAGGAACAACAAGTTCAGCATCGTCAACACGAACGGACGGCCGCAGAAACTCTGTCGACGCCACCAACGATCGGAGGAGATCATCATCGGTTATAACTGAAGCCTTGGAAAAGCAGACCAAGAAGCAACCGCTGAAAATACATATTGGGTTGGGGATTGGAGAAATGCAACATGTGCATATTGGCGACGACGTGAGCAAGACAGGATCTGCAGATGGTCTGTTTCCTCGTTCAGAGTACTTTATCGCCGGGAAATCGTTAAAGAATTCGGGTATTCTGCTTGGTCTTGGGAAACCGGGAGATTTCACATTCGACTCTATTGGACATGACTTTGTTATTGGTGCCATGACGGCTGAGCCTTCATTTCCACCAGTTAGAAAAGGATCGAGAGAGTTGGGAGGAAGATACTTTATGGTCACTGAAACGGATCCGATCGACAAATACCTTCTCTGCTTGAATCAAGCCCTGCAAGCACAGCCGGATTTGAATAGCGACTCTGAAGGAACATTAATAAGCTCAAAAGAAAGAGATTCTGGCTTCATCAACACAATTGTGCCCTATATTGACGACGCTTTAGCCCAAAGTGTTCGAGTTGTGGAACCCGTAAGCTCTTCCGAAGAATTGGACGGAGAAAGCCCATTTAGTGTAGATTTAGGAAATTATGACCAATTGAGAGGCGTTGCTGTCTTGTTTCTTTACTTTCCAGCATTCAATGTTGATACTGTAGCTCAGCCAGACAACCTATCAAAGTTGCAGAAAATAACAGTCGTTATTCTAGCAGCAATACGGAAACACCAAGGATGTTTGAGGCAGTTTAATTGTGACGACAAATCACTTACTGCCTTGTTGGTTTGGGGTTTGGAAGGTTTTGCACATGAGAAAAGCGAATGCTACTTTTCGATGGCTGCTGCGATGGATATGATTCCTCAATTGGGGGAAATAATAGGCAATTATTTCGCAATTGGGGCAACGAAGGGGACCGTTTTTGCGGGCATTATTGGAAATCAGAACAGATGCGATGGGACATTATTGGGAGTCTGCGTTAATAATGCTGCGAGATTAATGTGTCTCGATCGATGTATGGGTGGAATATTATGCGATGAGGATACTTACAAGGATACTTCTGACACCATTGAATATGATACCGATATCCCGGAGGTGATATTGAAAGGTGCGGCTTGATTCATATTTTTTTTTTTTTGGTTTTAGTTTTCTTAGTCCCATATATCTGAACGACTCAATAAGGTGTACCGAATCCAGTGAAAGTATATTCTCCCCTCCAACGAAATCAAGCCCAGAAAGTGGCAAAAGCAAAAGTCATAATAGAAGGCCGTGAAAACGAAATCAAAGAAATATCAGAAGTTATAACTTCTTGGATAACAGAAAGCAAACGCCGGTTATTAATAGCAGGAAGGAGTGGGACAGGGAAATCAATCCTGCTGCAGCACATTGAAGAAAAGGTCAAAGAGATTCCTCGTAGCATTCTTTGGTAAACCCCCGTACAATAACCGTTGATTCCGACTTTTTTTTGAAGTTAACTTTAAAATTTTCGGTTTTCTTTTTCTTCAGTGTCGGTAAATGCCAAGAAAACCATCAAAACACGCTACTATCTGCATATACACACGTAGTCAATGAGCTAGCATCTAATATTCGTTCACAGCATGTGAAAACAAGAGATTTATTTGTTTTGATGCAGCAAGAGGCAAATGCATCACGCTCATCATTGTGCGCAGACACTATTTCTGGAAGGACGAGCATTCAGAGTCGCGGAAATAAGTCAAAAAGCATGACCAAAGTGGAAACGGTTGAAGTATTTGGAAAAGTTTCAGCAACAGACATTGCAAACCTGCCAGGTTTGGTCAGGCAAGCTTCAAACAAAAAAGCGCCGCCAGAAACAACAGAAGAGTCAAAAAAGCTGAAGGGAGGCGAACACAGAAAATCGAGTCCAAACACTTTGGTGCAGACGGAAGCGTTGTTACCAGAACCATTTGAACTCTCAAAACTCAAACGCTCTCCTTCTCTGACAAGGCAGGATTCAGTCACTTCAACGAATGACCAGCTTAAGGTTCCCAAGCGACAATTAACAAAAGGCGGATCATCAAGATCGATTGGCAAAGAGGATATCAAAAAGGTTGGACACCGACAAGCAATATCCATAGAGCCGAAATCAAATAATGCTAAATTGGACAATTTGCTAACTGCTGCTACATCCTTGTCAAATATTTCTGCTGCCTGTGGCGTAGAAATCTTTTCACCTGCAACAAACACGACATCAATTAAAGCAAGCGTCGATAATATTCAAGATTTAACATTGGCTGAGCTGATGGCAACGTTGTTTACTGGTCCAGAATGCGATACATTAAATGCCATTCCCGCTCTGAACTTGAGTTCAAATAACCAAGTGGTGACGCAAGAGATTTTACCTCGCATAGCTCTGCTTTTTGCCAAACTTTTTGAAGCACTTGCAAGCGTCGGCCATCGAGTTTGCATTATCTTCGACGACCTTCAATGGTGTGATGCGTATTCCCTTGAACTTACGCTATGTTTGATGCAAAAATGCAATAATGTTCTGTTTGTTGGCTTAAAACGGCCGATTGAGGTAATTTTATGATTTCGACACTCCTACTTTGCTCCCAAAAAAAAAAGGATTGATTCTTGAAGTCCTCTTTGTAGGAATGGAAAGAGAGTCGAATCCCAATGCTTCTTAAAATCAAATCAAATACTACAAATTACATTGGTCTCTCCAACTTGGACAGGCTAGCTATTGAAGCAATCATCAAACAACTCTCGATATTGAATCCAACGTCTGTCAGCAAAGAACTGACTGATGAAATATTCAACCGAAGTCAAGGAAATCCTTTAGTTGCACAAGTTTTAATACGTATTTTAAATGATGATGTTAATGTTGCACTGGCGGATGGTGTATTGGTTCGAAGAGGAGACAAGAATTCTGCCACCTTGCCTTCGGGAGCAACTGCAGCAGTGGTAGCACAGTAAGATCAGCGAAAAAAACTATATTTTTCCGTTATTTTCTTACACTCAATTCCAGATTTGACAAACTAAAGGGTCCCATGAAGCTTATCCTGAAATATGCTTCGATATCGGGTATGTCGTTCAATGTTCAAGAGCTCAACGAGATAATCCTGAAGTCCAACGAGACTCTCCCATATGACAAGACTCATTTGGGAATAATTCAGATAATTGAGACAAGCGATGTTTATCAGTTTGTCAAAAAGACAGACATGAAGGACGTTTACTGTTTCTCTCACTTTCTCATTCAGCAAGGGATTCTGTCAACAATGGTCCCTTCAAAAAGGGAAGAAATCCACTCTGTTTATGCCGACTACTTTCTCAAGAAAATGAATAAGTCTGCCAACAAGTGGGAAAATATTCAAGCCGTTGTTTACCATTTATTTCAAGTGACTGGCCAGGAAGAGCGAAAGCAGATAACTCTTTACACTGCGTTTTTAGAGTCTGCCGAAATGGGAATGATCAGTGAAGCGTTTGAGTTTTATGAAGCACTGCAGGACTTTGAAAACAAATTAGAGCTTGCAAGAAATGTTTACGAAGCAATTCGTGAGCACCGATTGCTGGCATACATTCATTTGGGAAAAGGGTAAGGGAAAAAAAAAACCAAAGACAACTTGAGATATTCTCTCAGCTTATTCATTCATTCCATTGTAATTTTCAATAGACACATGGTGGAATCGATGGAACATTGTCGAGCTGGGTTAGCGTTGGCAGGACAACCGATCACATCAAACAATATCATTGCAGCAACAAGATTCGCGAAAATGTTTCGAGCAGCGTCTCAAATACTTGCATCCAAGGACGAAGCAAAGCAAATTTCTGTCTCGGCGTCGTTTGTAAAGTCAACGTTCTCAAAAGCTTTCCAACCCAATAATCCAACTACAAATGCAATACGTGCATCTATTGCGTCAAGGAGAGGTTCAAGGAGAACATCAAGAATCAATTCAAATTCACACGACCTCAATTGGAAAGTTATAGATGAGATTGTACAAACCCTACGACTCCGGCAAAAAATGACGCCTCCTTCATTCGAACTCATTGAAATGCAAGGAGTCTGCCTTATTCTCGGAGTGAAATTAATGAAGGAGCGGGAGTTGGCTGTGGCGTCCTATTTCGCTGAGTTTTCCACCTCGCTCAATCTTCTTGGGTTCGACAAATTGAGTCAAATAGCAAGCGCGCGCTGTCAGCAGCTTGTGGATGACTTCAAGGAAACGAATGGACCAGATTATGTTCCTACTGATGAAGAGGATAAATCTATCGCTGCAATCTTCAAATCTCAAGGTCAACATCATTGGAAAAATGGAAAGTGGAATGAAGCGGCTGCTTTGATCAGTTAAGAAAGCACCATTTGGTCCGAGAACAAAAAATCATAACATTGCGTTTCGTCTGTTAGAATCAGCGGAGGAGTTATTGAGCAACCGCGGACGTGGGTTTTCAGACGATTGTTATCTTGCACGAAACGACGCCGCAAATCTGTATTTAATGTACTACAGCGTTCACTTTTATATACTTGAATTAACTAAAAAAAAAAAAAATCAGCGGAGGGAATTTTTTCCGTTGCAAGGCCTTGGTTGAAGATGATATGAAATTTCATTTGACAGATGAGTATGAGGAGTTAAATGCTGAGTTTTACTTTCGACAAGCTGCACTCGCTGCTGAGGAAGGTGTCTTTGAGAGTGCTGAGAGGTGGTACAACCAAGCCTTGGAACTTTACGTTTGTATTCTTATCATTTCCTTTTTTATTTCTTATTTTAAAATTCCTTGTTTTTTTTTTTTAAGTCCGTAAGTCAGGACGATTCATTGCGAACTCTTGCATGTATGTCAAACGCTTTAAGAGCAGCAATTATGATTCTTCATGGCGTCGATGGTGATGAAGGATCCACAAAGTACCTTTTGGGGCGAATATCCATGCATCTCGAGACATGTTTAGAAAAGACAGAAGAAATCGAGCCTCTTCAAGTCCCGCTTGCCGCTCGAATATGGATTACAATTCTACTGCTACTAATAGAGCTTCATACTAATCTTGGCCAAAATACCGTGCTCAAGTCAAACCTTGCAACATCAATTCGCGCTATAACTGTACAAATTCAAAAAACAAACAAACCAAATTTGTTGAAGCCATTAACTCCCTTAAATGCGCTTTGTCGGTGTATCGCTCATGGGATTGGATTTCTTTGGTTGGAAAAATCAAATATTGTGGGATTTGAATCGTCAATAAGGAAGGGGATAAGTCAAGTTGAAGGAGGAAGCTCACTGATGGACAAGCAACTTAAAAGGGCCATACTGGTACGACTATGGAGAGTTCAAGCTGTTTCAGGCAATGCAAACTGCAAGACAGAGAGCTGGATTGCTGAGGGCAAGGGTCATATGAAATCCTTTGAGACGGATGGGTTTATTTACGAAGGAGAGTTACTGCGTGCGGCACTGAATCATGTGAATCCCAACTTTATATAAATATTCAAGGCATGTTAAATTTTCTTGCATCCGCTGGCAAAGCGCTTGTTGCGCCAGCGGGCAACAAGCCGCTGACGATCGTTGCTGGCAACGAGGCGTGCGACGTCGACTCGCTTGTTTCAGCGGTCGGGCTCGCGCGCCTGCTTTCGCTCAAGTACGGCGCGCAGGGCGAGTTTGCGCCGCTCGTTGCGATCGAGCGCGCCGACTTTCGGCTGCGCACGGACTGCCTGGCGGCGCTGCGTGCGGCGTACCCGGACGAGCACGCGCAGATTGCGGCGCAGCTGCTGTTTCTCGACGCGCTGCCCGCCGCTGCCGCCGCCGCCGCCGCCGCCGCGCCCGCGCGCCTGGTGCTGACGGACCACAACGCGCCGGCGCTGTCGCTGACGCGGCGCCTCAACAACGCGTTCGCCGTCGTCGGCATCGTCGACCACCACGCCGACGAGCGCAAGCACACCCACTGCGAGCTGATGCGCATCGTCGAGCCCGTCGGGAGCGCCTCGTCGCTGGTCACAAATCTATTCACCGCGAACAACCTGGCCCATGCAATCGACGCGCCATTGGCCACCCTGCTGCTGTGTCCTATTCTGCTCGACACCGTCAACCTGGATCCGGCTGCCGGCCGTCTGACGCCGCAGGACGCGGAAGCGTCCTCCTTCCTGATTTCTGTGATTCAAAGAGATGATCCCGGCTTTTCTGCATCTAGCCTCTTTGAAGCGCTGCAACGGGCCAAGTTCGATACCTCTTCCCTTACGTGTCTCGAGATGCTTCGAAAGGATTACAAACAGACGTCATGCGGAAGAGGTGTTATTGGACACAAAATTGAGCTTGGAATCTCGAGTGTCGGTGCGTCATGGGATAATCTGACTGCTCGGGAAGACTGTGCAAATAATTCAGGCAAGGCGGTGGAAGTTATTCGCGATTTCATGGAATCAAAGAAATTGGAAGTATTTGTCATAATGACTGCTTTTGAAACTTGTGGAATCTTTAAGCGGGAAATGATAGTTTTCTCATCTTTGAACAAGCCAAAATTGTTTAGGGGCTTGATGGATGACACCGAGATTCAGTTGTCTGACCAAAACCCATCCTTATACAAGCCCTTCTTGAAATCACACGAAGATATGCAATTATATGATGTTGGGAATTTAAAAATGTCAAGGAAAATTTTTCAACCCATCTTGGTTAGAATCATCACATCTTTGGCTTAAGTAATTTTCTTTCGTTTTTGAAAATAAAGGAGTAATTGCAAAAGTCCTCAATTCAGTGGAATAAGTTACCAATCACTGATTACTGCTGCTAGCCTCATCCTTCTTTTTGCCGCCAAACAAACCTCCAAAAATTTTCTTTCCAGAACCAGGTCGGCCACCATCCTTGTCTTTGCCTTTCCCCCAACCAAACTTGCTACTTTGTGAATTGAGAGACGGGGAACTCGAGTGTACGGACTCTCCTCCACTGGTTATATGATTTGGAATTGCTGGAACCGGGTGTGAAGGTGATGAGTTGGAACCAATATCTTCGGGAGGCACTGCCGTCTCCCCGCGATTATGACCCATTCCATCTGAGCCACTATTAGCAGCAGAATCATCAGGAATAGATTGCTTAACGGGAGAGCTTCCTGGAGTTTTTGTTGGACTGGCATTATTAAGACTTTCTGTGCTTACAGAAGCTGCTAAATTTGCAACTTGGCGACACATTGGACATTGAAACATTTGACTTTGCATCAATAAACTGTTTACACATTTGTAGTGGAAGCAGTGGCTACAAGGGGCGATAAATATTGCTTGTAGTGGAGCTATTTCTCCGATACAAATGCAACAATCTTCCGGCGCCGAGTCATCGTCGTCATCCGTATGAGCAGAATGTGGATTTGATGCACTCAGTAGCTGCTTTAAGGCTTTCTTGAACCTTTTGTTCTCAACAATTAAAAAACAGTGAACTAAAATTCAGAAAGTTTGCTTTCTTACTTTGCCGGATTTGCCTTCTTCCGAAGCTGTTTGATCCATGTATTATCGTAAAACCCGATACGAACAGAGACACATTTATACAAATCCTCTTTTGCCATGAATTGTCATTGAATTAAAAAAAAAAAACGGAGAATGGGTTTTTGGGTTTGGAGACATTGCAGAAAAACTAACCATCCGATTTTCCTTTGTAATCGACTCCAAAGACTAATAAATCGTTTTCGCGAAGCGTGTAAGGTCGACTTTCTTTTCCTGACGGACTCAAACGCATCTTGTTCAAGAAAGTGCCAGAAGAGCTTCCCGCATCTTTGACAAACAGCTACACCTCTCCAAATTATTATCTCGCCTTCGAGCAAAAGTAAGAAAAATGATGTTTTTTCTTTTACCTGCCCATCGGCGATCCAAATCTCTGCGTGATTTCTGCTGACGACTTTTGATTGGTACCATACATTAAGAATACTATCTTTCTGGCCCTCGAGCATCTGCTCGACGCCATTTTTGACCACTTTACGGCCGATTCGCACGACATCGCCTTCTTTGATTTTGCGCTCGAGACATTCGACAGTGGGGTTGGGGGGCTGTCCTTGCTGCACAAAAGGAATCAGCTGGAAGTGCAGCTCGCGCATGACTTCGGGGACTTCTTCTGGCTCTTCTTCTTTTGCTGCTGCTTGCGGCAGACTGGGCTGTGGGGGCGCCGCCACGGACGCGTCGGCGCCGGACGCGGGGAGCCCGGCGGCGGCAGCCTCCGCGTCGGCGTCGGCGTCGGCGTCGGCGTGCGGATGGGCGCGCTGTGCCAGCGGACTCGGCGCGGCAGTCAGCGGCAGCGCGGCGGCGGCGGCGGCGGCGGCGGCTCCGGGCAGCGCGGGCGCGTCGGCGGCGGCAAAGGCGAACGGCGGCGGCGCGTTGAGGCTGAACACCGACGCGTTGGTGTCCTCGGCGGCGGCCGATCCCGATCCCGCTCCGGATCCGGCTCCGGCTCCGGATGCTCCCGCTCCGGATGGCCCCTCGGCGCCCGGCGTCTGCGCCACCGTCGGCGTCGTGTCGCTGTCGCGCGCGTCGGCGGTGAGGTCGGGCGTTGTGCCAAGGTGGTGAGTGACGCTGGATGTTATCTGATGCGTGTCGTCTGATGCGGCGTCAAGAAGCGGGGTTTGGACCGTTGGCGGCGACAGGCTTGCTTGCGTTGCTTTGCCTGCATCGGGCGCAGGTGCTACAACGTTCGAGCTCGACCTGTTCATTTTCACAGTCAAAGATCTGTATTCTATTCTATTGTTTTGGGCAAAAAGAATTGTCGGATTTCCAAGTTTTTTTTTTTTTTTTTTTTTTTTTTTTTTTTTTTTTTTTTTTTTTGTGGATTTCTATTCAGATCTATTTATTGCAGTGTGCTACTGATTGGGCGACGCCACGCTTGCAAAATAATGTATTCTACGTCTCACAGGGCTCACACTGCGAACAAAGAGGTGTTCTCCAGGAGTCGTTGCCAAACGACGGCAACAAGAGCATGATGAGGCATAATCTGCGCTACGTGGACGAGACAAAATAGTGCTTGGCCGATTTCCAAATTCACGGTGATGGTAATGGTGAACAAGCGTTGGTGGTGTTGGGGCAATGACATGTTCAGCCACAAATCTCGCAACCAACTTCCCTTCATCTTCAACCTCATCGGCGTCTTCATTATTCGGACTCCCCGGCTCATTTGGTGAAATTGGCGTTAATATAACACGCCGGTATCCTTCAGTGGGACTTCTTGGAGGAACACCAGGCAAACACAAATTTAATGACGGATACTGTTGTCCCAATGTATAACTGAACATACAACCCACTGTAGAAATCAGAATAAAGGTGTATTCTACGTTTGAAAAGTCAACACTGGCGTTTCGAATCTGAGCCAGAACCAATGGAAATGCAAACAGTGATATATTTAGCGCAACGGCCAGAAATCCATACCCTGTAGCAATTTGATTGTCTGGAACCAGTAGTGGTACACATGGCCACAATGCTGCTGCGAATATTGAGAATCCGATGCCAATCAAGATCATCGGAAGCGTTGGGAATATGAAACTGAATTCAATGACAGTGTGGCCCAATACAAGCATCAGCGCTGCGAAAGCCAAAAAATTGGCTCTATGACCAACTTTATCCAAGACTAGACCAGCAGCGGGGGTCCCAATCGCTGCGATCCACTCTGGAATCGACATGACTGCAAATGCATGTGAGACAGATTATGTTAAGATACAAAAAAAAAATACATACCAAGTCCCGCAGTATGAGAATCTAAATTCCATTTGTCTCGAAATAGAATGGTTGAGATTTGAAAGAATGGAATCGTCGCTCCTACAGGATCAATCAAAGTTATTGAAAAAAAAAACAAAAAAAAAACGCACACACCGTATAAGAATATTGTGACGGCACAAAGCAGCCAGAAGCCTCGGCTTAGACTCAAGCACTGGGACAGATGTTGTTGCTCATCTTCTTCATCAAATTCTTCACTTTCATACCCTCCTTCATCAATTAAAATTTTGAGTCCCGCTGTATTCGTATTGATAACTTGGCTACGGCTAGATGAACCGGAACTTGTATCTGCAGGCCGATGTTCAAAAATCTCTTGAACATATTCCTCCTCATGACCAATAGCAACTGCGCTCATAGGGCTCATCCTTTCGTCCGCCAAGAGCGGACGTGTTTCTTCATTTGTTGATAATTTTGCTACATTAACGCTTGCTAGGAGCCGCCTGCAGTCACGATTCATCCATATCAACATCAACCCATTCATGAAGCTAAAAACACAGAATCCAACACCAACCCAGGCAGCAAACACAACGGTATATTTCGAAGCTAAAATCGGGCTTATGGCGTCATTTGATGCTGTAACAACGCGCGCATACGCGAGATTTATCGCCAAGGCAAAGGCCAAACCGCGTCCAGAAAACCAATCCGTTAAAATACTCGCAACGGCAACCTCCAAGCTTTCTCCGCCCAAACCAAATAAAGTTCTTCCAACCAGCAGTAAGGCAAAGTTTTTAGAGCTTAAAGCGAGAGCAAACATTACTTGGCCAATGAGCACCAGTGCCGAAAAAACGATAATCATGGGACCCGGCCCAATTCTATCCACAAGTAAGCCTCCAATCACTGGAAAAAACTGTATGACGACTTTTAGTTGTGGGGATCATGACACCACAAAAAAAAACCACTCAAACTCACAATGTTGGGCAGGCTGCTGGACGAATACATCCAGCTCAGCTGCCATCTGAACTTGTCTTCTTCGGAACCTAGCCACTGCTGAAGTGCTTCCGCGACTGAAGCCGGGAAGTCAAAATTGAAATAGTTTCCTGTCATTAGGAAACTGGCCACCAACAGGAGCTTCCAGTGCGCCAAAGTCGCCTGATCTGGCGGTCAGATCTGGTTTTTGATAAGACGTACTTTGGTGTTTACCTTTTTGTGCCTCATGATAATTTTATCACTTCTAAAAGAAAGAAAGAATCAAGCGTCGGGATTTATTGCATAAACTGGAATCAAAACGTAGAACGCGAATACGCCACCCAACCCAGCAACACTCCCCAACAACAATAATAATATAAGTGCAATTCTAGGATAGTAAGTCAAGTCAAATACTAAAACGGAGTCCGGGACCTGGTTTTAAAATCTGTTATTATCATGCCAAGCCGTGTTTATGGATTCTTACTGAGCCCACTGGCGCCTTTGGCAGGTAGTTCAACAAAACCACAATCAAGGCCATCAATATTGCGGATGCAAAGTAAATTAGTCTGCAGATATTACATTAATCAATGCCAATGATCATTTCTTTCCACGAACCCAGCCAAATCGTGCATTGAGAAGGACAGACTAAAGACCACCAAAACCCCGCCAACAAACATGCAAATAAAAGCCCCCCAACCAACCCCCATTATTTTGGTTGCAGGTACCATCGCGTTTGGTGATATGAGGCTGCTGTTTGTCATATTGTATACCCAGTATTCCACTACCGGGCTTGGCATGGTATCAGTGCCTCCTTCAGCATAGCTTATATAAAGTAGAACTATAATGAATGCCAGCCAGATTCTTAATGATCCCATTGCTTTCTGGTTTGTTTTGATCAAAAACAAAATTTGTTGAAAAAAACAAATTTATTTCATTATTATTCTATGCTAAAATGCCGCGATCAAAAATACACCCATCACAGTCGCACTCGTACTCCCATTTCCACTCACGACGAACTAGCACGGCATCACGAGCCTCTGGAAAACTGCTGGACTCCACAATGCTATTGGCCTCTGAAAAACCAGTGGTGACTCCCCAATCTCCAGAGTCCGAACCGACTGAATCGCGACATTGGCTATGGCTCACCTTTAATGATCAAGTAATCGAAAAAGAGTTCCAAGAATTCATGCTGAAGCGCGAGAGGATACCCCTTTTTGTAAGAACTGCCCGCTTTGACTTGTCATTTGTGACTGACTAAAACAACATGAACAAACATACTAGACGGCAAGTATCACTTTGCTTCTTCTTAGTATAGCTATTATTATAGTCGCTGCGCTTTCTGTCCCCTTTACAACAATCGCCGCGCTTGCCTTCACAGTACCTCAAACTGTGAATATACTGCTCTTTGCCCTTGCCTTCATTGGAGCTTTTTGTGACTTTGTTCTATTGACTCAAATATGTGTGTTGATTCTAATAGTCCACAATACTTTTGGAAAACCTCTTTGGACGACACTTTTGGTACCGTCTGCCATTGGGCCATCAGTTTCATGCGTGATTTTCCAGTCGGTCATATTTATGGTCTTCCCTCACGACTTGAAAGCCTCGTTTCTGGCGTCTACAGGTTCACTACTAGGCGGACTCATAGCAGTGTTGGTGATGATTGGGACACAGCCTGGGTTTGTTGGAAGATTCAGTGGAGCATCTGCGTTTGTAACGTATGTTCTGGTGATTTCTAATTCGTGGCTGTATCTTCGCCTGAAGCAGCGGTCGCTTCGCAAACTGTTTCTCCTTGTAAGGAGAAAGCGGAAGATGTATAAGCTTTTGGCATCAAAGGGAATCACTCTTCCAAAAGACTCAGTCACTGGCTTGTGGAGAGGTCCGCCTGTCTCTCGGGTTGCCAAAAAAACACAAGTATATGGCAGTGGATTATACAATACAAATGGCGCCTTTATGGAAAGTACGCGAGATTTCCGGAGGGTTGGCAGCAACTATGCGTATTCGTCTTCTGCACGGCATAGACCAGCAACCGGACATTCTGCTGCAGAATCTATTCGCGAAGAATACGATGAATCACTGAAAAGCAGACCTACTTCTGCTTTTTACCGTTTTGTGAATGCATCAACTATTTTTGATGATACGGTTGGCAGTGGAGGGCGACGAAGGCATCATCAGGAGTATCCACTTAATATTCGTGCTATTAAATCGCACGATGTGGAACCTCAGTGGCAGATTGTGAGCTTCTTTCTTGGGCAAGCACCCTGGCCCACTTACAACGAGAGGAGATACTTACGACACCAGGCTCGATACAACTCAACTGGGTTTCTCTTTGCAATGGCTCGCTTGTTCTCAGTGAACCTTATATGTGCCATATTGGATCACTATGATCGAATAACTTATGGAACGGCGTCAACAGCTGTCACAACGAATCACCTTCTCCTTCAGATAATTCCGTTTGTTGCTATCCCTATAATCGCCATCGCTGCAGCTCTCATTCTTCATAGAATGAATAGGCTGCTCCTTATTCAACCCCTTACCGTATTGACATACTGGGGACTTGTTGCTGCATATCTGCTTTCACCTATTGAGCAGATGTCCCAAGTCTCCCCTGATGCCATCCCTCAATCAAAAATGACGGCATACCTGGTTACGACTATAATTCTCGCCTCTCAATCGGGGCTAATCCCGTCCAGAAGTTTTGTACCGTGGTGTATGTCTGTTGTGTTTCTTGCAGTCACGCATATTCCGCTTGTTCTTAGTTGGGACGGTGCTAAAAGTGATAATACTGTGATGGCATGGGGAATGGCGCTCCAGGTTATGATTCTGTCGATATGCATGGCTCCCCTTGTTCGTGCATTTGATGCTATTTGTAGAGAGTCTTTCGAAGCACTGCAGACCATAAAATGCTGTGTAGACTTGGTAAAAGTACAACCTCATCTTGCTAATGAGCAGCAGCAGCAGCGAGAGCAACTCCAAAAACAGTCAGAAGGATGGGGGGGTGATATGCAAGATGGCATCGTTCATGGGTTTCTTCCGGGGCGTGGTTACGCAGCAGGTTGCGAGTACGATCCTCGTATGAATGGATACAATTCCATCGGGTATGGCGGCAGTTTTGGTGGGAACTATTATGATGCATATTATTCTCAAGATTACAACAACTACGAGAAAATTCAAAACGATGATCGAATAATGGGATCAGTGGATCAAATGGTATTCGAAGTGATGGGAGAATCGTTGATTACAGACAATATTCAAAGCAAACGGCCCCAAACTCAAAGGACCCAGCCGGATAAAGTCTCAGGAACCAATGAAGTGTCCAAGAAACTTCAAACACTATTAGATCAATGCGATATGTGGCTTTTGGAAATGAAAACGGAGACTCGACAAAATTCGGCAGAGATTTCACAAGTAACTGTGTCCTCTACTGTTTCGACTGAGTTGCAATCAAGAGATGCGACAATGTCTAATAGTATTGATCCGGTCAATGGTTTGTAAATCCAAAAACATTGCTATATCCTAACAAAGACACGCATCACTCTTTAGAAATGAATTCGACGCAGGCATTTAGTATGCAAGATCTTGTTGATCAATATCTTACAAGTAATGTTAATTTATCAAGTGCATCTGCTGCCAACTTGATAGATAAAATGGCGACAGAACTTACTGCTGTTTCAACAGCATCTAAAGTACCGGGATCTCCCCACATGGCTGACCCAAATGAGATGGAAATTGCGCGAATAGAGCTTCAAGATGAAAAACCTGGCTCTGCAGTCGACGCAGCCATGTCCCAAACAGAAGTCGCCGTTCAAAGCCAAGAAAACTCAGATAAAGAACCTCCACAACAACCCTTAACATCGGATGGTGATTCTAAGACATCAAAGCCATCGCTTGCTCAAAGTGTGATGTCATTATTCCAACGGAAACCCAAAACTTCATCCAGTAGCCTTCCCAAAAGCAAAGCTTTGGGAGAAGAAAATAACCCAACTCAAATCCTAACAACCGGACCTGCTGCGGACAATAATTTGATACTTAATGAGGCCGTCATTTTGGGTCAGCAGCAAGACGCTGAGACAATCGTAAAGGGATTTGATGATTCAATGCCAACTCTTCCCCCAGTTTCCACACTGCCCGAAACAGAAAGACAAGATTACAGCCAAGAAGGCATTACATCTGTAATTTCCACGACAAAATTGGATTCCCTGATTGGGACTGACTTTCGAAATCCGAGATTGAAATTGCTTGGAAAACTGGATGATGAAAATTCACTCATTGATCCAGCGCTGGAGTCACATCATCGCTATCCCAAGAAAACCATTGATCCCAAATCATCTTACCGGGGAATCGTTGAACTTGAGCATCCAATGAGTCGCGTTATTGTTGAAACACAACAGGAGCCTTCAAATATAACCTCTGTCACGTCATCGACGGCTTCAATGGGTCCTGCATATCTGGGATTTACACCACCAGCCACCTCACAAGGACGCAATGGACTCGGTTCGCCTTTCAGCACACCAGCACCTCTGGAAACACGTCGATTACCTGCACTGAATCCAATACGTGCATCTGTTCCTTCTAATTTAGTCGAGAAACCAGAAGGCTCCACACCGTTGCCAGATGCTCCTCATGAATAAAAAATAGTTTTTTCGTATAATAATATAGATAATAATTACTATTTTAATTTATTTATTTATCAAAATGGGCAAAATTGACGAACTTATTGCACTGATGAATGGTGAGAGTCCGCTTCCGAACTCGTTGTGTCTGATATATCATTAGACCTTAACAGCTTGTTGGATGGCGCGACGGACTCGGAAGAAGCGGCGCGAATAGCTGTTAACTGTCTGATGGACCAAAACGAGTTAATTGAAACGCCCCATGAAATGGATGTGCTTTGTGAGCATATTGTCAGGCATCAGCAAATTGATCATGGCAGTGATGATGTATTGGCTGAGCTTTTGTCAATGCTGAAGGTTATCGCCCAAGATTTGACGAATGGTCTTGAGAAGGGACATGTATTGCTATCTCTCATATTCCACCTCGGAATGGTTTATGGCGTCAATGTTTTTCGAAAACTCGGCGGCGAGATGGATTCTGTTCTGCTTCCATTTGTTTTGCAGTGCCCTACACATCGTGTGCATTTTCCTGCCGTTCGTCTAATGTATGAAGTATGCCTTCTTGAAGAACTTTCTCTTTCGGACTTGAACGAATTTACTGCCGAAGTCGTGATTGTTTTGTTTGACGTTGTCGAGAGAACATCCCAGGCCGACCATTTGGAAGAGTACAACTACGGTAAGCTGTATTTTATTTTTGAACTTCATTTTCCCCTATCGCTAATGTATTCAGCATCTGAATTTCCATGAATACTGTAGCGTGTATTAAACTTTTGGTAACTAAACTCGCGCAATTTTACCTTCGTTAATCAAGGCAACAGCTTGCATTCAACCATCAGTTCCTTATGAAAAATCATGCTCGTAATATTATTCAAAACCAAGTGATTTCGTGTTTGATACCTCGACTTCATCTGGGAAAGAGTTTGGGGGCAAACATAATTTTCATGTTCAACAGAGCTGGTGAGTCCTTCAAACCATGATGTCCCCAAAATATTCTAAAAAAATTCGATAGATAATATTCGAGTTCAGAGGCTGATAATCCGTTTTTTGTATATTGTGTTGAAAACCCCGGAGACCTCCACCCTGTTCTATACCAATGATTTAAAAGTTATATTGGATGTTGTGTTGAGAGAATCAAGAGCCGTTGCTGAGGAGCAGGAAGAGGTTTGTGGTTTGAGTTCAACTGCTAATTTCACTAAGCTTTATCAGTTGCAACAAGGATACCTTAATCTTCTTCCGCCATTGCTGCATAATCCACAATTGCAAAACCACAAATTGAATGATGTTTCGTGTTTGCTTGCAGAATTGAGGAGGCAGAATACTGGCACAAACGGGGCAGACAGTCCAAATCGAGGGGATCTACCGAGCACACCTTTGTCGTCGGCTTTGGGAAATTCGAGTGTGAGGCCTTCTACGCGTAGAGTTGCCGAGCGCGTTTTCTTGGAATGCCGAGATCTGTTACTCTTTGTGTCATAAAGAAAGATCCAAACCAATTTGAATTATGTAAATGCCATAGGGGTACATTGTCCAAAGTCAATTTTATTTTCAGGTCAGAAAAGTCCATAAAACCAAACGCTTTCCCCCTTGAATCATCAAAACCATCTCAAAAGATCAAATCATCTGCGCTGGCTCCGCATTCCCCTGGCCTTTTCACGACCAGAACTCGGTAATACAGTCCTTACGTTCAAGTTCTCAATTTTGTCAAGCCTCTTTCGAATTCTGCCAAATCTCACTTCTTTCGTCGGCTCTCGATTCAAGAAATTCAGGAAAAGTCAAGAAATGAACACACAAGTGGCCAAAAGGTATTCAATCAACTTAAATTGCCAAGCCTAGTACCCAGCACTATTGGACCACATGCCCCCCTCGGAGCGACCAACACGGTGATGCCGATAATAATCGTAAGTTTGTATACTCAGATACTGTTTGTTTTATTTTTTGTTTGTTATTTGAAACAAACAGTAACCATTCCCTTCCTTCCCTTCCTTCCTTAAATTCGCAGATATGAGAAAAACAGCGTGTTTATTGAAAAATCAAAATCCAACTTCGGCCAAATGCTCCATCACAGCATAATCGATATCATCGTACTCTCCATCTTTTAAATGGGGCCTCTTTGAAAGTAGAGGTGGCCGAACCATGGCACCACGGCGAGATGCAACATAGTATAGATTTGCGTAAGCTTTTAAATATTTACGCAGGACTGCCCACACTGTCCAGCGCTTTGCATAGTATCTGATTTTTGGATGCTTCGAGAGCGTTTCAAGAAGGTGTTCCTTGGATAAAATGTGAACTGTGACTCGAGTCAAGGCTCTACATTCTGTTGGTTTCACGGTTTCTCTCAGTACTGACCGACCGAAAACACTTCCACTGTTGGAGTAATTTGGGTTAGTGGTGAAATAACAAATCCCAAGTGTTTTTTTCTTTTCACAATCTTACGCTGAATATATAACACCATCAATTGCACATGATCCACGATCCAAGTAGTATATTCCTTCATATCCTTCCGAGAAAATGTGGTTATTAGCTGCAAACGATTTGATTTCCACATTTCGACACAGTTCTTGAATCATTTGGGGTTCACGGTCAATAAAGACTTCCAGAAAGGGAATCTGAGACAAGAAGTCAATGAAAATTTCCATAGTGATGAATCCATGAAGCTGCACAGGAAGTTGATGAAGTAAACTTGTGTATTGAGACTGTGCCTGCATGGCAAAATGTTCAGAAAGGTAGTCGTGCACTTTGATTTTCAATTTCATGTCGAGTTTTAACTGGTCAAACATTTCAAGGTAGTTGTCCACTCGAAGGTCGTGAACTCTCTGGTTGCGATTACTGATGGAGAAGACATCTGAAATAGTCGCAATGTAGTACAAAGCGTTAACGAATGCAATGAAGTTTGCGAAGAAAGCATATCCAAGCTCTCTGGGATCATCTGGGTTCAACGGTGCAAACCCAGGACCGACTAAACTAAGCGTGGCTGAAGACCAATAAAGGGAGGCAATATAAAGTTCGCCGTGGTCGGGAGTATATCCAACGTAGTCTGCATAGCGGACAATCCATCCAGGTGCCTGAGTTGGGTCCTGCTGTGTTGCAGCCAATCTGTACCCACATGCAATCCAGTGCACCACAAACAGTTGAACAACGATAAACTAACATTATATCATTTTAACGATCATTATCTATATGAATCTAGTCTTACCTGGATCATTTGTAAAGGCGCATAACGAACATTGACATAGACAAGCCATTGACGCAACTTTCGACTTGCACGTAAAACACGAAGCAACTTCAACAGTCTAACCAATCTAATCAAACGAATCAGTCTCAATGACGCAAGATCGCCCCCAGTACTAATGAATCCCAGCAGCTCCCACGGAATTGTTGAGATAAAATCAATCGTGAACCATGATTTCAAATATCTTAAGGCAATAGCTCTTCCGTCTCTGACGAATTGACCAGTGATAGGGTCACGAAACGGTGTTCGCATTTGGATGAACATATCAAATAGGAACACAAGATTGACCACTTGGTTGATGAGAAAGAGCAAATCTATTGTTGTGGTCCCCTCTGAGTCCAAAAACCTATTATTTGTGTGTGTGTGTGTGGCTAGCTGTCAGTGTTTTTTCTTAACCATTATCATCTCACTTACGCTGTTTCATAAGGAGTGACTGAAGCAGTGAATAACAGCAAAACAAGAGCGAGGGCATCCCATCTCTTGACAAACTTGGAATTTGAATCATATAGTGGAAGAATAGTCTCTGGTTCCAGAATGACATTATAAGTTTTTTCAAGCTCCTTGTGTTCAACCAAATATTCTGGCAAGTACGCGTCTCTATCTTTCGCGATTCTCCACTTCCACTTCTTTCCTATCGATACTTTTTGAAGAAAATGACCAGATGGCACTTCCATGTCCTCAGCATTATTTTCGGGTACAAGAATATCCAAAGTAAATACGAGCTTCTCGTATAAACTCCGAGGCGGCCGCTCTATTTTATGCATTGTCGTTCCTTCTACAGGGATCTTGTGTATGGCAGGCGGGACCATGCTGCCTCCTATGTCACTTGGCCTTCGATTAAAGTCTCCACCACCTGTGGTGAAACTCATGTGACGACTCATTGGGATCAGAGTGCTTTAAACAAACAAAAAAAAACAATTAGAAATAGCTAATGTCGAAATAAGCCGCCGTTATTTACGTGGTTTTAAGCGATCAAAGCGAGAAGAAGTTGGGTGTCCTGTCTGACAATTCTGTTTTAAACCAAGATTTTAAAAAAAACAACCTTGCAAGATTTTAAAAAAAAATAAAAAAAACTTCAAAGGTATTAATATGAGCGATAAGAGTGAGTGCGCCGAATTTATTTCAAAAATTATGAGGTGCATAGTATTTGAATATTCATTTTGAATTGACAGGCTTATGAGAATGGACCATTTTCGGTTGCTCCTTTTCAACTCCACAAACTTCAAGTTTGGATAACCACGGGTCTTCCAGAATATTCTGAACAGTCCAGCGATTCGTGGGATCTGGTTCCAAGATATGGTATAGAAGATGTCTTGATCCCTCATTTAGTCTATCAAAGGGTATATAGCCAGTATCGTACTGGGGCTTTCTTTTTTTGATGTATTCGGCATAATGAAGATCAGCAGCTTTAGCAACATGCCAAGGAACTGAATTTTTCAACAATGCATAGTATATGATACCTAAACCGCAAAAAAAAAATAAAAAATTACTGCTTTGTTTCCAGGCAGACTCAATATTTTGTTATGGCTGTACCGCATGCCCACACGTCAACTTTGGTGGCGTAAAACTCGGCTCCTTCATTCCACTCCTTCATTCGAAAAATTATCAATTTCATAACATGTCTTTTAAAGAGTTTTTTTTTCACCTCAGGAGCTATATATGGCTCTGATCCACAAACACCTGTCGTTTTCCTTGAAGATTGCTCGAAACAGGTTTTGAAAACTTCAGCGACACCTGTATAGAATTGGACAATCAGCAGGGGCGAACGAAAAAAAAAGACGATAAAACGATATATTGGTGCAGTTGCTCCTTACCAAAGTCAGCAATCTTGAGAATTCGACATTCTCCGTCCAAAATTAGATTTTCTGGCTTCAAATCCCTGTGGGCCACTCCCATGTTATGTATATAAGCAAGACCGTTTAGCAGTTGCTTAAAATAGCAGTTTAATTCATCCAAGTCGTCAACTCCCTCTTGTAGACGTGCGTACAAGTCACCCCCTGGCATATACTCCATGACTACGCACCATTCATGCCTCTATTTCAACACATTAGCTATTATAAAAATCGGTTTTATGTTATATGTGAGAGTTTACGTTGTCTTGAATCAAATCGACAGTCTCAATGACGTTTGGATGATGTAGACTGGAACTGATACAGAATTCGCCGATTACTTTTTTGATATACTCTTTCTCGGTTTCTTTCTTATGGCGTTTTCGGAATTTCTTTAATAAATAACGATATTAGTCCATTCAGTTTCCTTGTTCTTGTTCGTCGCGATTTACCTTTATGGCAAAATAAACTTCATGGTTATCCGTGCTATCTTGTTTATGCGCCTAAAACGACACTCATCCTTATTAAATCCTTAAAACATAAAATGAAAAGGGGGACTTTCTTACCAATCGGACGGTTGCATTTGCCCCTTTACCCAAAAAGTCATCCACCTTTCCATACTTATCAAACAAGGAAACAGCAGAACTAACTCTTGATGGTTCTTTTGGCGATGATGGAGACATTGGAGACTTGGGGGTTTTCGGCTTCGCCGCTCGTGCAAGCGATTCACGAACGGACCGACGTTTAGTTTTGGGTGATTCAGGAGAATCTTCGCTATCTGGGGTAGTCGCTGTTGCTTCTGTTGCATCCTTCTCAGGCGATATAGAAGTGACTGAAGATTGAATGGACCGTCCATTTTTGGGCATCATCAAATTCTTGAAGAGATTCCCATCGTGGTTTCCTGCATCATCTGTACTGAATGATTTTTCAGTGGCAGATCGAGGACGGCCTCGTGAAGTCTTGCCACCAATTTTCATGTTTCGAAAAATATGGCTTTGTCTTTCGGGACCTTCGGAATCATTGTCGGCTTCCGAGGCGTGGCTTCCACCTGAGCTTTTCGGCTGCGAAAAGCTTTTTGCATTCCGCGCGGTGAGATTTGTTTGTTGGAAATCAGAACTTGTTGTTTCTTGAGGGGTCATACTTGGGGCGAGTGCTGGGGATGGCAGTGGTGAATCTTCTTCCTCGTGGCCGCCGCCGCCACCGCCGCCACCGCTGCCGCTGCCACGTGAGTGAAAGAACTTTGCGAATAGAGACTCTTGTCGCTTTGCAATATGAAACCAATGAGGATGTTCCGAGTCCTTGGATGTTTCTTCTTCGTGGCTGGAGTGATGGAAAAATTTGTAGAAGAGGGGGTGATCATCTTCGTGCGAAGAATCTTGTTTACTTCCTTCAGCGTCTTCCTGATGGTGGTGGAAAATCCGGTGGATGAAATCTGACATGGGAGCGTCTCCACTTCCATCCACAGAGGTTCGAGACTCAATTGAAAACAGCTTCGGATCTGCAGATTTAGTTCGAGTGCTTCCTGTTCTTGTCGGGGCTGATTTTGGTCGCAGCTTTCTGAACATTGAGAATCCTTCCTTGTGAGTTTCTTCCAAATCTTGAGATGACTGTGTCTTTTTGTCTTCCACGTCCACATGTTGCTGTGTGTTCTCGCAATTATGAGCCGACGATTGCTGTGAGTGCTGATCAACTGAGCCGTCGGGTACTTGACTTACGTTTGATAATGAAGAGTTGGGGGAACCCACCAACCCCTTTTCATCAATAAGATGAGCACTGTCAGACTCGGCATCTGAAGACTGAGATGAGGCTTCCTTCCCGTTTTTATTTGTTGGAAACGGCGGTTCACTAGAAAGTATCGCTTTTTTCTTTCGTGCTGGCTTGTTTTCGACATGATCTTCAATATCTCCACAATTTCCGTCCTCTGGATCATGGCTAGCAGACTTTGGCGTCCGTTTTTTAATGACTCGCTGCTTTAGAGGATCATCTACAACAGAAGAATCCGATCCATTATGTGCCTTGACGCCCAAACCTCGTTTATCCCCCAGACTATTGTCATCCGGCGCCTTTGCAGGGATTTTCCCTTCAGCTTGAACGGCAGACTGCAATCTGAAGGTATTCAGATTTGATCCCGAGACTACACCCGCAAACGTGCTCTTTTTGAAAGTATCGCGTTTAATTTTGATTGTTTCAGTGAACAACGACACCACGGGATCTGAACATTGATCGTTCATTCCTGCCATAACATTTTCTGAAGAGGCGCTTGTTACCATGATGGTTAAATTGACGGTAGGAGCCAGATTATCACTCCGCATTTTGCCATTGGGAAGATCTGAAGTACTGTTATCACTTCGACTGTTTAAGCTATCAGTGGAAGCGTTAGACTCCATAATTACGCGCAGATCTGGTCGTTGGAGAGTGCTAGACGCACTATTTGACGCGGATTGAGCAGTCTCACTTTTGTCGATGGCTTATTTTCTATTCAGCAACAAGACTATCCATTTGCGCAATAAAAGGAGTATACCTGGAGTATTTTCTACAGAATCAAGAGTTATTTCTATCTTTAGTGGATCGTTTGATATCTGTCGCACTGTTGTTGGAGTGACGGTAGAGATGTCTGTGACTTCGCGAGCCAGAGAAGCAGCAAGGGCATCCGCGCCGCTTCTGTCTAGTAGTTGATCAGCAGAAGGGAGCCGTGCTGTGGCAGTTGTCGTTGGTGTTTGAGGCATCCCTTTGTTCTGTCTAAAAAATAAAAACCTTTTTTTTTTTTGCAGCTTTTCTGTGAACCAATCAAAGAGAATGGAAACGGTTCTCAACCTTGTCGAGAAACACTGCGGAAACGACTTGAAAGCTTATGGGTGAGACTGTGAAAAAAACAAAACCGAAAAGGGCAAGGCTCAAGTGGTATCTATTCAAATGCAGGGATTGCATTGATAAGCATCAGCCCGACTTTGAAGCACCATGCCAGCAGCTTAAGCTTAGTTTAACCAAGTGTGCAGAGGACAATGTCGAGTCAGTGCGAAGCGTGAAGCAGAAGTGTGCAGTGCAGATCAGCTCGTATGAAGCGTGTGTTCAGACGAATCCGGCCGACACGCATTTGAAGTGCGCCGATGCCGTTAAGCAGCTGTATGCGTGCACGCACAGCGACGCGTACAAAGAGGCGAAAGACAGCGCGCATGCAATGATAAATAAATAAATAAATAAATAAATAAGTTAAATGTCCGCCGAAAGACGCCCGCCGCCAACGGCCGCGCGGCGGCTCTTTGACCCGGCGTCGGCCGTGGGGCAGCCGGCGGCGGCCAAGCACGCGCCGGCGCAGCCGCCGCCGCCGCACGCGAAAGCGAAAGCGGCGCCGAAAGCGAAGCCGCCGTTCGAGCCGCGCATCGAGCCCCGCGCCGCCGGCAGCGGCCACGGCGCCACGCCCGCGGCGCCGCCCGCGCCCACGCCCGCTTCGAGCAACGCCGCCGCTGTGCACCGCCTGGTGGCCGCCGCCGACGCGCCGACGCTGGACGCGCTGCCGCCGGCGCTGCTGTCCGACGCGCCGGCGTGCTTTATTGTTGGCGTCATTGGCCGCAAGCGCGTCGGCAAGTCGTCCATCCTCAATCTGCTGGCGGCGCGAACTGCCTCGTGAGTGTCTTGAACCACAACAAGCAAACAAACAAACTAACAAACAAACAAACAAACAAACAGTCCCCCGTTTAATTCAAAACTACCCACCCGCGGTATCGATCTGCACGCCACTGGTGACGGCCTGATTCTTCTCGATGCCCAAGCGATTCCTCTCCCAAAAAAACAAGGCTCATCACATCGAAAAAATGCCTCCGAAGACACTGCGTCTCTCACGCGAGCAGCGGAAAAAATGACTCTGTTTTTGTTCTCAGTCTGTCATGTGATTTTGGTTGTTTCTTCTGGCTCGTCCACTCGTGACGACGAAATGTGGGCTTTTTTGAGGCGAATGGAAGCAGTCAAGTATCGCGCAGATGGAGGAACTGGTCCTGTTTTGGATGGAAGGGATTCATCTGATGCCTGGTTCAGTGGAAAGCAGAAAAGACAACGTCGAAGGAAGCGAAACGGTCATCAAAGCGGCAAAATGTCTCAACCTCTTGAAACTAACCGAAATGAAAGTGATGATGAAGCCACCAACGACCGTAGTGATGATAATGTAGATGGCGATGATGATGACGATGAGGATGAAAATGAGGGAGATGACGTAGAAGATCCACAAAACGAAACAGAAGCCAGGGATCACCAGCAATCTTTTGGGCACAAAGCTGGCAAACAATCTCGGCAACAGTCCTCAATCCAATCAAGCGCAGCAGCAAACAATATACAACCACTGAACCCTCCAACGGACCCAGATATATTCTTTCCTGACTTGATTTTCGTCCACAACCGTGCCAAACCTTCCGACTTTGCCCAGAACAACTACGCATCTACATGCTCCTCAATTCGTCGAGCATTTCGGGGAAGTAGGCTTAAGGCCTTTTCCAATATTCTGAATTTTTCACAAGCGTTTCCCACATTATACCCATCCATAGCAACTTCGCATGCCGACTCTCTTCCCAATGTTTGGTTAATTCCACCATTCCCAACATATTCCACCCTACTAGAACTCCCTTCTGGCACCACACAATCCGCACAGTCCGATCGTAACAACCAATCCACTGCAACCTCATTGTTGGATAAATTGAGTGATATAACAAACCTCAAAGCAGTTCTCCGAGATTCTGACGGTATTCCAGCCCGTCATCAAGTCCTGTGCGAAATGTTGAGGGATTCCATCTTGGAGATCCCACGGTATCCTTTCGAACTTCCTCCGCCATTGTCAACTGTATTTAAAAGCTTCGAATCGGATTCCTCAACGGTGGTTTCTGCTGGTGGTGGTGGTGGAAAAATGGAGGGGGGTACTGGCGTTAATCAAACTGTCCCACCTTTGTTGAGAAGGAAGTGGTTTCAAGTTTCTGAACGGGAGTGGTATAATTCGGCAGTTGGAATATGGAAGTCGCTGGAATAAAATCAGTATGAAAAGAAAGGTTCGATGGCATCAAAGTGCGTGCAAAGCAAATTGCAAGACACACAATAATATTCATAACAAAAAAATCCTCAAAAAAACAAAACAATCAAACCTCATAATGTCGAAACACCGCAGCTTCGCAACCAAACTCGGACTTCAATCCTTTGCTGAGTTCTTGGGTAAATACGAATTGATTTGCAGTTATTTGAAGCCAAATTCTGATTTGGTCACATACCTAATGACTCCAGGAACCTTTCTCTTCCTTTTCCTCTCCTTTGGTGGAGTACAATCCGCTTTGAAGACCAACAGCAAGACTCTGGAAGAGAATCCAACCATTGCGTTCATTCAGATCTCGTTGGCGTTCGGATGTGAGAATGTTTTGATCACTGGCAGTGGCTGTTTGATTCTGACTCCTTTGACACAGTTGGACTTGCTACCGCTGTATTCTTTGCTTATAGAATTTCTGGAGGTGCTCTTAACCCAGCCGTCAACTTTGGTCTCTTTGTTGCTGGTGTCATGTTTGTAGCTGTGTCTCTTTTCTGTAAGGACTTGATCCTGTTGCTAAAAAGCGAATAATAAAAACAGGGACATCTTCACTCTCACTGCCTACACTTTGGCTCAAGTTGCTGGCGCCACTGCCGCTGCTGCTGCCGTTGCTTTTGCATTCCCAGGAGATTTCAAAGGTGCCAATGAATTGTTTGATGGAGTCTCATACGCACAGGGTTTCGTGATTGAATCCATTTTGACTGCTGGTTTGGTTTTGACTGTCTTGTTCTTGGCTGTCGAAAAGAGCAAGATCACGTACTGGGCACCGTTCCAGATTGGTGTTTATGGTAAAAACAACGATTTCCGTTATACTTGTTTCTTTCCGTCTTTAATTTTGCTTTTTTTAACCCTGTCCTTATTTCTTACAAGTCTTTGTCGCCCATTTGTTGGCGATTCCATACACCAACACGTCCATCAACCCTGCCAGAACTTTTGGTGCCGCCATTGTTACTGGAAACTGGAATTCTCACATTTCCTTGTTTTGGGCTGCTCCTTTGGCTGGTGGTGCTCTTGCTGGTGGAATCTACAGATTCTTTAAGCTTGCTGGTTACGAGACTTTGAATGCTGATCAAGATTCCGACGGTTGCAAGTCTGTTGTTGCTGTTAAGGAAGAGTAAAAAGTCCAGAAGGGAAGGGAAAAGAAGGAGAGAGTGAGTGTGTGTGTGTGTGTGTCTCTGTGTGTGTGTATGTGGGTGTGTGAGTGAAAAACACACGTTGAACCTCATGTTATTACAAAAAAAAAACCTCAAATTTTTGGATGATGTATGAAATAAAAAAAGTAGTGTCTGATTTGATTTGTTGTCAGTCCGCGAGTCCGATAGTCGCTACAAGGTTTGTTCAAACTATATCGGCAACATGGAAATGCAATCCTCCAGCTTCTGTTATCAAACCATTCTCTACTTTTTTTATCATTCAGGAGGGGAGGGGAGGCGGGTAGAGACACAGCGCGGAGAAGGCTTGAATTGAATTTTTCTGGATTTCGAGTCTGCAAATATCCAACGTGCTCTGAAAAATTTGTATCCCTCACAATCTCCTCGAAAAAACCCACAACACAATGAGCAAAGAGCGTAGTCAGTTTGTCAAGTTGGGGCTCCAGTCTGCCACGGAAGCCCTTGGTGAGGATAACTTTCCAATTCTGGCAATCCGGGGACGTCCCACTAAACTGATCTATATCTGATTTCAGGAATGTTCATCTTCTTGTTCCTCTCTCTCGGTGGAGTTCAGTCCGCCTTGAAGACAAATAGCGCAGCAGAACTTGCTGCCAACCCAACCCTTGCATTCATTGAGATTTCTCTCTGCTTTGGATGTTTGTACCTGCTTGCGTCTCTTGTTATCTAAATTGCATCTCTAGTTGGTCTTGCTACTGCCATTTTCTTTTCATACCGCATTTCTGGCGGAGCTCTTAACCCAGCCGTTAACTTTGGTCTCTTTGTTGCTGGTGTCATGTAAGGAAAAAGTTGATGTGACACAGATATGGATCTAATCCCCCGCAAAATAATAAGGGACCCGTTGACTCTTGGGGCTTACACTATCGCTCAAATGATTGGTGCCACTGCTGCCTGTGGTGCCGTTGATGCTATCTTCCCTGGTGATTTCAAGGGAGCCAACCAGGTGTTCCCTGGCACCACAATCACGCAAGCATTCTTTCTCGAACTTATCTTGACTATGGGATTGGTTCTGACTGTTTTGTTCTTGGCTGTTGAAAAGAGCAAGATTACTTTCTACGCTCCAATGATGATTGGTGTTTATGGTGAGTTTTTTTTTTTTTTGGTTGGTGTTTGCCATTTTTCGATTTGAGAACTCACAAGCCCTTTTTTCCTTTTTTTTTTTTTTTTTGACAGTCTTTATTGCCCACTTATTGGCGATTCCATACACCAACACTTCCATTAACCCTGCGCGTTCTTTTGGAGCTTCTGTTGTTGCTGGTGTTTGGAACGACCATTGGTTGTTCTGGATTGCCCCACTTGTTGGAGGAGGTGTTGCAGGTGCAATCTACCGAGGCTACAAGCTGATTGAATACGAAAGCTTGAACCCTGGTCAAGATGCTGACCACGTTTAAAAAAAAAAAGTCTATTCAAAAAAAAAAATGGTCTGCCATTAATATTTTAAGTTTTCAGTTTCGTAGCTTTATATGTCCCCAATAGAAATAAAATTGTATTGTTGGAATCTACTCTTTCTCTCTCCCTGTTTCTTTGTTGTATGCACCCCTTTGCAGATAAAAAGTGTAGGAATTTTCTCTCCAAATTGGCATGTCTGATTTCCTTGTTGCCAACAATCAAGGACCCGAGCCAATGAGCTCAATCCAAAGCACTGTAATCAGTGAAACTCATAAGATCACGCCAGTTCCAAGCATTGCTGGGGGCAATCGTGGCGTATCCAAGGCAGTGGCTATCAGTCCTGCCATCAAGAAATTGCTGATTCAATCCGCAACCGAATGCTTTGGTACCCCATTTGTCTTACAAAATTGAATCATCGATTATGCAGAGTTGCTGATTAAGCCGATGTAGGAATGTTCATCTTTTTGTTTTTGGCGTTGGGCGGAGTTCAATCTGCCTTGAGAACCAACAGTGCCGACGAATTAGCCTTGAATCCAACTCTGGCGTTTATTGAGATTGCAATGTGTTTTGGTTGTAAGTTTTTTTTTTCTTCCTTTCGTTTTGGTCAGCTCCTTTGTCAGTTCAAGCAGTACTAATTTCTTCTTGCCTCAGTTGGACTCAGTGCGGCTGTGTTTTTTGCGTACCGCATTTCAGGAGGAGCGCTTAATCCAGCTGTGAACTTGGGTCTTTTAGTTGCTGGTGTCATGTAAGTAGAATTTTGTTGGGGCAGCGGAACTTTTATTAATGAAATTTTGGAAAGGGATCCGTTGACATTTGTGGCGTACACTGTTGCTCAAACTATCGGTGCTGTTATTGCATGTGGAATTGTGTCGGCTGTTTTCCCAGGTGATTTCAAGGGAGCCAACCAGCTCTTTGACGGTGTGTCCACGGGACAAGGGTTCTTTTTGGAGCTCATTTTGACGTTGGGACTGGTCTTAACGGTCTTATTTTTGGCTGTTGAGAAGAGTAAGATTACCTTCTATGCACCCATGATGATTGGAACTTATGGTACGGTTTTCTTGTAATTTTTTTTTTCCACTCGCTCACAAGCTTTTTTTGTTATAAAAGTCTTTATCGCCCACTTGTTGGCAATTCCATACACCAACACGTCAATCAACCCCGCTCGCTCTTTTGGCGCTTCTGTTGCTGCTGGGGTTTGGAATGACCATTGGTTGTTTTGGGTTGCTCCCCTGGGAGGAGGTGCTCTGGCTGGTGCCATTTACAGAGGATACAAATATGTTGAGTACGAAACTTTGAATCCTGGACAGGATGCAGATCATTAATAGTCATCGAGAAGTCTGTGATTTTGATCTCCTTACCCAAATATTTTCTTTTTTCGTTCATTTTTTTTTCCTGATCTCCCCAATTAATTTTCAGCGGGAGCTGCGTATTGTTAGATGTTAAAGTGTAAAGGTGTTGTCGAGCGTTGTTGTGGTGTTGTTTTTTGGAACGGAATTGGATTTTTTCTTTGCTCAATTTCGAAAATTGTTATGGCTCGGAACAATGTGCCTCGCTATGAGGACCCGGATGAGCCGAACTCATGGCAGAAAGTGATTCGGCCAATTGTCATTGTGCTTCTCGCCTTGTCTGGAGTGCGTTGCTGCTAATCTATCAATGCGGTGTTCTAAATGTGTTTACTAGATCGCTGGTATCATGCTTGTATCCATTCAGATGTATGAGCAAGCATTCATCGCTGGGGCAATTAACTTGGTCTTGCTACTCGCGGCTGGTGCGGTAGGCGGTCTGGGCGTCTGGTGGCGACGAAAGCTCTTGCTTTACATTGTGGGTCTTATTATTTTTGAAGTGTCTCTCCCAATGGTGATTAACAAGGAGAATAGTATACTGGTGTGGCAGTTCTGTGGATGGTATTTTGCTTGCTGAACATGATAGTGTTGCTTAATTTGGTATCGATTGGTGGACTCTCAAGCATGGGGTTTCTTGGAAGAGATGCGATCAGTTATTACAACCCAACTCCACTGCCAACAAAAGCTACAGCAACAACCAATGTGACTACTTCTGCTACTGTGCGGACAACGTCTGTCAATTCGACCACCACTACTGGAGTGTCTATCACTACTACAAGCATTGTTGCAACCGTTGCCGCCGTGCCCACTTCTGATCTGCCAACTACCATTGAGAATGGCAAAAAGAGAAGACAAGATCCCGTGAATACTGTCACCTCATCTACAACATCTGCGGCTGGTAATGTAACAACTTCAATTACTTCAAGATCTGTTACCTCCAACACAACCTCGATCGCTTCAACCCAAACAAATGCGACAACAACGGCTATTTCAAATCCACCATCTTCTGGAAGTCAACCAACTGTTGTGTTTTTGGAAGCCATTGCATACGGAATTCAGATTTTGTTGCTGGTATGACCGAGAGTACCCCCATATTACATTTTTTTTCTCACCCCAAATCAAAAAAACAAAACAGCTTTTCTCAGCAATTTTGGCGCCTTTTGTTAAGGATGACGATTTGGCTTCTAAACCAGACGGTTTTGATTCTCGTGGTACCGTGTACGTTGAAAAGAACAAGAGAGGTAGCGATGACGAAGGAGGCGATGAAGACGACGAGTCTAGATACAATGGCCGCTCTGAAACTTCCAGATATGATTCTAGTAGATACGATGAAAGCAGTGTTAATCGATACAAGGATACTGTCCCGGCTGTAGCAACTGCAGATCGTTACAACAATGGAAAGGACAAATACAACAATGGCGCAGAAGTTATCGGCGGAGGTAGATATCGCCCAGATGCGGATGTGCCTGTACCTATTGCGAGACCAGTCCGTGGTGCTGGAAGTGTGTCACCAGCAAGTGGGCTCTCTTCTCCAGTCCCCTCCAGAAGAAATGAAGGCGTTGTTAGAAATCCAACTGTTACCAAGGTATCTGAACCTGAAGGTCGTATTGGTCCATCGTCTGTATCGCCCTCGCGACCACCAAGAGGCGCCAGCAGCAGCAATTCAGTAGAACGAACTCCAACAGGCTCTAAGAAATATGTTGCAGGACCGCATAATGTAGAGGCTGTGCCAACTTTGTCAAGAAGAGATGTGTATAGCGTGTATACTGCCGGCGGTGGTTCGTCGGCTAATTCCAGGGATACTAGCCAGAAAGAATCGTCAGCGATTACTTCTTCGTCTGGTGCTGCAACTGTTAAACCAGCTGCTGGTCAAGCTGGTGTTAGCAGATCACCCAGTGGCAAGGAACCAAAAGTTCGGTGCAAGTATTGCGATGAAAAGATGCTCATGTCGGAAACTGCTAGCCACGTCTGTGCCTCGCCAAATGCTGCTACCTCTACTCCTGCTGTTGCTCCTACCGCTAGTGCTGCACCCCCTGGTCGGAAGCCTAGAGCCGATAGTGAAAGGAAAGAAGAGAAGTTGGATGGGAAAAAGGTTAAAGTTGTTAAGAGATTTGCTCCTTCAATGGGAGACGAACTTGCGTTGGAAGTTGGCGATGTAGTCTTTGTAAAAGAGTCCTTTGGCGACGGATGGGCCAGTGGTAAGAACGAAACCTCTGATGAGATTGGAGTCTTCCCGCTATCTTGCGTTTCCAAAACGGCAAAGTCTGCACAAAACCGTGTCCAGTCCGTGTATGGGTTCAAAAGATAGATTAGAATGACTTTGTAGGCTATGATTTTCAATTCCCTTTAAAAATAAAGAATTAGTGTTTGTTTTTATTGGTTTCTGGAGAAGGTCCAAAATGAACAGGAATATGCAACTTTTTAAAACTTGGCCATACAATTTGATCCACAAATATCGAACGTAATTGAGACGTTATGAGGGATGTGAGTTTAGGCAGGTCTTTAACTTTAGTACGATGACCCAGAAGAGATCGAACGTCAAACTCAAGAGAATAGTCTTCTAAAATAGAAATAGCAAGAAACGTTTCCGAAGAGTCTGGATGGGTGACGAATTCAACTGCAATCTGAGTTAATTATTAGTACAACTGTTGTAGAACAATCTGGGACAAACTGACAGTTCCGGAAAATTTGATGACAGAGAGAACAAGCGATACAGGCAATGATGCAATGGCAGGTTTCGGCCAATTAATGATGACTTGTGTGTCAACGCCGATTGTGATCTGATCGTTGAATTCGAAATCTACTTCTGCTCTCTAAAAGAACAAAGGTTGAATCGCTTAGCCTTGATACCAAAAAGGTTCAATTCATAAATCATTTACAAGGTTGGAAGTGTGTTCGGCATATTGCATCCTGGCGGTGTTGAATTTCGGGTACTCTTCTCCCAAAGAGAACTCGGTGATTGACACAGGCCCCTATAAGGCACATTCATTAAATCATTACACAATGGAGACAAACTGAGAGCTTACAAGAAAGCTTGGTCTTGTAGTTCCATTTGGACCACCGTTCATTTTGTCATCAATCCATTTAACTATGCCTTGAGCGATAGCAGGATCAGATCGGTATCGAGCAATAACTTGAGCAAGAACAACGTTTGCCCAGTCTAATGATTCAGGCTTATGTCCGTGAACTGAGTAGTTTGTTTTTGCAAGTACATGCGATTCAAATGCATGCTGTCGCAGTGGAGTTTGTGGCTTCTGCCAAGGTGTTAATACAATAGTTAAATTAAAGGCTGCACTTGCCTTTGAGCGCCACTTTTGAGGACTCTTCCTGAGTTCTGCCTTGGTCTCATCGCTGTTTCGTAGCAGGAAGACTTTGACCAGAAAGAAGATCAAAACACAGAGAACAATTTGCCCAAGAACGAATCCTTTAAAGAACTGGTTGACAGCAGCGTCCAGGGTTTGGGGCGGTGGCGGCAGCGGCGGTACAGCATCACCAGCCATTATTTTCAATATGGTATTTATTATATTTTCATGGCGAAAACTGTTCTCTACCAGGTATTGGTTTGGGGTTCTGACTGAAGCCATTCAATCTAATCATCGGCATTTCTGCTCGCAGTGTGAATGCGCTGGTAGCGTCTACAGCCCAACAACCAAGCACTTTCCACTATCACACCTGTACTTCTGCACCAGCGACAAGTGCCAAGGAAAATTGAAGTGCTCGCGATGCACTATCGAAGAGGTGGCTTCGTTTTATTGTCCAAATTGCCTCTTTGAAGCGCCCTCAGCATCGGTCAAGTCTGAGCGCAACAGGTGCGTTTCCAACAAAACACACACCCACACACACACAAACAAAAAAACCAACACACCCAATCAGATGCGCCAGAAACTGCTTCGAATGTCCAACTTGCTTGAATACTTTGACTGTCGTATCCACCATGGAGAACCCTCTGGGTGGCGACTCTACACCTGCACCATCGGGTGGAATCCATTACTTGTCGTGTGGTGTTTGTCGATGGGACTCTCTCGAAATTGGTCTCAAATTCGACCGCCCAACAGGTCTTGCCATGCAAATGCAAAAAACGGACGACGAACGGGCAGATATTCAGGAATTTTCAAATCTGAAGACCCATTTTGAGAAAAAGACGCGTACGGTTACAGCTCCATCCAATGGCTCAATGGCTGACTTGTTTCGCTCTTCATCTATTTCATTGCCTCCATCTCTGCTTGCGAATATCCCCGCACTTGCGTCGCTGAGCTCATTCAGCGGAAGTAAAGGAAACTTGGATCCGGATGCAAATGCTGTGTACGAGGCGAAATTCACAGGATCTGAAGCAAATGATACTGCACAGCTCGAAAAAATGAAGAATCTTGTTATCGAAGAAGGTTTGGGTCCGCTTGGGCACACTCAATCTCATTGCTGTTAATTACAGCCACCACACTCGGCCAACGTTATCAGCAAATTGAAGACCAACCAAGAACTCACGCGTTAGTTTGACTTATTTTATTTTTGGTTGTTGGAAACCTTACAACTTTAATCTTAGGGGTGTTCGGCCACAGAGACTCTTACTGAGAACTAAGCGAACGAAACTTTGTAAAGATTGCGATCATGTTCTTATCAAGCCGGAGCAAAAAGCCCAGGTATCCAAGTTCACAATTCAACTTCCAGCCATGTAAGCTCCATTGACCGTGATTTACTTATCCTCACACTTCCTTGCCTACCCACAGAGACTTTGTTCCTAGAATAACTATAGCACACCCTCTTCCAACTGCTTTACCTCTTGAACCTGGAACAACATACACAGTCCACCTCAAGGTTGTGAATCCCCAAACGAATCCAATCGACCTGATGTTCGGGACGGTGGACGATACAACCATCGATTTCCCTGCAAGTGTTGTCACAATTCTTGCACCGGCGTTCAAGCTCGAAGCACTCAATGAGCTAGAAATGTACGATGATGACAAAATAGGTCACGCTGCACCGAAAGAGGCAGGAATTGTGGAAAAGAAGAATAATTGGGCAGTCTTTGCAGTTGAAGTCACTGTCTTGAGAATCATCAGTTCCACTTTTGAGGTTTGCGATGGGATACCAATTGGTTTAATTTGGCTAACAACTTCCAGCAGTTTCCAATTCTCATGAAATACACCAGGAGTGGGGATGAAACAGGAGGAGAGCCCGTGTCTCTTTGGGTTGTTGTGGCAATTTGACTATTGAATCGTTGATTTTACAGTAAAACAAGTCGTCGGGTCTTTTTCCTTTGTTCATTTTTTAAACGATTTTTTCGGTACAACCGTTTTTTCTCTTTTTCATCCACAAAACTACAGGTTTGTAAATCCCTCCCCTTGTGCAATCGCAACCATCCGTCCTTCCTTTGCTGCATCTCGCTCGGGACAAAGGGTCAATGACGAAAAAACGAACAAAAAGTAGATAGAGACAAATGATCATACATGATTTTGAAAAATAGGTGAACAATCACTGAGACCTTTTATCCCTTCCTTCCAAACAACGTATCTTATCTCCCAATACCTTACTCCTGGCTAATCACTACGTCCTTTAGATTAAAATGGGTTTCGAACAACTTGACAAGGACACCGGTCTTACCGCCCTCAACAACTTCCTCGAGGAGCACTCTTACATTGATGGTGAGTTGGATGATCTGTTGCCCCATCCTCAAAAGCATTGTATGCTGGTTTCAAATGATGAAGCAAAATTGGTCCGTGTTTATGACCGGCGTAAGACCCCGGACTAGATTAAACCCAATGCCGCAAGGCACTTCTGATCTCCTTTTTTCCCCTGTCGATCCTGTGCAACCCAAACGATGATCCGATTCTAACAGTTATCCACAGGTTTCGTTGCCACTCAAGCCGATGTTGCCGTTTTTGAGGCGATCAAGGCTCCAGTTGCTGCTGGAAAGTTCCCACACGTTGCTCGTTGGTACAACCACATCTCTGCTCGTGGTGGAAAGACCGCCAAGTTCCCAGGAGTCAAGAAGGCTGCCTCTGCCTACGGTCCAGCTGTCACTGTTGCCGCCGCTGCCAAGCCAGCTTCTCGCTCTGCCTCCCCAGCCAAGAAGCCAGCTTCCCGTGCCGCTTCCCCAGCCAAGGCTGCCAAGAAGGAAGACGAAGATGACTTTGACCTCTTTGCCTCTGACGACGAAGAAGAAGATGCTGAGAAGGCTGCTATTGTTGCCCAGCGTCTCAAGGAGTACAACGAAAAGAAGGCTGCCAGTGAGTGTTTTTTCTCCGTATTCCGTATTTGTCTTTTCTGGCCCCCCTCTACTGCCCTTGACAGTTTTTTCTTCGGGACTGATGATACTGGCATTTGTCTCAAGGGCAGTGCTTCGTTTTGAAGTGCTGCCTTAAGGATGTATAATCACTTTGAGCTACCTAATTTCAAATTTTTCTGACCCACACTTACCTCCTCCGTTGTCAAAATTACTCTGTCTCGAGTTTGTATCTAACTCATCAATTCTTCTCAGAGCCAAAGCCACTTGCCAAGTCCATGGTTATCCTTGACGTCAAGCCATGGGATGACGAAACCGACATGAAGGCCTTGGAAGCCGCTGTCCGTGGAATCGAAATGCCAGGACTTGTCTGGGGAACCTCCAAGCTCGTTGCCATTGGTTACGGTATCAAGAAGCTCCAGATCACTGCTGTCGTTGAAGACGACAAGGTTGGAGTTGATGACTTGTCTGACCAGATTCAAGGTTTCGAAGACTACTGCCAGAGTGTCGACGTTGCTTCCTTCAACAAGTTGTAAGCTGGCTCACAAAAAGAGGCATTAAGAACTTTTTTGTTGTCCCATCTTTTCTTGTGTTGTTTTTTTGTATCTCGAAAATGTAAATATGAGTTGGGTGGAAATAAAAGTACCTGACTTTTGTCTCTAAAATCTGAATAGTTCTGCATACATTGTTCATTTCAACTCTTACGATTCTGTTAGTTTTGCTGTTATTATAAATATGTATTAATTTTTAGCGATAAATTCAGTATTATTGAATGACACAGATACTTGCAGACAAGTACCGAGATCTAAAGAAAACTCTGCGCGAGGTTCGTTCCCGCCTGCTGTCTTGCATTACGACTATATGGCGCTGACGGGGCTTTTGTTAATCTTCAGGTTTTGGAAGTAAGCAAAAAACTTGGTTCCTTCAACAACACTTTTGGCTGCGGGGAGAAAAAAAAACCAACATTGAAATAACCAATTTAAAACAGGAAAACGAATTCCTTGCATCGAAACTATGGAAGTTCAAGACCAAGTTGATGGCTGTGGAGCGCGAGCGCGAGTAAGGGGTCTTTTGTTGTGTACTTTCTGGATGAGACGTTGTTTTTAAAAAAACCTCACGTATATAAAGCAACTTGATGCATCTCTTGAAAAAGAATGGATTGGCGAGTGCGGGATCTGCTGATCTGATAAGCGACTCGGATGATTCTGTGGGGGTGCCGACAGCAGCAGCAGCAGCAAAGATGGCGACAACTTCAACAACACCACAAGCAGCAGGAACAGCAACAGCAGGCGCCGTGCCTGCCGCTATCAAAAAGGAAGGGAAAGAAACGAGAAAGCGAAGACCAGTGACATCGAAAACCACCCGAATCCAACCATACCCAACCTCAGAGTCAGGAAGTCCGATTTTGCCGCTTACTGCAGGTGTCATGACTATTTTAGAGCTGGGAGAAATTGTCCATGATCGTCCCGCGTATCATGCGGAACGATATATTTATCCAGTTGGGTACAAGAGCAAACGCAGCTTTTTAAGCATGATTGATGCGGCAAAGCAGACAATGTACTTGTGTGAGGTTTTGGATGGGGGTGACTCTCCCATGTTTGTTGTGACTCCAGAGGATTGCCCGGAAAGGGCTGTATCTGCTGGATCTTTGACTGGAGCATGGATTCCGATTTTTAAAGGTGTGCTAGTAATCTACATGTATTGAGATATCTTGTATCAAATTGCCCTTAATTGCTCAAACTATAGCGGCTTATGCATTGAGAAATAAGGAACACGCAAGTGGGTTGTCTGGACCTGAATTTTTTGGATTTACCCAAGGAATTGTAATGAAAGTTATCCAGGAGCTGCCTGGATCCCGATTGTGTAAAAATTACGTTTGGCAAGAGGTAGTGCAATAGGGTCGAGAGTTAGTGTTGTGGTGGATTAAATTTTCTAACTTCTCTCTTATTTCATAGTTTGAATTCATTCAATCACGGAAACGAGCCGGCAAGAGTGATGAAAGTGGAGCCAAGAAGGCGAAGAATTCCAAGGCTGTTGGCGGTAATATTGATGCCCCGCTGGCCAAATTCGAGTCCACAGATAGTATTGCTTCGAGTGTTCAACCGGTTGTGTTTGAACGGAGGTCGTCGCGTTATGACGATGATGATTTGGATGGTGATGATGAAGATGACGACTTGGATGCAAATGATGCGACTCCGATTCAGACCGCAGCGCAACTCGCAAATGTTATCGTCCCTTCTCCTCCTCGGTTTCCTGCGGCAAATGACTCGAATGTGTCCGGTGGAGCTTGGCATCCCCAACAGATGGGTTATTCCCAGAATAATACAATCGACACTGACTCCAATGACCATGAAACTAACCAGAATTCAATGGAAGATTTTTGAATGCATAGAAGTAAAAGAATGGTTTCACACAACACGATCTGTACTTGGGTTTATTCAGTTTTCTCTCCACGTATATTTGCATCCCACACAGCGGTAGAAAGTGGTCATTGGTTCATCAGCCGATCGAATCTGTAGTTGCATCCATGCCGCTCGCGTGACATCGCATTTGGGACATTGGGCATCCGTTTCGTCCCAAGCGTCTGAATCGCTGCCGAGCACATCTTCCACCTGTTTTTGTTTGAAGTAAGACCGTTTCTTGATTGTCTGTGTAGAGTTGTTTGTTTGTTGTTTGTATGCATTCAACAGTCAGAGCAGAAGTAGACTGAGAGTCTGTCCAGGCCAGAGCGCACCTTGTCCAGCCTCATTACATACGGACACGTTTGGCAAAAGAGTTCATTTGACGCTTCAGTGCCGACGCCGAGCAGCAGCAAGTTTCCGCAGGTGGGACAAAAGTACATTTCTAGCTTTCTTTCTTTTTGCTTTTTAAATACACCAAACAAAGCAAAACAACCAAATGACGCAGGTCAAGCAGTACCAGAAGGAGTTTATCCAGTTCGCGGTGGACAACGGCGTGCTGACGTTCGGACAGTTTGTGCTCAAGAGCGGGCGCACGTCGCCGTACTTCTTCAACGCGGGGCTCTTCAACACGGGGCAGGCGCTCGCGCAGCTCGGCAAGTACTACGCGGCGGCGCTCGAAGACGCGGGCGTCGCGTACGGCGTGCTCTTCGGGCCGGCGTACAAAGGCATCCCGCTCGTGGCGGCGACGGCGGTCGCGCTGGCGACGCACCACGGCCGCGCGGCGCCGTACGCGTTCAACCGCAAGGAGAAGAAGGACCACGGCGAGGGCGGCTCGCTCGTCGGCGCGCCGCTGGCCGGCGCGCGCGTCGTCGTCGTCGATGACGTCATCACCGCCGGCACCGCCATCCGCGAGTCCGTCGACATTCTGCGCGCGAACGCCGCCGAGCTGGTCGCCGTGCTGATCTCGCTGGACCGCCAGGAGCGCGGGATGGGGTGCGTTTTGACTGCTTCCATCCGCTTCAACTGACCCCTGCCTTGCTGCCTACAGGGACACAAAGCTGTCGGCCATCGAGCAGGTCGAGCACGACCTCGCCATTCCCGTTATTTCAATCGTTTCCTTGAAACACGTCGTGGCGTACCTGAAGGAAGTTGGCGGCAGGGAGAAGGAGGTTGAGAGCATCGTCAACTACTGGAAAGAGAATGGTGTTGGAACACTCTAAAAGTAAAGACATTGAATTCACTACTCGAATCTATTAAGTATGACAAAGTCACAAAGTAGTGCTATGATGAAGGTATATGCACGCCAATCTTGGCTAAATACATTCGCTCAGCCTCAGCTGCGTCCAATTCCCCAGCCTCAATCAATTTCTGTACCACAAACTCGCCCGTCCGTTCACAAGTCCGGCAATTTTCCTTCTTCAAAAGGCTCCACAATTGCATCATTTCAGAGAGTTTCCCAACCTCTCCCAGGGACCTTCCACGCAGCGCCAAACCACGCAAAGACGACAGGACAGTATTCGTACGTGGAACATATCCTCTCTCCATCAAAACTTCCCACGTCCCCAATACAACGCTAATGTCAATGTCCATTGTGGTCGCAACAGCGCGAAAAATATTGTTGACATCAGTGTTACTTAATGTCATTCCCAACTCCCGAGTTTGCGTCAGATAGTCTTCAATGGCTTGTTGCACCTCCCCAGCCGCATCCGCGCGCCTTCCCATTTGCACCTTTGCAATCAGATATTGGAATAAGAAAACTAGAGTCGTTCGATCTGGTTTTGTGTGTGTGACCGTGTCCATGTGCCATTTAAGTTGATCAATCAACGTGTATAGTTTGTGGCGCATGCAGGCATGAAAGAAGGTGTTGTAAATAGGTGCGTCAATAGGTACTTTCGGAAAGTTGGTGCAAAGCGAGGAGATAAATTCAATAGAGGAATCAAGGTTTTCTGGTTGTTGAACAAATACAGATGCAAGGAGACCCAGAGTATGAGATGTGACTGGTTGGCCAGACGATTGTGCCGTTTGAATAATGCTGAAGATTGTAGAAGGTTGAATAGCTTGAGCGCCACATTGTTGAACAAAGACAGAGAGTCGGCGATTGAAAGCTGTTGCATTGATAGGGATCTTGTTGGCAACTTGCCAATCGTACATCCGTTTGGCTTCATCTTCGTCTTTTATATTAAAGAGTGTATGCAAAATTGATGACATTGCAGTAGTCGTTGGAACATTCGAATCTGCCGTCATAGTGGTGAATATTTTTCGACTGGTATACAAGTCACCGGAGAGACTGGCGGCTTTCAAAAGTTTGTTATAACCAAGAGAGGTATCCTTGGTTGGTTGGGAAAAAGGTTGGCTCCCTAAAAAATACTCTACAGCTTGAACATCCCCTCTTTTTGAAGTCCGTCGAATACTTTTCCCCCCAAAGCTGGCACCATACTTTTGGACATTCCTTCGACATAATTCTCGTAGCTCTGACGACAGCCTAACGTCTTCCATCCAAAGACTCAAAACTTCGTACACTTTGGTTTTCTTCCCAAAGTGGGGAAGGGCATTCAAGACATCCATGGCAAACGAATCATTCAGCTCATATGTGTTTGGCTCAACTGTACAAAGCTGTCCTAAATACTCTTCTGCCAAGTCAAACATTCCAACTGAAAGCAGTTGAGATGCCAAGGTTTTTGCACCATGTCCCAAAGTCCACTGATTCGAGCTCACCATCAAATCAAAAACAGTGTTGATTCGACCAAAAACTCCACGAGAAACGAAGTTCGCAACCATAGATTCCGCAAGGACAGTGATATTTGGTATCCGAAGTTCCAAGGCATCCATGAAAACCAGCTCTGCCGCTCGTATTCGATTCAAACTCAAAGCAGCCGTCATCAAAGAAGAATGTGTCATGGGTGACGCCAGTACTTTCAAAATTGATTTCACAACAGCCGGGGTGGGTTCTCGACAAGCGACAAGAACGTTTTTAAGATCCAGAGGTGATAGCTCTTGATTATACGATTGCATAACTTGAAGGGTATAGAGGACTCTTTGCGATGAGGAGGCGTTTGTGGGGTGTTCTGCAATACGCTGGTAGAAGAATGCAATCAGAAAAAGCCCCACGAAAACAAGTCCAGTTACGTACCGCTAGAAGCGTACTCAAGTCTGCATGTGAGGGCTTCACACCAGCACTTAGGGCTGAGATAAAAACAGACCACAGAAACTCTTGCGTTGCCTGGCCATCGCCGAGCACTGACTGCAACAGCGCCAGTGGTTCGACAAAGTCTGGCGCAGTCAAGACAGCAGTATGGTTTTCGAGAGTCTGCGCCGCTTCGTGCGATCGGGCGGCATCGTTCGGCGGCCGCAGCGTCCACAACACCGACGCTGTCACAGCCAGGGCGCCAACCTTTGCGGCAAGCGCCGCTGCCTCGCCGCCAATCGTCGACGGCTGCAGCCGGAATGTGCCGCGGAACAGCGACAGCGGCTGCGGGGCCGAGGGCGCCGCCATTGACACTGACGACAGGCGCTTAACGCGCCATCGATACATTCAGAGAAAAAATAAATAAACTTCGAGAATAAAATAAAAAGAAAATAATTCTATTATTTGAGATTAATTACAACGTAAAACAAGAGAAAAAAAACACATGTGTTTATCCAGACTTTCCACCAGATTCAAGCTCCTCCTTCTTTGGCAAAAGCGATGGCTGAATGTTTGGCAACACTCCTCCCTGGGCGATGGTCACTGTGCCCAGCAGCTTGTTTAACTCTTCATCGTTTCGGATGGCGAGCTGCAAGTGTCGTGGAATGATACGAGTCTTTTTGTTGTCACGGGCGGCATTCCCCGCCAATTCGAGGATTTCAGCACCGAGGTATTCAAGAACAGCAGCCAAGTACACTGGTGCTCCAGCTCCGACACGCTGGGCGTAGTTTCCCTTACGCAAGAGACGGTGGATACGACCCACTGGGAATTGGAGTCCCGCACGGGATGAACGCGATTTGGCACCAGCCTTGGCTTTTCCTGAGCTCTTTCCTTTACCACCAGCCATGTTTGTTTGATATGAGTTTGTTGACCTGCACAGACAGATTCCCTGGCTCTTATACCTTTTTTTTACTTTTGTTGTTTAGTGAAAATTTTCACTGTTTTGGAGGACCAATCAGATTGCGAGCTAGAAAAATTGCAACAATTTTTTCACTTTTCTGTGAAAATTTTCAAGCGGGAAGAAAAGTACAAAAGGCGTCAGCAAACACAACATCAAAGCACACACACTACAACACTAAACAAATATGCCACCAAAGGAAGGAGGAAAGGCCCCAGCCGAGAAGAAGCCAGCCGGAAAGGCACCAGCAAAGACTGCCGCCAAAAAGACCAAGGATGGCGTCAACAAGAAGAAGAACAAGAAGAGAACCGAATCCTACTCGTCCTACATCTACAAGGTCTTGAAGCAGGTGCACCCAGAAACTGGTATCTCCAACAAGGCCATGAGCATCATGAACTCGTTTGTCAACGACATCTTTGAACGGATCGCGTCTGAGGCTTCCAAGCTTGCTGCCTACAACAAGAGGTCAACCATCTCGTCTCGTGAGATTCAGACCTCAGTGCGGTTGATCTTGCCAGGAGAGCTTGCCAAGCATGCTGTCTCTGAAGGAACCAAAGCGGTCACTAAATACCAGTCCTCCAAATAAGCTTGCAATAGCTAGAACTTCTTTTTGTTTGTGTAAATAAAAGCAACTTCACTCTCGTCACAGTTTTACTATTCTTTCTTTGCTCTCTTCCAAGTTTTATTATTGTAAATGAGGGTCAAAACTGACCAGGCACGACAATATATTACAACTTGCTCTTGTGTCCCTGTGGGAGACGTGCTGTTGCCTCAATTTCAATTCTTGTGTTTCCCAACAATGACGCCACCGCCACGCAAGTTCGTGCTGGGAACTTTCCGCTTGGGAAAAACTTGACGTAGGCAGCATTGATTTCAGCAAAATCGGCAAGATTTGTAATGTCTAGCCATACGCACATGGTTCAGGGAAAGAGGGAATTACAGTAAAAAAAAAGACTCGCTTACACAAGTTGACTCTTGTCACATTATCAAGGGACAGCTCCGCGCTGGAAAGAATTTCAACCAGCTGCTCCATGCATCGGGTTGTCTCGTATTCAGCGGTGCCGGCCTTGAGTTGTCTCGTTTCCGGGTCTTGCGCCAGTTGCCCGGACACGTGTGCATATTCACCGTCCCTAATGAATATGATCAGATGAAGATGGAGTTGATATAATCTTTCATACAGAACAATGTGAGAGAATGGGAGCGTGTGATCGAAAACGTTTCGGTGTTCAAGTGGCATTCTGCAGATTTATGAAAAAATGCTTACTCCTCCTTTATGTAACTGCAGAATATAGCTGAATAAAGTCATGGCTTTCGATTTTAAACAACTGCCGCATCCATTCCGTTCATATTTCTTTGCGTGAGCAAAACGGACCGGGTAATTATTTCTTTTTTTTTTCCAACCAAGATGTCAACTCTGCAATTACACGCCACGGCTGCACGAGTTGTCGAACAGTGCCTTTCGAATCAAAAGAACGTTTCGATTCGAAGAATTGTTGAAAGCGTCTGTGCTTCGGCGACAGATAAAGAGCGCAAAGCTGTGTTTGCAATCGTCTGCCAGGTCCTCAAGTGTGAGTTCCTCAATCAGATGCCATGCGGTTCTTCACTTACATTGGAACAAGATAAGGAGCCAATATCAACTATTATTTCAAATTCTGGAATGGTTCCATCGGCATCGAAGGGAAAGAAGGTGTCCGTATATCTTGTTCTTGTCTATGAACTCCTATTTGGGAAAGGCTTCAAATCAGCTCCATCCCAACTGCGCTCATTGGTAGCTCCACATAAGCCGAGACTATTGGGCGAGCTTGGGAAACTGAAAGCTAAAAAGAGAGTCCAAAAGAATGAAGACTTAATTCCAGACCACATTCGAAACGCGATCGTGCTTCCTCGATTTGCAAGAGTCAATACTTTGATTACAACCATGGAGGATGTGTTGTCTGCGTTAAAGAAGATTGGTTACACTCACATTACGTATGAGGATGGGATGGATTCAGGCAAGCTCAAGTAAGCTGGAATATTTTTGTTCAATCGCGATCCAAGGTTGATTATGGTTTTTCCAGGCCTAAAACTGTTACGAATGACCCACATATTCCAAACCTTCTTGTATTGCCAGCAGCATCTGACTTTCATAACAATGAATTGCTGTTAAAGGGGCATATTATTCTACAGGACAAAGCAAGTTGCTTCCGTTAGTTTCACTATATTTCGCTATTGATTGTATACTTACCCAAGCTGTTTCAACCTAGCTGCATTTATTCTCAATCCTCCTCCAAATTCCGTTGTTATTGACGGTTGTGCCGCCCCAGGAAACAAAACCTCCCATTTATCGATGCTTATGAACAACACTGGCACAATTCATGCTTTTGATAAAGATCCGATTCGTCTTCAGACTCTCATCAAGTTAACTGGTCGAGCGGGATGTAAAAGTGAGCAGCACACCAAGTTATTTTTAACAAATAGCGGTCTCATTCGCTCCTGTCAGACATAAAACCTAAGAGAACAAGCTTTCTCGATATTGATCCAAATGATAAAGCTTATGCCGATGTCTCTTACATTTTGCTGGATCCCTCTTGCTCTGGATCTGGGATTACCAGAAGGCTTGACCACTTACTCATTCAGTCCGACTCTATTGTTGAAGAGGATGAGGCGCACGAAAACGGAGGAATTGTTAGCGATAGCGCAAGAATCAAGGCACTGGCTGATTTCCAAGTGGAGGCACTGATGCACGCCTTCAAGTTCAAAAATGTCAAAAAGGGTATGTGTATTTGTTTGCCGTTTCTCATGCTTGCTTAGCATTCTTGTATAGTTGTATACTCCACTTGCTCAAAACATCGCGAAGAAAACGAAGGTGTTGTCGAAAGAGTTTTGAGCCAACAATCGAAATTCCAACTTGCAAAAAATGTATTTCCAGAATGGAAACGCAGGGGTGTTGATGGGCATGTGGAGGTCATTCGTACGTTACCAGAGGAAGACAATTGCATTGGATTCTTTGTTGGATTGTTTGAACGTAAATAAACGGTAATACTTGTACTGAAAATGTATTTTTAAGAATTTCTTGCAACCCAAACAACAACATCTGAAAGCGCAGTTCCAATATGCGCATACAGCAACTCTGGTATCCGTGTCTTATTAACTCCAAGCCATTCAATCAATTCCCGTGGTGTTGCTTCACCTGTGACTTTAAGTTGCGGATCGAACTTGAAGTCCCCTTTTTTATACACAAACATTGTTGGTTTCGAGTTCTTTGAGGTCAACATACTGCGACCACGTGCATTCTCCTCCTTGGTAGCAACAGGCAGAAGACCTTCTCCATCCTGCTTGAAAGCTGTCTGATAAAATTCAAACAATTCCTGCAAAAATCGGTACAATCCAAAATTCAAAGCAATGTCGATTTGGGCGGCAAATGCCGTGTCTCCGCTCAGCTCAACCCGCCTTTCCAGCAGATGACAGAGTGAGTTCAGAGTAATTACGATGGCAGGAATCGTTGCAACGTTTTTGGAAGGAGATGAGCCCAAAAATGTGAACCATTCTGAATGAAAAGTCATTAACAAGTGAACGTCATCAACATGGAAAATTAAGAGAAAAGCGCGCCAACCTGATGCTGACCACATTCTCTCTTCTTCTGGTGTCAATGATCGAGTTGTCCCCTTTTTGATCGAAATACCATCAAGTTTGATGTTCAGTGCTTCTCGTAACAAATCTAACCCCTCGCCCTGATGCTCCAATGAGAATGAAATAGATTTTGAAATCATCTGTAAAAATTCAATGTCAGTAACCTAGTTCGACCCGAAACGTAATGATTGTTACCCGAGCACAATCAGGATCCCTGAAGTTGTATCTCATGAAATTCAAAAGGGTACTTTTAAGTTCCACATGAATTCTACCCAAGCTTTTTACTCCGTTCTTGTACCAGAGAATCTGTCGCGCCAGCTCATTGGGCGATATTGAAACCTCTGAGTTTGAAGGGAGGAGGAACACTTGGCTCAAAAACTTGCTAGATCGTTGCAGAGTTGGCGAACCAGGAGGAGAGAATTCCAGGTGCATCTTTTCTTCCATGGCGCTAGTTAATTTGTCAAGAAGCTGGTAAAATGCCGGAATTGTCCGACGAGACACGACAACTTTGAAGCTGTCTACTATTAATTTTACGTCGGTGCAAAGTGTCAAACTGCCTTCGTGGGTAATCCAAGAATCAACCATCACATAATCCAAGGGTTTCAAATCCACAATCAAGATGCGCTCATACTGAAACTGCATCTGGCCTTCCACTTTCTCTATATTGAACAACCCACGAGTAACTGCCTTGCCAGACACCGGGCTGAAATCATTGGAACCTAAGAGATAAAATTGAGGCTTCGCCACGTTGACTTCCCCACTAAATCGCCCATCCGCAACAGCCTTGATTGAAGTTAAGGCAGCTGTGAGACTCTTTGCTCCAAAAGATTCACCAGTCCAAGAAACATCGGCTGAAGCAACTAAGTCAATTGCTGTAATTGACGTTTTTCCGACACTTTGACCAAAATCTGCGGATAAACATACTGATGGAAGTCGAAGTGTGAAATGAAACGAATCTTTAAAACTTTGTTTGACCTCCCCTCCATGACCAGGAAGACGGAGCAGCGATGCCAGGACTGAATTTCCCGGCTCGTCAAGAGATGGATTCTTCTGGGCCTTTGTTGGAATCAGGGGGATTACCCAAAGACGCTGAAAGAGAAGGAGGTCATGTAACTGTCGCACGTTTAATGCTGCTGAAATTGAAGCTGAGTCCAGATTGATAAGGAAGTTTCTCGAATTATTGTTGAACAGAACGGTAGAGTTGATCAGAAGTTGGGAAACACTCCATCGAAGGCAGTCTTCTGGTGAAAACGTGTGTCTCAAAGATCCGTTCATTCCTTTGACACAGCAAGTCAAAACCATGGAATTCAAAATTCTTTGATCTCCATCAGTAGGCTCAAAGCCAAAAAGGACATCGGCTTCTTCCAGAACAAAGTTCAAATTCACCTTGGATTCTGGTAAACAACTCAAACTGACTTTTGTCTGAGACAATTTCAAGAAATATGTTACTGTATGTTTTTGTGACTCCAGTGACGAGATAGACGAATCTGCTGCAGAAGATTGTGGGGCTGGCGCAGATGCCTTGCTTGCTGACAGAGAATCCAGGTTGATGCTTGAGGCAGCTTTCAAAAAGAAGGACAGAACTGACGGATGTAATATATTTTCGCTTTCGTAAATATGCTGCGTGATGTAGATTCCACGTTGCACTCGTGTTTCCGCATGTGAGTCGTCCCCCAAACATGTAGTTCCATTTATCTTGAATCCAATGCCAGGTATAGTGAAAACTTGCTCATCATAGTTTTCTTCATTTTGCCCAGATATGTTTGAGATTTTCCTTGCGTGCAAAGACTCAACTGATGGTGTCCTTGACTCTTGGCAGTTAATTTTACAAGCACCAGCCCCAAACACAAAGTCACAATCAAATGCAAGTTCAGTGAACGAATCATTTGGATGCTGAGTTGACGATTTGTTGAGTGGCGAAGCTGACGTAAATGGAGTGGATGAAACTGAAGAATCAAACTGGGCTCTTTCTGATGCATAGACGGAAATAAGAGAATTCAAGTGTTCAGTTATTGTAGAATTAAGGTTTAAGTCAAAGCCGGCGATGCTTGCATCAATTTTGATTGAACCAAAACCTTCTTTGAAGTATTGGAATATATCTCCTTCGATTTGCCGCAAAAGAAATCGGTTTTGAATTGGATGAGAGGCTGAAAGAAATGTGGAATCGTCTTGTGGGTTGAATCTGTCGACAAACTGAACACTGATGTTGCTAATGCCTCCATGATTCTCCACCAAGCAAATAGATTCATATTGAATATCCTGGAAACAAATCAATAGAGCTGGTACATGCGACATTCGAGCATCTTGAGTGAGGGGAAAAGCCAACCCAACCTTGTCAAGGTGTACTAAAACCAGTTTGTCAACAAAGAAACTCTTAACCTCAACAGAGTCTCTACTGGTTGGAGCATTAACCGACGAAAACAAACGTTGTGCATTTCTTTTCATGATATCCATTTCTAAGGTCTTCCTTCTACTCCTTTCTTCCAACTCTTTGGAATAATACAGCATAAAATCAGCAATTTTTCCGACCCCAAACGGATGCAAAACCCCATTTAACTTCAAAATCTGAAGGAATATAGTTTCGAGATTCTTTTCTTTCGTGCCTTCAGATGAAAAGGCGTCCCTAATGTGTTGTTGTATGGAATGATTCCGCAATTGAACATCCACCACAATTTTTGCCAGTGTTTTGGTGTTGGAAATGAGAGCCAACGAGCAATTTCCAAGAAAGACATTCCAATTTAAAGATTCGGTACTTGCTTTTTGGATTTGGAGTGTAGCAAAATTGGAGCTCAGCAAAAGCTTGCTTTGCGGACTCTCGGCTGTTACTTCCACACCAGCTATACGTATTTGAATGTCGTAAACATATTTGATCGCTGTAGTAAGGTTGTCTGATGAAGATAAGGGATCGGTTCTCCTGCGGTAATAAAACATGACCATGTCCACAATATCGTTGACTTCTGAGCCCAACAGGGATTGAAGCGTAAGTAGCTGATCGATTAAATGAACGTCAAAGCTTCCTTCGAGAGTTCCGACTATAAGAGTTGACGATAAGGTAGTTGTCGAATCAATTGTGGTCAAGGTTCCTTCAAGATTTGCGTCAGGTAATAGGTAAATTGACTGAGTTGGTGCCACATGAATTCGTGCAGCAGCATGGTAATGGGTATTCGACCTTGTTTCGAATTCTACCTTGTGATGTCCTATTCGTCCAGCATAACTTAGATCACTCTTGTTCGTTCCAGAGTCGCGTTTCAGCAGAGCCATTAGGTTGGATATAGAATAACGGCACCGTAGAGTGGATAGCAGATCTGAGACGAGAACGATGTTTTTCACAACAAATTGGACATTGCTTCTTTCAGAGGATTGAAGTTCGGGTATTTTCTTCAACTCTTGAAGACTCGAGGTGGACCGTTCAAGTTCTTTCAAAAACTTGTTGAAAGAAAGATCTGAGAATAAATATTAGACGCAAGAATATCAGAATGAGGGGATATAAGCGCACCGTATTCAGGCAAAGAGTCACCCCACTGTTCAAAAAATGCCTGAAGTTTCAATAATGATTTTGGCAAGCGAATTTCGATTAATTCCAAGCCAACAAGAGAGCTCTTGGCTCCAGAGTACATAGCTCCGAGATCATTGGCATGAAGGGTAACCAAATTATTGCTGCCATAAGTTGATACTTCCAGCACATCCACCAAAACTTTTTTCACACTCAGAATTGCAGACGATTGAAGGGTATCCGGAAGGTCAAACGATGCAGCTTTGGAATAATAAATACCATTTGCAGCAACACTCTTGATGACGGTGCGCATATTCAGATTATTTGCAGAAGCGGAAAGACCGAGCTCTTCCACAGTGGCTGACATAATTATTCCGAAGTCCATGGTTTCGCTTGCAGTATTCACAGGATTTGGTGAACCGAGTAAAGACGAATCTCGCACTCGATTGTAAACACGGATCATGTGCCGCATAAGACGAAAGATATTGGGGTTGAACATTATGTTGGCTTTTGATATGGAAATGAACGTGGCAATGTCAACGAATTTTCCTTCCTGAGCGATTTCGGTGTCTTTTTTCCCAATTATTTCAGATTTGCTTCTGGTTGAGCTACTTATGTCTACAAGCAATGGGCTCAGTTGAAATACGTTGTCACTGCCTCCAGGTTCAAAGGCGGAGATCTTGACCCGTTGTATTAGAAAAACAACAGATGGAGCATAGTCAGATAGAAGTTTGATGAAGTCTACAATCGTGTTCCTGGAACTTCCAGACGCTGTGTCAAATATCAAGCTCAAAATGTGATTTAGGTCTGACCGATCGTCTGGCATTCCTAACCATTTCTGTATGGTGGGTGCGACCTCAATCAGATTGGCTTTCTTTTGGCCCCGCCGCTGCTTCACAAGAGCACAAATCTGATCGTCTTTGAGCTCTTTCATGCAATATCTGATGTGACTTAAAAACTTCCACCCAATATCATTCTGAAACTTTCTAAAGCCGTTGCCGAGAAGCCATAGAGACGATGGAGAAGTGAAATACTTTGCACCCCCAGCAATTGGTTGTTGAATAACTGCTAAAACAAATGATTGCAACTGCAGTTGTTCCTGCTCCATATATTTTGTTGCAATAGTTACTAGATATGTAGTTGTGTTAGCAGGCAGTTTTTTCACTCCCTCAAGAAATCTTACTTAAATCATTCGCAAAAGCCGCCCAAACAGCGGTGGCTCCTGCAACGATTTCAGCTGTTTCGTTTATAAATACAAGTTCGAAGGATTGAGATTGCGTGTTGATGGCAACGTTGCTAGGAGTTCCAGGAGAAGGACCTTTCTCGAAGTCACAGAGCCACTTAACATCAGAGCAATAGGAATCAAGGACAACGGGATGATTTGACATAATTTCTGGAAGCTCAGTTGATATCAGTTGTTTTGATAGTGGTATGCCAACAACCCTCTGGTTTTTGCCAGCAACCATTGACCCCAAATATCTGCGAAACAGATTTAATACATCGGCATCTTCGTAATTCAGAGTCACTGATTACCGGACACTTAATTTCAACAGCCCTAGATCCAAGGAGTAGTGGGCATCTGTCACCCGTTGTAAACTCGAAAAAACTCCGGCACGAGACTTGAAACCCGCGTTTGCAATTTGTAGTAGATTGACGGTCTGAATATCTACCGAGCATAGCGAAGATTCCGAGTAACCATTTCGGAACCCAATGTCATCCAAAGCTTCTTTGCCGGGTACTTCGGGAAATCGAACGTCTTGAACTGACCGAATGTGCATTTCAGGTACAGAAACAATCAGGGTCGTATATTGAGTGTGCGACACGAGAGGCTGGACGATCAGCGATGTATAATACACGTGAAGTGCATCAAGCAAAGAAAAGCCAATCAAATCGTCCATCTAACACTCAACGATTAGCAGAAATTTCGCACAAAAAACAAAGTCATACATCAAAAGATATTTCAAGAAACTGCTGAATCGCTTTTAATCCAAATGGAGTCACAAGCAGTTTGAAACACTCGCTGGCACGAATGATGATTTTCGAATGTGGAGTGGAATCTGTGAATTCAGCACTACTCAAGAGCTCAATATCTTGATATGGGAATGGCCTGCGTGTTTTCCGCTTCGGGGGGCTAAAATCACCATAAAACGAAACAAAGTCCGCCGTTTGATTGTTTGGTTGGTGTACCTCTTTGAACGTGCGAAGATGCGTCTTGTATTTGGCATCCAAACTAAATCCTGATCCCAAAAATGAGCTCGATCTTGACCCAAATGGACTTGCTCCCGTAGATCGAGGAATGCGATTTCCCACAGATTTTCGAAATCTGGAAACAATTACATTAATAAATTTAATTGCGTTTTTGTTGGAAAAATACCCATCAGGCCCATCGGTCTTTGTTCGATTATGAGATCCCGATTCATGGTCATAATCTAGTTCGAAATCAAATCCTGAAGGTACTTTAAATAAAGCACCAGTAGCCACGCCGTTGGCTCTCCTGCTCCCAGTATCAAACAAATGGGCACATCTGAATGTATAGTCTTGAGCAAGAATAAAGGTTCTCTGAGAAGTCAGAACAGCATCAATATCATCCATGAATGTTAACAGACAAGCCGAGAGAGATGTTTCACAATGGAAGACTTCGATCCATTCAAGAGTCTCTAAATTCTGAGGTTTGTCATTTGCGGCTGTCAACATCTTAATATCCACAGTAGGGACATCAATGAGCGTTCTGTCCGACCATTTTTTGGTGACCATTGAATCGAATTGCAGTTTTATCCCGCGACCAAAGTTGGCAACAATAACGGATTCTGGTCCCCACAAAGAAACTTTGACAGGATCAATACGAAGCTTGAAGACATTCAGAGTGGGATACTTCTTCGAAGGCAAGCTGTCGTCCACGTCTCTCAAATGATGAAGAATACAGTTGACTGATGCAGAAACTCCACGAAAAAAATTCAGACCAATTTCCCCAGTGATTGATTGACAATGCATAATTGTGTCTGATGCATATACCAAGCACTTTGGTGCAGGGCCGAATAGATTTCGGCTCACAACCTCAACCCCACCAACTTTCAAGAAATTTCTAGGTTCCTTAATAGAATTTTCAAACAAACTGCTTATGCTTTCAACAGAAAGCTCCGCGGTTATCTTGTTACGAGTCCAAAGCATTGGCGAAGTTGTAGCCTTGAGAACTACATTACATAATTCAGAAACGGACTAAAGCCATCCAAAACAAACTTACTTTGCTCATTCATGTTACTGGCCAGTTCAAACGTCACGGAATCCAACTGAATAATAGAAGCCCATTCACATTTATACAACATTTCAGGAAGAATAGCGAATATGTTTGTTGCCGCAATCTCCAACGAAACTTCAATTGGATTAGCGTTTTGGGTATCATATTGCATCTTGGCTCGCTGTGCCTTGAATTTCAATGGATCTGACAGCTTCAGTCGATAATCGTCAATACGAATGATATGCGAACATTCTCCAAGATAGTTTGATAAGAAATCAAAAATCGAGGTTATGGTGAATCCATATGCTTTGATGGTGGAGGTATCGAGCTGTTCATAGATAAGTACTTTGCTATCAAACTGTATTCATAGTACCTCAATATTCAGGCTAATAGCATCTGGACCTTCAGGTATGCCAGCATTCACATCATAGTATTCATAACTTCCTGATACTTTGAGATTTTGAAACTTGCCAATGGAGGATTCTGTTAAGAAGGCCCCAATCGAGTGAGAAGGTGGATATAAAATCACCATGGCCCCGCCAGTGGCCTGAAATTATTTTTAATGATTGAATAAATTTACGATCCACAAACCATCAAATTAAATTTCATTCCATACAGCACTGGCTTTGCCAGCAAAAAAGGCAGCTCCAATTGAAGAGTAGCCTCATCCAATTTCATGCTAACAAATGCTTAAAACTGGGGGTTAGGCCGTCAACGATAGTCAATATTGAATCGACTCACAATTCTCATCTGCGTCATTCGCAATGTGAATGATGTTATTCCGGTTGGTGCACAATAACGTCTCGATTTTTTTAAAATGAACCTTGATCTGATATGCGATAGGAACAAAGTAGGCTGGGTTTGGAGCGGTTTGAGAGTAAGACAAGTCACTGATCAGGTCTTGTAAGAGCACAATATGGTCTTGAAGATAATGAAGCTTCCCATTTTCGATACCAATATTGTATTTCCAAACACGCTCTCCATTCCATTTGAGTGGACTTTCTAATAAGCATTCAATCTAATGCGACGTGTTAAAAATGTGAGGTTTGACGTTGACAACCAATGTATTTACCTCGAAAGATTGACATTTCAGGAGTTCCGAATCATTCAAACTGGTTGTTACTGATAAATTTTCCATTCGCATGGATATAACCGATGAATATCCAGTAGATGGCGAGAGCATAGGAATTTCGAACTTCAAAAACGAATTTGGACCGTTGAAGTTGAAGTTTAACCACCCCGGCTTCCTGAGTGACAACTGGATCCGGCGAGCTTCCGCGTTAACACTATCTTCCACAAATTGAGGATCCTAAAATCAAGCACACGCCCTTCAGCTTGTCTGTCTTTGGAATAACAACCAAACCAAACCTTTGATTCTTCTCGAAAAGGAACTTCGAATGCACATCCATTTTCAAACTTGAATTGCAACACAAATTTGGGATATTGTCGGTGATAGCCAGTTTCCGGGGGCTCCGTTGGTTCACTTGTGCGGTAAGACGGAGGGAAAAAGAAATTCTGTATCAGCAGCCTAAAAAACACAATCAATTCCAATTCAAAAAGGCATCACAACCGAAATACCTTTGGCGGTTTGTCCACGGTCCGTATGTCACTTTCGATTTGGTAAGAATCAAATCGACACCCCATTTCGGTGCTGGTAAACTTGAATCCACTCCTTCGATACCAAGGTCCTCTGAATAGTATACAACATGCACAGCGTCACTCATTATGACTTCTTCCACTTTGCCGTACTCTTCAATAGCCGTTTTGCCACCAAATACATTGTCAACATCCTCATTGTAGCGCACAAGGCCAATCCATTCAACTCCTCCATCAACTGGTTCTGTACCCAATCCGGCTTTCTCCAACGCGGATTCTCGTCTCGCAGCTGCTGATCCTGGAACCCAACGCTTTTTAGTACTCTCATGCTGCATCTTTGAAATTCTAACACGTGCAGCTTGATTCAAAGATGGATCACGGTAATCCGGATTTTTGCGGAAACTAACTCGACAGAATCCCAACTTAATTTTCATCTCATATCTGCAGAGCTCTGGTCGAATGGTAGGAATGGCAGGAGCCTTGAAAACAAATATCGAGTTTTTGGGTTCAGAACCATTTATGGCAAGTTTCTTGTGGACTTACAATTACTTGACGAGTGTAATTACCCGATAGATCCTTAAAGTCAACAACCATCATGGTTGTGATATCACTGTTTCCAATGATTATAGCACCTGAATTGACACTTAAGTTCATTTTCTTTAGACTGAAACTGGGTATTACCTTTAAGCCCAACAACCATGAATGGAAATAATCGCGAAAGGAGAATTTCCGCATGGGACAGCGACGAGGGAGGTAATGGAGGTTTAACCTTTACGTCAATAGCAGCGGTTCGATTTCCCCGTATTGAATCTGTCATGAAATGATCTCTCGAACTACGAGGCTCAAGAGGATGACTCTCCACAGCAATAGGCGAGGCATCATTGGGTTGCTTTTGCTGCTTCTCTTTTTCAAGTATTGATTTCAAGAACTCATACGCTGGCGCGTTGTTGTAAATGAAGAGCTCAAATCCGTCCAGTCGAATAAGCATAGGAGAGAGTGGTTTGCGTGTCAGATTCCAGAAACGGAAAGTAATGTGTCCGCGCAATATGAGAACCGTGAGATCGCATGTCTTGTATTTGAATCCCTTGAACATGAGTTTCCCCGAAAGTGGAGAGATGGAAATAGAATCTGTAACGGAACCATGCTTCAGACAAAATTCAGGCCTGAATCCATCCAAAGAGATATCCTGTACCTAGACTGACTGAGACGGTTCGCTTCAATGCAAATCCAAGTACTATCGACACAAATTTGGCCAGGAGGCGTGGTGAGTAATACAAGTGGATGATCCCAAGCACAGCCGCCCCAAAGCATATTGCTGTGAAGAGAACTAGAGTATTAATTAGTACTGTGAATTCAAAGTGGACCAAGGGGTTGCGATCGCACCGAAATCCACCATCTTCTAAATATTTGATTTTATTCAAATCTTCACACACCAGCTTCGAAAATGCGATTTGCCCCAATCAAGTCATTATTTTACGCCGAGTTTCATCATGAACAAGGGCCTGTTGTTGTATATTCAGTGCCAGAGGGAAGTGTGGCTTCAGGGAAGCCGGGCTCTGACGCAGACGACGTGGTGTTATTTGATTCAGTGTCGGATTACATAATTCCCAAACCATCACTGTGCAACAGACTGGTCAGTGTAACAGCAACGGCATCACGTGTTATTATCGGGCATCCAGTTTCTATCGAAGATGTCAAATACAATCGCAATGCCTTCCTCTTCAATCTGGTCTTTGTGTTTGAACGGTATGCTTGCCCGCACTCGATTGTCAACCCGTTTTGACGGTAAAAGAACAGAAATGCAAAGACGCAGCCATATGAACAGATTGTTCGAAAAATATCTCGCATTTTACGTTCGTTGGAATTGGAAAGCGGCTTCTTGAGTAATAAGGACACAAAGCCCAAAGTGTTGAACATCATGGATCAGCTTCTTCAAGATTTGAATACTTATTTTGAATGCCGAATTTCTATCAGTAAGGTGGACGGTTTTTCCAAGACCACCCCTAAAAAATCAGTATGAACCAGACGACTTTGAAGCCATCAACTTGAAGCTCTTCCATAGTCACCCTCCACCAGCGCCTGTTCATGATTGGCATGTTCCAGTTCAAGTTTATCATCTTTCTCGAATAATTGATCGGTACTGGGACATGACTATCCTTCGTGTGATTCCTTTCATCAACGGCGCTCTCTCAGTGAAAAGAATATCTGAAATCGCAGATGTTGAACTTGGACTTGTGAGGTTATCTATTCAACACCTTTTGTATTACGGGTGTGTGAAGCTGGTGGATGTTTTTCAGGTATGAAATGCATGTATTCCTCACCCACTCCTTGTCTTTCCTGCTTGTTTAAATCCAAAATCTTGCACTTACGCTTACCACCTTAAACCAATGAATCTTAGTATTCCAACATATATATTCTGAATGATAGAAATTTGCCTTCATTACTTCAAAATGAGGATTTGCAGTATGAAATGCTCGATTTTATAAGGAAAGATGGTATATTCCTCAGAAAGATGACCCTGTGCCTATCCAGATTCTAATGCGTTAAACCAGTTATTTTACCAAGCCCAACTTTTGCCACGGTTTTCGCATTGATATGCTCTGTCAAGCATGGTCTGATGGTCCGGGACTGGTGTGAGGAAAACGACGTTCGATCTCTCAATATTGACATTAGGTACAGACAGACCTGAATAGTGTTGCACGTGATGGTTGAATTTAACACAAACAGACGTCTTTTCGTATTCGGAGTCTTGAATAACTTTTTTCGACGTCTTCACAAGTACCCTGTTCTATATGATCCATATTATGGAAACGAGCCAGTATTTTCCGGGAGTAGTGCTGGTAACATGGCGATTTCCCCATCCCATTTCGACGTTAAAAAGCTGACTAAATATCTTGATGGGAGACATCATTTTGATGGTAACAAAGAGTTGAGCTCGTTTCTTCTTCCTAAATACTGTCTGTTTAGAAATATGCACAGAGTTGGATTTATCCAATTCAACGTTGGAGAAGGTGCTTTCCAGCGATTCAAGAATACGTTTCATTTTTAAATAAACTCGTCTTTAAGATAGATTTTCATTCACCACTTGCTGCAGTGCCCCCAATTCACTGACTGTGAGGGTTGATGGTACTGTGGCCAATCAGATTCGTTCTTGATACACGTTTCAGGCTCTGGACCAAAAAAACACAGATTTTTTCTCGACGAATTTTTTTTTCCACAACTTGCAGAGGAAACGTGGTTTTTGCAACAGTGCATCATCAACCACTTCACAAAGGCCCGCACCCGACTCCCGCTCCTATCTTCTCGAACCCCTTCAGCGCTTGAACCGCGGAGGGACCAAAACAACCCTCAAAGTGGATCACGTAGTTCACCACCCTGCATCAGCAGGAGCCCGTCCTCTCTTTGCGAGCGTCCCAGTCACAGCCACGTCCCCCCCTGCGCGCATTGTTGCAATTAATCGCCCACACTCGTCACGATCATCCCTCGTGTCCACGTACGACGCTGAGAGCATCATACAACCTGACCGCAAACGCCTAAAAGAATCAACTGAGCGGGAAACGAACTCTAGCGCCAATCCGCATCCTACCCCAACACATAGCGAAAAAGCCGCATCCCCCCCTGAGCAAAAGCAGCAGCAGCCTGTAGTTGTGCTTTCACAAGATCAACAACAACAACCACAACTTCAACAACAACCACAACCACAACCACAGCAACAAATTCAACAAGTTCATCAGATGGCTCAGCCCGCAGCCACTGGACTCATTGTAGTGCCAGGTGAGTTTTTTTTAGTTTTGCAACTCGAATCAACTCTTGGTCACAAGAACCGTTAACAACTATGAGTTCAGATCACTTTCATTACGCCGAAACTTCATCATTAACTCACATGATCGCTGATATGTTACAACGACTGACATCTCACAATGACCAAATTCCTCTCTCATCATCAACATTGACTCGGTTTCACAGTCGTGCTCCTCCGAATATCAGTATTCTAGACTATTTGAGGCGCATTGTTAAATATGCTAGTGTGGAAAGGGTGTGTTTATTGATCTTATTGGTGTACATTGATCGGTGAGAAGTCCTTTTATTTTTTTTTTATTTTTTATTTGTATTTCTTTTTTGTTGAAAATTTTATTGACTTTTTTTAACATGTGATTTTTCTTTCAAGTGTTTGTGAGCGAAATCGGTCTTTCACGATCTCATCCTTGACTGTGCATAGATTTATTATTACCGGAGTAACTGTTGCCTGCAAGGTTAGAAAGGGCTGGGGGGGCTATAAAATAGATATCAAACCCCTTCTAACGAAAAAGCCACCTTTTTTTCCCCCCGTCCTCTCCCCAAAGGCCCTATGTGACTCATTTCTACAAAACTCCATGTATGCAAAAGTAGGGGGAATTAGCACAAAAGAACTGAATGTGCTTGAAATTGAATTCTTGACACTGATTGGATGGGATCTTACTGCCAGTGCAGAGCGATTGCAGGATTACTACAGGAATTTAGTTCGACAGCATCCTGGATTTCGTATGATTCCCCATGCCGAGATTTTATCGCCGCCTGCGGATACTGGAAGTGTTGCAGGTGGTCCTTCTTCTGGTGATTGGACAGGAACGTCAAAGTTTGTTGCAGCTTCGGAAGCCGCGGATCAGCTTCAACAACAGCAGCAGCAACAACAGCAACAGCAGCAGGGGCAGCACCCGTTACAGCCGCAACCGCCGCAACCGCAGCATCAGCAGGTCTTGAGTGTTGATGTTGAAATGAGTGCAGAAGCGTGAAAAGCACTGAAAAGCACGCGCTGTTGAATAATGTCGACAAATAAAAAAAAAATGGCGCATTTGTCGGACATTGTGGCTCTGCTGGCGCTGGCCAACGCAGCCGGGGCGGACCGCGCGGCCGTGGCCGGGGCGCTGCAGCCGCTGGCGGGACTCGCGGCGACGACGGGGCTGCTCTCGGTCGCTCGGCTTGTGGCGCCGACCCTAGAGCGCGAGCGCGTCTATTCGCTGCGGGCGGGCGGGCTGCGCACGCTGCTTGTGGCGTCGGACGCACTGGGCACGCGCGCGTCGCCGACGGCGCGGCGGCTGCTGTTTGGCGCCGGCGCCGCCGACTCGGACGCGGGCTTTGCCGCCGCCGTGGCCGCCGCTGCCGCCGCCGCCACGCCGCCGGGCGCGTGCGTGTCTGCGCCGCTGGCCGCCGTCGACGCGCTGCTGGCCGAGCTAGCTGCCCTGTCGCCGTTTTCCGTCGACGAGTTTGGCGCGCGCCCCGTCGCCGCCGTGCGCTCGCAGCGCCAGATCGTGCATGCGCTGTTCCACCGGCGGAGTCCCGAGGAGGCTGCGTTTTTGACCCGCGTGATTCTAAAGACCCCTGTGACGGCGTTCCACGAAAGCTGGGTGCTGGGTGTCCTGCATCCCTACTTTTGGCGCATTTACAAGTTCCAGCCCAATCTGAGAGCCGCCTGTCGTGCGATTGAACTGGAGAGATCCCATCAAACTCTTGGTGGGGAGAATACTAGCAGCAATCAATGTCACAGCAGCAAGAAAATAATCCAGATTGGAGCAAATCTGGCCAATATGGCTCTGACAAAGGCTACTTCGTGTGCTCACGTTATTCGGCATATGCAGAATCTTGGTGAAGCTGAGTTTGTCGCCGAAGTCAAGTATGATGGAGAACGGAATCAAGTTCACTTCAATCGCGCAGCGCCAGCTGGAAAGCAAATAACACTCTATTCAAAGTCAAAACGAAACAGTACCAGCGACAGAATCTTGTGCCATGATATATTGCTTTCTGCATTGGGTGTCAAACCCCCAACTTCCTCCTCCACCAAGGCGTTATGGGATTCTTGCAAAGAGTTTGTGCCTGTAGATTCTGTGATTTTGGATAGCGAGTTACTCGTCTATAATGAGGATACGGAGACCATTGAGCCTTTTCATGCAGCCCGTGTCTTCGCGTCGGAAGCAAGTCGTTCGACTGATGAAGCCATATCATCCGCTCGGAAACATTACATGCTTGTTTTCTTTGATATCATGTATCTGAATGGAGATTCCCTCATCAATCTCCCGTACTCTCAGCGCCGTAAGATTCTGGAATCTGTTATTCGGCCTATACCCAACTTCTCAAACGTCAGTGAAACGAGGATCTTCAAGCTGCCTGCTGCTTCTGAATCGTTTTTAGATGGTGGTAGTAGCGGTATTTGTGGTGGCGTGGATGTAGTTTGTTCAGAGTTACGCAAACATTTTCTGCAAGTTTGTGCCCGTCCTGCCGAAGGGCTTGTATGCAAAGGACTCAACGGACGGTATGAGCCTGGGCGAGATACTCTCTGGATGAAGTTGAAGAAGGATTACATTGAAGGGTTTGGAGACACTGCGGATTTTACAGTTGTTGGGGGAAGTTATCGGCACGATTTAACGGAATACCTCGGTATCACAAGAAAAGATGACGCTTGTCTTTTGAATTTGTTTTTCGTCGCATGCCAAACAAATCGCGGATCTGTTGAGTGTGGTTTTTTTATTTATTTTATTTTTATTTTATTTTCCTTTTGTATTTTCTGACGATGCGCAACATTTGAATTTATAGATGAACGAAGCTCCGCGATTTGTTGTATTGTTTGATTTCTGTGCAGGCTTCAGTCGGGAATCGCTAGTCTTCTTTTCCAAGTCCACAACACCGATTCGATATCCGCCTTCTGCAGCATCTAAACTATCCTATTCAATAGCGAATGCTAATGCATTCAAGGTGGACTTTTACTTTGACCCACCTCTCGCGGTCGAAATGAAGGGGGGTGGATTCGAGTGTAGAGGCAGTGGACGATGGGCATTGCGAGGTCCGCGATATTTGAGAACCTGCAGCCCAGATAGAGGATGGTGGAGTACAGTAACTTATCAAGAGTTGGCAGTTGAGTTCCCGAAATCTTGGGTTTTTTAATTTTTTAATTTTTTGGCTATACAAAAAAGAACTAAAAAAGAACTCATTCACCAAGGCGATGGGAACAAAAGCCAATCAGGCGAGTTCTTGGGAGACGGAATATGATAAACTCTCTGCTGTGGATATAAAAATCATGTCGAAACCTACTCGCAAACGAAGTAGTTCAAAATTTCCTTTGAAGCCTCCACTACGTCCAAAGTTATCATTATCGGAATCGGTAGAAGGGAATATCAGTCGCGGGAATAAGGCTATTGAATTGGATCCCCGAAGCAGCAGTAAGATGGAGTCTTGTGATGTGGACGACTGTTTCTCGATTGCCAGCGAAGTGTCATGGGAAAATACACCCCTCTCCAAGATAAATCGAAAAGACTTGATGTTGCAGAATCCTTTGGTTTATATTCCAAATTGTGAAGCATTGTATACGGAACGACAAGCATTCGAAATTCTCAAACACATACTTCCCGATACATGTGTCGAAGATGTGCGGCGAAGGATGGTTAACTCTTTGGATGCGCTGTTGGTGTGTACGGGTTGGACCGAGACTGGTGGAAGGCAGGGTGCGAGGGCTGGAATAGTGTTGGTGGAGCGGGCAAGCATGAAGCAGTCGATTGTAAATTTTTTGATAGCAAAGAACCTGACAGTGGCTAGTTATTGTCGACCATGTATCTTGTTGATAGTCTCTGTTGATGAATTATAATGTCTATATACATTTTTTTCTCATATTATTTTAATTAATAAAGAGTAATAAAGAAAAAGCATGAGCTTGATTCGGTTCACGGCCTTGTCTGGAGCCCGAGACGGCAGCACGGCCAGCATGTGCCACGTGCTGCAGGTGGACAACTGCCGCATCCTGCTGGACTGCGGCGGGCCAGAGCGGCTGGACCCGGTGGACTTCCGGGCACTCGGCGGGTAGGCAGCAGCACAGCATTGTTGACGGCATCGCCTCTGAACGCGCGACAGGATGGCGAAGCACATTGACGCGGTGCTGCTCTCGCACGCGGACGCGCAGCACCTCGGGGCGTACGCGTACGCGCACGCGCGGCTCGGGCTGACGTGTCCGTGCTACGCGACGGGCCCGGTCGCCGAGCTCGGCAAGCTGCTTGCGCGCGACGCGCTGGCGGCCGCCGCCGACGCCGACGCGCGCGCCGCCGCGCTGGTGTCCGCCGCCGACGCCGCCGCGGCCTTCGACGCCGTCGTCACGCTGCGCTTTTCGCAGACGGCGCCGCTCGCGAAGCACGGCCTGGTCTCCGTGACGCCGTTCAACGCCGGCCACTCGCTGGGCGGAACCTTCTGGAAGATCAAGAAGGCGTCCGACGAGATCATCTACGCCGTCGACTACAACCACGTCATGGAGCGGTGCGTGCTTCGTTTCCTTTCGTTTCGTTTCGTATCGCATCGCATCGCATCGCATCGTGTCTGACTGTTTACTCCAGCCATCTCGACCGCACCGTGCTCAACGCAAAGGAACTCGAACGCCCGTCCGTGCTCATTACCGACGCCTACAATGCCGAATACAGTTTTTTGAACTCGCAAACGAGGAGGCCGCTTCGCGACAATGCATTCTTTGGTATGGATTGCTGTGAATTGCTGGACCCAATGTGAAGGAATGTTTTCTCCTCAATACAAATCAATCAAATCACAGATAACGTCAAGGCCGCCCTTCAATCAGGCGGAAATGTTCTGATTCCCGTAGCCGCTTCCTCTCGCTCGCTAGAACTTACCTTTCTTTTAGAAGACTATTGGGCCAAAAACGCGGACTGCGCCCAAAAGTTTCCTCACATTTACTTCCTGTCCCCCCAAAGTCATCGCATTCTCCACGCGGCCAGGCGGAATACAGAGTGGATGGGTGCTGGAATTGCCAAGCTTTTAACTCAACCAGATCGACGACTTCCTTTTGATTTTACCCATATAAAGGCAATTCATTCTCTGGAGGAGATTGATTTGTCTCCAACGCCAAAAGTGATTTTCGCATCTTCCATGTCTATGGAAACCGGATTCTCTCGCCTGATTTTTCTCGAATGGTGTCAGTCTCCAATGAACCTTGTATTGCTTCCTGATAGAGGTGATCCGGGAACTTTGAGCCGTCGAGTTTACGATGCATGGATGCAGGCTGACAAGAAGGCTGAAAATGTCGCTGTAAATCTTGATTTTCCGTTGAATTTTGAAGAGTCTCGGAGAGTGCCTTTGGAAGGTCAAGAATTGGCTGCGTATTTACAGGAAGAAGCTGCCAGAAAAGAAGCCATTGCGGCAGCTGCTGAAGCCGCGAAATTGGCTGCAATGGAGGAGAATGACAGTGATTTGAGTGATAATGAAGATGATCCAGATGTCATGGCGCGTAAAGCTGCTGCTGCAGATGGAACTGGTGGTATCGGTGGAGATTCGAATTTATACGATATCTATGTTAAAGACGCCAACAGAGGTGGTGGGTTTTTCAAACAAAGTGCAAGTTACAGAATGTTTCCTGTGAGCACCAGTAGGGGTTGGATTGACGATTATGGTGAAGCAGTAGATCCCATGATGTTTGTTAGTGCCGAGACTGCTGCTATGGAGGAAGCAAACGAAGAGGTTGGTTCTTGGAGGGGGCCTTTTAGTGATGTGTATTCATGCATTTTTTTCTCTTGGATGCCATTGTATTTTAGCTGCCCGATGTCCAAACTGAGGAAACCGAAATGCTTCCAGAAATTGCTCCCTCAAAATATGTAGTATTTCCAATTAACATCCGTGTTGTATGTCGGGTTATCTTTGTGGACTTTGAAGGCCGTTCAGATGGGAAATCAATCAGGAACATTTTGTCGCAAGTAGCTCCTCGAAAACTTGTAAATGATTGGATTTTTTTCTTTACTCTTTTTTTTTTATCCCCGCCTATCTCTGAAGAAAAAGCTGTTAACACCTTTAGGTACTTATTCATGGATCGGAAGAATCTACGACAGAACTTGAAACATACTGCAGGGATACCCCAGGGTTGACAAATGACGTCTTTGCCCCTCATAACAATGAATGGATCAATATTTCTGCCGCTTCTGATATTTATGAAATTAAATTGACTGATTCTCTAGTCAGTTCCTTGATATCTTCGAAGGTAAAAAAACGACGATAGTTCGCTTGACGTGTTTATTGATGGGCAACCCCTTAGATCAACGATTACGAATTATCCTATGTCTCAGGATACATTAAATTCAATGATGAAGAAGACGAGACGTCAAATTCAGCTGTTGCTACGACTGATGAAATGGACGTGGACCAAGTAAATAAGACTCGTACAAACGCTGTAGTTCCAACACTCGATATTCTTCCCCCTGACCTGAGCAAGAGTCATAGACCTGTGATTGTGGGTGATTTAAAGTTGTCGGAATTCCGAAAGGTCTTGGTCAGTAAAGGATTTGAAACCGAATTCGTGGCTGGTGTGCTTGTTGTGAATCGATCCATCATGATACGAAAGAGTCAACAAGGGAAGCTTGTCTTGGAAGGAAGTCTAAGCTCAGACTATTATGCTTGTCGAAAGTTATTGTATTTGGAGCATGCCATTTTATAATAAAATGAATGAATGAATTAAAGGAAGGAAGGGTTTTGTTTTATTATTTGAGCATGCTGTTGACGAAAATTGTTTTTAAAATGTTTGGCAATTGCTTGGTATCTGTGCAAACAAAAGCACGACCGGGCATTGCTTTGGAAAGCCTTGCAGAGGATATAATGTTAGCAAAGGAAAATGATTTTTAAATCCAACTCACGTTTCTGCCTGATCCTTAATGGACCCAATGAAAATGATGTACGCATTCACTTTGTCGCTTTTGGAGAGTGCTATAGAAAAATTGAAAACTTTTAGAAATGGACAAGTCAACAAGAAATTAGACACCTTTCGCAAGCTCAGTAGGGTTAATGTTGTATTGACCAATATTGGCATCCGACAAAATCAATGCAAAGTAGTCATCAGCATCCTTGCCTTTCTGGACATCTGCAATCACAGTTTCGACTGCAGAAACCGTATTATCACCAGAGAGACAGAACTTTGCATGAGCACTCATTTTTCCCAGAACCTCAAACATGGCCTTTTCGTCTTTAGGGTATTTCAGTTCCTGAATAAAATCTATATTTGCAGCGTCGCCAGAATGTCCACAGAGCTTATACTGAAACTTGTGTTCAAAAGATTTGAATGCTTCCATAATCAACAAGGCGCATTCAAAACTCCTGTCCAACCGCGAATCCAAGCCATTGAAACGTGTCATGCTGGCGCTTAAATCAAACGAAACATACATTCGTTTAGGGTTTTGAAGAAACACAGATTCGTCATCTCCGCGACGTTTGTAAATGGCTCTTTCTCCAGTAACACCTTCAATCAATTTGGTATCGTCCACGTCTCCTGTGCTTTGATTTCTGAGCCAGACGCGCTCTTTTTTCTTTGCTTCCGTGGCTTCGATAACAGCACGGAGTTCGCGAATCTCGTGGGAGATATTCTGGCGATATGTGGCAAATTGTTGCATGTCCTTTTCGGTCATTTTTAATTGATCCAGTCGTTTTTTCATTGACATTTCGTGCAATTGTTTCTGTGTGTCTGTGACTTCCTTTGGAACATCATTTGCTGTTCTCTGTTGGGTGGATAAAAAAAGGAAAACAAAGAAAAGAGAACATGAAAGTGAATGAAAGGAATAAAATTTACCATTGAATAGCTAGAATCAAACATACCAACGTGAATTTAGACATATCGACTGTTCCGCTTGTTCTTCCTTCATCGGGTGGCTGTCCACTGCCTCCTCCACCACCGCCACCGCTACTGCCACTTGAGCCCCCTTCCCCTTCCCCACCACTACCACCAGCTCCACCAGCACCTTGACCACCTGTTCCTCCTCCTCCGCTTCCTGAATTTCCCTCTCCTTGACCTGAGGACTCCTTTTTCCCTTTCTTTTCGTCCTCAGATATCTCGGGATACAATATCATGTCGCCATCCTTGGACCCGTCGCCGCCACCGGAATAAAGAATAGTCAATGTCGAAGTTTCTAGCGAACCGACTAATCGTTTCCATTCATTGACTTCAACTGCAATTTCTGTACTATCAGTCTGCCAAACACGGGCCATTCCGGTCAAATCAACAGTCAACAAATGCCCATTTGGAAGCTCAATCATGGATACCAGTTTGCGAGACCTTTGTAGTGGTTGTCGCTGTTGCTGTTGCTGTTCTTGTTGTTGTGCTAAAGAAGATGCCCCTGTTGCTTGAACTACTGCCGACACAGGAATCGCCACTGGTATCTTCAAAGTCCTGATGTTATTTGTATGAGGATCTAATATTTCCATAACCCCTTCTTGAATCCCTTCGTCCATGGGAATAACATTGACGATTTGTTTAGTCTTTTCCAGGTACATATGGCCATTCCGTAAACTTCCAAATTGCTTCTTCTCGTTTGCGCTGCTACCGCCGCCGCCGCCACCTGTTGTTGCTTCGCGGGGCCAACAATAAACCGTGGTGCCAGGTTCCCGGTGCTCCATCATTGCCTCAGGTAGACCTTTGATAAACATTCCAAAAGAGGTTTTTAAGGATTCGGTGGAAGGAATAATTGAGCGAGATGTGTTTGGGTAATCAAAGTGATCAAATCGGGTTGGGCAAATTCCGTCCATCATGACGGCGCTTTGTGGCCCACAATCTAGGCTTTCAAGCACCCATCTGATTTTTTTTTTGTGAGAAAGTGCTTTTTAGTGTGCAGTGGTGTTTTTGTTTCTTGTTTTTGTTTTTTTTGTGTGTGTGTGTTTGGATGTGGAGGTGAAGTAATTCACCTGTTGTTTTCATTTCGAGTCAACACAAAGTTCTCTAGTTTTGATTCGAGGGAAGTTGCTTGAACTATCCAAATGAATTTAAGAGGATCTGCAACATGAATTGACAACGCTGTGTTTTGTGCCTATGGTTATTGACTTTTGTTTTTCTCACAAGGGAGACAAACTTACGTTTAACTGGTAGCAAAATCGATACTTTTATCGACTTTGAGAAATCAATAAAGATTATTTGGTAGCTATTTGTTTGGTAGAATACTATATGGATGGGTGAGTCCTAGTGTAAAGTAATGACAACGAATACAAAGCATACACAAAACTCCTGAAAGAGCGGCGAATGGTAACATTTTTGACGGGGATTTTTGATCCATGAAATTGATCTTTTTGAATTGAAAACGATAAGGTATACTTTCATCAGTGAATATGATCAGTTTACCTGCTGTGAATAGACTTTTCTCTCATTAGTGTTCAGAATGAGTAATGAGTTCTCGTCAGGGTTGTGCAAACATAACATTCCAGCAGAAAATTCAACTATATTCAGCTGGGGAATATCTGAGCGAGGAAGTTAATCGTAAGTAGAGGAATTTGGGGTTTGCAAAAAGACTGCGCTCAACTCTTTTGTAACGGAAAGAACTCATACAAATCAAGCATTTGAAGCTTGCGATGCGTTGAGTCAATAAGAAACAAGGCGATGGGATTACTAGCGAGAACATAAAATGAACCGGAAGCTGTATGGCCACAGGCATCCAAAACTTCTCCTTCGCATGGAATTTTGAACGCGTAAACTTGCTCCGTAAAAGAGACAGACCGAACTGTTATGCCGCTGTTAGTTTACTTTTTCTCTGCTCCATATATACCAACCATCAATCCTCTGTATGGGTCGATCGGAAGACGGCGCTCGAAATATCAGTGGCCATCCACCCTGAATCAATAAAATTTGTTTAAGTTGGCTGATTTCTCAAGTCCTGAAATATGGAATATTACCAGCAACTGAAATCCAACATTCTCTGCAATACAAACAACAGGTCTGCTATTTTTTGACGATTGTTTTCTCCAAGATTCCAACTCTATTGGAATTGGAAGGGGTCGAACTGATCCTAGCTCAATCTTGAAATCAGATTGCATCCCAATGAGTACACCGTTCTTTGACAAAGTTGTGATGACCAGCTCTTTCATGTCGGTTTCGTAGGAATCGAAATCAAAGACATTTCCAAGTGCTCTCGAGAGGCCTTCTTCTGGGTAACGCTCTAGATGCTTCACAATTGATACAAGTTCACGAGTTGAGTATGGGTAATTTATCATTCCTTCATCAACTAGCAGGCGAAGATCACAGAAGGAAGCGACCAGCTTTTCCAGAATATCTTCAGGGACAGAGGGGCCATACTTTTTGAGTAATTCAAGTTCAGACTGTTTACCAGGATTTCCAATACAATGGGCAGCAAAAACATCACCTGCATCAGGAAATACACACTTAATTTACTTCAAAAATAAAAGGCATGGATTAACATACCAATTTCGCCAAAAAAGTCATTTCCTAAGAATGGAAAACCTGGTCTATTGGCCAACACAAACATCCTGAAGTTTTTATGAATCGGGATAACGCCATCTATGAATTATGTAAGTTAATATTTCAGGTATGCTTTGATTATCAAACGAACCATGTTGGGAGTCAGTGTAAACAAGCCTTCTTCCATCGCTTAAAACCATTTCTCCATCTTCAACCAAGCTTTTTAAAATGTATGTGACATGGGTTGGCGCTTTGTCGGCTTCATCTACTACCAAGATATACCCTTCACGTGCAGCTCGGACTAAAGGAGAGTCCTCATAGACTAAAACTCCATCTACTATTGATGGGGTTGAAGTCAAACTGTGAATTGTCGTATCACGATGAAGCTGCATGTATTCGCGTGGCAGCCTCAACAGTTGTAGCAGTTTATCGACAAGCTTATTTTTCCCAACCCCTTGATTTCCAATAAGCAGCAAATGTTCTCCGAGTATGTAGTCCTTCAGCATTTCACGAAGAATAATGGTTTGCTTTGGATTATCATAGAACAACACGTCGGGGATGAGTAGTGCGTTGGTGCTGGTACTAATTGGATGGCTCACTGATTTTGAAGAATTAGTTAGTTCTTGCGATTTCGAGTGTTTAAGTGTTACCGTTCCCAATGCGAAGAACTTCACAGCCACTCTCGTTAACGATTTCATACGTTATATTTTCTTCTGAAGAAACTGGCTTGTAAATTTTACTTTCGTTCAGCAGTCTCTCAAGGGCTTCTTTCATGAGTGAAGGCAGAAATTGTGATAGCTGGGCTTTCGTGATGATTTCAAAGAGCGAATCAGAGGGAAACAACTTCATTCTGCGTGTACATCTGATCAACTGCCTTGTGGAGAGACCAGCTGCCAAAGATCGAATGGATTCATCAGGCTGATTTCGTAATTTTTTGGCAAACGATAGAAGCTGCGTCAGCAAAGAATCATCCGCTACAGGACAAATTGATAGAACAACTTCTTGTTCCTCTTCAAAAGTAAGAGATCTCATTGGGACAAAACTGAAGAGATTCAAAAGCTCGGGAGTCAGCCACTTGCCCTTCGCGCTTGATTGCGAAGCAGGCCTGGCCAAAGCAACAATGCGAAAAGCATCATGTATTTGAATTATCTGCCGGGATTTCATTTCAGAGTCTGAAAGATATCTCTTCATATGGCGATAGCGTTGAGAATTCACGAGCAAAGTGCCATCAGGTAAGGGAATCTCCCTTTCACAAATCAAACTTTGAATTGAAGCAATAACTCCTTCAGAAGCGGCTTCAATTTGATCCAAAATGGCAACAGATCCGTCAATCGCAGCTTTTACAAGAGCGCTATTTTCCCAAATGGTATCGCCTTTGATATTTGTGCTCCGGCGCTGCAACAAATCACGCGCGCTCATATCTTTGTACAATGGAACATATTCTGTTCTGTAACCAAGCAGCTTCACAAAAGCGCGAACCAAGGCGGACTTGCCAACGCCCTTTTCACCAATGACACAAACATCACCGACAAAATGTGCCAAAACTAATGAAGTCAGCAGACTCTTGTGGTAATCTGTCTGAACGTAAAACCCAGAGTCCTTCGAGACGTTACCACCCGACTTCACAATCAGCTGTGCTTGTTCAACACCTTTCAAAGCACCTTCTGTTGACGGTACCAGTTGTACTAAAAACTTTTGAATATCTCCAGTGCTTCGAACTCCACCAAGTCTAAAGTAAGAATCGAACCACCGTTTTGACAAACCGCCTTCACTGCCAAATTCAAATCTCTGATACACCGATTCAATTAAATCTTTCTGTTCCGTCTCTAAAACTCCCATGAGGGCGTAGGGATAAATTCCATCCAAGATTGCTCGAGGATTCACTCCACGAACAGCATTCAGAATCCTGGCAATTGAGTCCAGTGAATTCGGAAACTCGGGGATTGCTATGAAAGGGGTTTCAGAGCGACTCAATTCCGCTCGAAGAACCATTGCAACCGAAACAAGTCGCTCAAGGGTAGTTTGAGGAACATTTGGTGCGAGTTTCACGAGTCGGGAGAGTTGAGTCAAAAACGTGGGAACATTAATATTTCGTGCCTGGAATCTCGATCGTAATGGTGGGTCTAGCGGGTGTCCTTCGTATTTCTGTCAGTTTCCTGTCAGTGAAGGCTTTGGATATGATTGAAACACATACTGGCACAGGAAGCCCCAATCCAATTACAACAAAGCGCTCGGAAGTCCGAACCAGCTTCCATTTTTCAATTTCTTCCTTACTTTTTGATTTCAATAACAAGTCATATCGTTTTGGATGAACAAGGAATCTCCCATCATCCAAGGCCATCTCCCTATTCTCCAGCAGATTATTGATTATAGGCAATACGTTTCTTTCTGCTTTCTCGATTCCATCCAATATCAGTATTCTGCCATGAATTGCTGCTCGAACACAAGCCTGATCTGTGTAAAACGCAGTTGATCCACGAATCTCTCGCCTTTGTTTCAGATCTCCATCTGTGACGTCTTTACTGAGTACAAAATATTCAACTTCTCTTTGTGCCAGTTGCGCGTACTTGAGAACCAAAGAGCGTTTCAATGGACCAGGAGGTCTAACCAGTTTCCATTCAGAATACTCTAATTCAAACGCTTTATAATTACCCAATCAGAAACATGTCCTTGGAATAGGGTGGTTAGTGTTTGGTGGAATACGTTCAAAACAATGAGGAAGTTATAACACCTGGCCCAAAATGTCCTTTTGCATCATCCATCGAAAGTGAAGAATGAGCTCCTTTAAGTCTTTGTTAATAAATGTAGCAGAAGGTTTGAAGTCTTTTACTTGAGCCTCTGTGAGGAAGGAATCTTTGGGTGTCGGCACCAAATCCAAACGGTTTGGTTTCTCCAATAGAAGCGTCACTCCTCCAATCGTCAAATGAATACCGCCTTGAACGTTCTTATTCGATATCCCATTCTGATCATCTTCTGTGTCCGACTCGCTGGCAATGTGTTTATGTATTTGTTTGATTCTCTTCATTTAAGTTTTGAGTTTTTATTCCGCACGATCATGACGCCAAGTACTTTTCAAGTTTATACGCGAAAAGCAGAACAACTATTAAGAGTCTCGAGCATTTCCTTTTGCATTGTTGTAAGATGGCACAAACAGAGGATGATGCCCATGTTACTGTCCGTAAAAAATTTCTCTTTTTTTTTTCAAGTTGCAAGATGGCACAAACGGAGGATGATGCCCAAATCGAGCTATGGTATGTTGCATGTCTTCGAAACCGCAGTTTCGCACTGGCGTTCTAGAGGGTTCCAGAAAGGTTCAGTGTTGCTAACTTTTTGCCTCTGAAATGTTAGGAAGATGAAGAAGCTCAGTGAGTGAAACAATTACGACGCTATAGCGTTGATTTTTAAGACTTTCGAAGTTGAGATGTGATTGTGATTCCTAATGCAATGTCCTTGCTGCGTAGTCAAGGGATTGGAGGCTGCCAGAGGAAATGGAACATCAATGATTTCGCTTGTCCTTCCGGTATTTCTGACGATGGCTCAACTCATTCTTCAAGTCTAATTGATGTAAATACAGCCTGGATCTCAAATCTCTCAGGCTGCTAAGATGCTTGCTGATGAATACGGAACAGCATCCAACATCAAGTCTCGAGTTACTCGTCTCTCTGTCTTGTCTGCCATCACTTCCACTCAAGCACGTCTTAAGCTGTACACCAAGGTGCCGACAAATGGGCTGGTTGTCTACTGGTGGGAAACATTTTTTTGTTGGGTTGTCAAAAAAACTAAAATGGGTATAACAGTGGAACAATCATGACAGACGATGGAAAGGAGAAGCAAGTTACCATTGATATCGAACCTTTTAAGCCCATCAACACATCCCTGTACCTGTGTGACAACAGATTCCACGTTGAAGTATTAAGTGACCTTCTTGAATCCGACTCACGTTTTGGTTTCATTGTGATGGATGGTAACGGAACTCTGTTTGGATACTTGACTGGAAACACTCGTGAAATCATCCACAAGTTTACTGTTGACTTACCAAAGAAGCACGGACGTGGTGGTCAATCTGCCCTTCGTTTCGCTCGTTTGCGTGTTGAAAAGAGACACAACTATGTCAGAAAGGTTGCTGAACACGCCGTTCAATTCTTCATCACGGATGACAAAGTCAATTGCACCGGTTTGGTTTTGGCTGGTAGTGCTGATTTCAAGACCGAACTGTCTCAATCCGACATGTTTGATATGAGGCTGCAGGCTAAGATCATCAAGGTTGTGGATGTTAGTTACGGTGGCGAGAACGGGTTCAATCAGGCTATTGAGCTGTCACAGGAAGTTCTGTCGAACGTCAAGTTTATTCAGGAAAAGAAGCTGATCACCAAGTACTTCGACGAAATCTCCCAGGATACTGGTTAGTAACGTTTGTTCCCTTGTGAATTTTCCATTTTTCTTAGCTCTTCTCTGTAGGTCGTTACTGTTTCGGTATTGAAGACACTCTGAAGGCATTGGACTTGGGAGCTGTGGAGACTTTAATTGTGTTTGAAGGTTTGGAAGTCCAACGCTATGTCTTGAAGACCAGCAATGGTGAAGAAGTCGTGAAACATTTGAACAAGGATCAAGAAAAGAACAAAGAATTGCTCAAGGATGAAGATACCGGTCTTGAAATGGAAACTGTCGAGAAGACCCCTTTGGTTGAATGGGTATGTAGGTTTATGAACGTTCTATCAGTGCTAAAGATTTTTTTACAGTTTGCTGAAAAGTACAAGGATTTTGGAGCTACTCTGGAGTTTGTTACCAACAGATCTCAGGAAGGTTCTCAATTCGTGAAGGGTTTTGGTGGTATTGGTGGGCTGTTGCGTTACAAAGTCGACTTTCAAGGAATGTCTGCTGATTCTGATGAGGAATACTTTTCCGATTAAGTTCGTATTTTTTCATTACAATACAGTTTATTCTTTTTATCGCACAATTATGATGCCAATAATGCCACTTGGGCTTTTGCCTTCCCTTTCTCCTTTCCTGGCGCTTCTATACACAAAATATTAGCCCCAGCCAATCTGCAAAGGCCATAAAGTATATATTATTTTCATTCTTTTACCTGTAGGCTCTGATGTGGGAACATCGGGAAGACTCAAATCTATTGTGGCTTCAGGTAGCGTGTTCACAGGTATTTGCGGCATAGTAGCAAACTTGATCTCAAAGTAAGCAAACAAACTCCAGCACTAAGTATCCAGAATACCTCTTGTGCGACTAGCGCATCCAATTCCTCTTCAATGTCCTCCATATCGGCATCGTTTAATTTTGATCCCATCAGTTCATCAATTTCCTTATAAGCAGACACATGAGAAACGCATGAGAAAAAAATGAGAACGCGCATACGTTCTGGTAAGCCACAGCATCTGCTGTATCGTCCATCAGCTGTTGAACAGCCTCGACACTCATCTCTTTATGAATCTCAGCCAAAACAGCATTTCCCTGTTTGAGCCCTTCGAGCATATCCCGTTCAATTAAGGTGAATTCGATAGTTTCGCACTGATTTGGTTTGTTGGATTATACGGAACATTGGGTGGCCAGCGCAAAACCAACCATCTGCTCCAAGTTCAGCAGTTGCATATCTGTCTTTTCCAGCAGCGACTCTTGGTACTTTTTCTTTTTGAGAGCAATCAACGCACGCTTCTTATCGCCGTTCTTTAGGTGGTGCTTGGCCACGGTAGTCTCCTGCTCCGCGACCAGAGCCAGCTTCTTTTGGTACTTTTTTAGTTTGTCGCGCTGTACTTTGAGATCGAGGATCGCGCGATCCTGTGCCGTTATTGCTGGTGGTCGCTTTGAATTAGTGTTGCCCATTTGTTTGTTTCTTTATTATTATTAAACCTCTCTTGTTTCTTTCTTTTTTTTTTTCGAAAAGACAAAAAGATGAAGCTCAACTTCAAGTTCAGCAACCTGTGCGGAACCGTGTACAAGGGCGGCAATATTCTATTCACACCACCTGCGTCGTCGAATACTGACTGTGTTCTGAGTGCTGTTGGCAATCGTATTTCCGTGTTTGATATCCCAGGGTAAAAATAGGGCGTTTGATTGTCCTCTGCTACTCTACTCATTGGAGTCTCCCATTTAGCGACAAGAGCTATACGATGGCGTTCGAAAACCGAAAGAATATTGAACGCATTGCTATATCGCCCTCAGGAAAACTACTTCTGTCGATCGACGAAGGTGAGGCCCAAAACCTTTTCCATATCTCAGTTTGCGGGAGAGTTACTCACAGTATATTCGATGTTCGGTTTTTTTTCTTTCTTCTTCTTCTATGTTCGGTGCAATGTTGTTTGCAAACAGAGGGACGTGCGCTTCTTGTCAACTTTCAACTCCAAACTATTCTTCACCGTCAATCTTTCAAAGAACGAATTCTCGATGCTCAATTCAGTCCCGATGGAAAATTTATTGCAATTACACATGGAAAGCATATTCAGTTCTGGAGAACTCCTGGATTCACAGAAATGGAATTTGCTCCACTTGTGTTGCACCGAACTCTTGCTGGACCTTTTGATGATATCACGTCTGTAAAATGGAGCTTTGATTCGAAATTCGTGATTTGTGGGTAAGGGTCTCGCCAAAAAAAAAAAAAAAAAAAAAGAAAACAGGACTACAATTTAATTTCCTTTTTTTTATTTATTTTTCTTGGAATAGTTGCAAGGACTTGACGTTGCGACTGTTTTCTACAGATCCAATCGAAGGATTTGAGCCATCTATTCTCACAGGACACCGCAGTGCGATTGTTGGAGCTTGGTTCTCTATTGACGGACAAACGATATACTCAGTCAGCAAAGACGGCTCATTGTTCACATGGAAGTTTATGACCTTGGAAGCTGTAAAGCGATTTGTCAATGGAGGAGTTGATGAAGATGATGAAGGACTCACGGAACAGGAAGTCAAGAAGAGGAGAACTGAGGGAGCTCGCAAGAAATGGACGCTTACTGGCCGTCACTACTTTAATCAAAACCACGCAAAAGTAACGTCATGTGATTTCCATGCCCCATCCAACTTGATGGTTGTTGGATTCACTTCTGGAGTCTTTGGGATTTGGGAACTGCCTGACTTTATCAACATTCACACTTTAAGGTATTTTTACACACGTTTGCTGTTCGCCATGTTGTTTCTGATCATATTTTGCACAGTATCACACAAAAGAAAGTAGACGCGGTGACAATCAGCCCTAGTGGAGATTGGCTCGCCTTTGGATCTTCAAAACTCGGGCAGCTTCTTGTATGGGAGTGGAAATCCGAATCATATGTTCTTAAACAACAAGGCCACAACCACGAAATGAATTCGCTCTCCTATAGTCCCGACGGTCAATATATTGTAACAGGAGGAGATGATGGAAAAATCAAACTGTGGAACACTCAAACTGGGTTCTGTTTTGTTACTTTTACGGAACACACTGCTGCAGTACAAGCCGTCGAATTCAGCAAAAAAAAGGCAAATGTTGTTTTCAGTTCCTCTCTCGATGGAACTGTGCGCGCCTTTGATTTGGTGCGGTATAGGAATTTTCGAACATTCACAAGTCCCACTCACGTTCAATTCGGTTGCATTGCTGTGGACCCCAGCGGGGAAATTGTATGTGCTGGAAGCATTGACACGTTTGAGATTTACATGTGGAGTGTCCAGACTGGAAACTTGTTGGATGTGTTGAGTGGGCACACAGGTCCTGTCAGTTGTCTGTCTTTCAGCCCTGTTGAAGGTGTTCTTGTTAGTGGATCATGGGACAGAACATTGAGAACTTGGAGTGTATTCAACAGGGACAACGTGAGTGAACCTTTTGAGCATGGAGCCGAAGCATTGGCTCTGGCGTACAGTCCAGATGGGAAGCAGGTTGCTGTGGCTACATTGGATGGACAAATTTCTATTTGGGATGTAGATTTGAAGAAGCAACTGGGTACAATTGAAGGCAAAAAGGATTTGGGTGCTGGGCGAAAGGAAGGATCGTTTGTGACGGCCGAAAATAGCTCCAATGGGAAATATTTTACGTCTTTGGCGTATACCGTCGATGGATCTTGTTTGATTGCTGGTGGAAACGCAAAGTTTGTTTGCATCTATGACGTCAAGTCATCCATCTTGCTCAAGAAGTTTCAAATCACGCATAACTTGTCATTGGACGGAATGCACCAAGAACTGGATCGTAGAAACATGACTGAAGCTGGACCCCGAGAATTGATTGATGATACAGGCGAAATGAGTGACTTGGAAGACCGAATCGACAGCACTATGCCCGGAGCAAAGAAAGGAGATTTGAGTTTGCGGGCTAAATCCAAAGCCGAAGCTCGTACCAAGTGCGTTCGTTTCGCACCATCTGGGCGTACCTGGGCTGCAGCTTCGACAGAGGGTCTACTGCTCTACTCTCTTGATGATGGCATCATGTTTGACCCCTTTGATTTGGAAATTGACATAACGCCGGAAACAATCATGGAAGTTGTTCAAGAAAACAAGGAATATCTCAGGGCGCTTGTAATGGCATTTCGATTGGGTGAACAAGATGTCGTCAAAGCCGTATTTGAGCGAATTCCTGTCGAATCTGTCAACATTGTAGTCAAAGGGCTACCACACAAGTACCTTGAAAGACTGATGAAATTTGTTGTCGCTCGGATCGACTCAACGCAGACTGTGCAGCTCAATTTGATGTGGAGTTTGGCTATTTTGAGATTTCACGGGCAATTCCTGAAAGATCGATCCCAAGAGTACGGAGGGCCTCTTCGTGGGCTTGTGAAAGCCATAAGCAAGCTACAAGATGTTTTGTCCAAAGTGTAAGTTGGAGAGTGCCACGAAGCTGTAAGCATTAATATCTCTTGTTTGTTACTTATTGTTTAGAACGAATGGCAATATCGACGCGATCCAGTACTTGGCGTCGCAGATGACAGTGAGTGCGCGCGAGCAGAAGGAGGGCAAGAAGAAGCTTGACGATGTGCGGATGGACACGCTCTTTTGAAGAGTTTTGATGTCCAGATTTTGAATAAAGACTCGAGTCGGACAACCCCCAACAGCAAAAGCAAAAGCAATGCTCGCGCACACTGGTGCGCCGCACCCCCGGCGCTGCCGCCAGACACTAACCTTGGAGACACACGCATTAGGGTTCCACGTGGAGGTGCGGCAGAAGGCCGCCAGCAGCGCGCGGTCCGACGCGGTGCGCAAACACGTTGCGGCGCTGCTCGGCGGCGGCGGCGGCGGCGGCGGCGGCGGCGCGGCCGAGCACACGGCCGTCGACCTGACGCACGCCGGGCGCGAGTGGCTGCGCGAGCACTGCGAGGCCGTGACGGTGTGCGAGAAGTGCGGTGCGTTGGCGTCTATTCCTTCAACCCATCCAATCCAACACCAACCAACACCGACACCGGCTAGAATCCCTGGTTATCCACGTCTACCACCTGGCCGGCGACCTCGAGGAAGTGTGCGTCATGGACAACGAGGACGACTGCGACAACTCCTCCGTTACCTCCACGGCAACAAAGCTGCCGTCGCCGCTGCTCGAAGGCCTGTGGGAATCCCTGGTCTTTGACGGAGATATTCTCAGCAAGCTTTTGAACTATGTTTCGACATCAGTGTTGTTTGCCGACAAGCTTGTGAATCCCCACATTATCTCTTTCAACAAAGTCGTGTTACTGCATGGTACTTCATTGCGCCCTAGTTTTTGCTCTGTGTTTTATAACTGCTTTGTCTTGACAATTTCTTAGGACCGCCTGGAACTGGTATTGACTTTTCTTGATGGGTAAAAATCTTGAACTGACATTGGTAATTCACCAAACCCAGGCAAAACTAGTCTTTGCCGCGCACTCTCGCAAAAGCTGTCAATCAGATTATCGGAGCGCTATTCAGAAGTTCAACTTGTCGAAATTAATTCGCACTCGTTGTTTTCAAAGTTCTTTTCAGAAGTACGGAAACACAATTCGTATGTATCCTCTTTTGATCTTTCGTTCATTTTTCTTCTTCACAGTCTGGCAAGCTTGTGATGAAAATGTTCCAAAAGTAAGTTTCGTGTTTTCTTCTCCTCTTTTTATTTTTTTATTTTCTCATTTCATTTTTTTATTTATTTATTTTTTTATAAACTTGTTGAACACCGTAACCCCAGTATCAAGGATCTGTGTGAAAATCCTGATGCATTTGTTTGCGTATTAATTGACGAAGTTGAAAGTCTGACTGCTGCCAGGTTTGCCAATTGAAAAAACAAAAACAAGAATGTGCTAGTTAACTAAGAAATGACATAGAAAAGCTGCCTGCTCCGGAATGGAACCATCAGACGCGATTCGGGTGGTGAACGCTTTGCTCACTCAAATTGGTGAGAAATCATATCACAACATTGATTAAAGATACCTAAACAAAAAAGTAAATAGACTCTTTGAAACGGAAGAGAAACGTGCTTATTCTCACCACATCAAATATAACTGAGGTAACAGATACTTCAACCCTTTGTTGATGGCACTCAAAAGTCAACTATGTAGGCAATCGATTTGGCATTTGTGGATCGTGCTGATCTGAAACTGTTTGTCGGTTTACCTTCACCGGTCGTTATTTACTCTATTTTGTCATCTACGTTGTCTGAATTGATGCGGTGTCATTTGATTCATCCAATGGAAGACATTTTGTCTTGGAGAGATATTGAGACGTATGCTTCACGTGGAATCGATATGGGAGATGCAAACCAGAAGCTTTATTCAGTAGCGCGACAGTGTGAAGGATTAAGTGGGAGGGCTATTCGCAAGGTTTTGTTGTTTTTGTTATTGGAAATTCGGTCTAATTATTGGATGGACACAGTTGCCATTTATCGCACACGCACTGTTTGTCAAAAGTCATAAATCTGTAACATTGACAGAGTTTCTCGATGCTTTGGGGAAGGCGATTGGGGAGGAGCATGAAGCAAGGATGTCAATGTGAAGAAAATAATTTGGCATAAAGTTAGGCTCAGTGTCAGCCTTGCTCTCGGAACTCTCAAAAAGAAAAAATAAAAAAAATTTCCATTTTCGAGCCCCAGCGAGAAGGCTGATCGACAATCTTCAAAACCCGCCAACTCCATTTTTTGTAGCGGAAGAACCAGCGGATGGATCTTCCTCAAATTCGGCACAGGTGTAGTTCAACTTATTTTATTAGTTTTGGCGGCCTTTTGGCCACGTGTTTCTGACAGTTTCCGTTTGAATAGTGGGGCCGCGTTTCAGACGTCTCCAGTGGACTCAAAACACGCTATATGCTCCTATGTCTTGTTTTTTTTTCAGTATATCCAATATATCAACATATTCTATTACCGTTCGACACGTTGATTTGACCTGGAAATCATTTTTTGTTCTGTCCGGAAACACATCAATGTCACTAGAACATGATCCCATCTTGGAAGTCTGCATCCTGCTAACCGCCAAGTACTACGAGAGTGCTCCTCGTGACTATCAAATTGCTTGCGTCAAGGCTGTGTTGAATGGGAAAGACTGCGTATTGATTCAAAGGACCGGCGGAGGCAAGACGTACACTTTTTACCTGTCTCTGCTGGCTCACATGCAAAGAATGGTGGATTCTGGTGATCGAAAATCGGTTTTGTTCATTATATCTCCACTCTTGGCAATCATGATTGACCAAATGGCAAATTTGGAGAAATCAGACATACCCCTTCGACCGGCAGCCTTTGGATCATTGGATATGAACAAGATTGGGAATTCTTCAACACTGGAATTGCTTGAGAGTGGAAATGTTGATGTTGTGTGGATGACTCCGGAATTTTTAACAAGTATTCTTGGAGGAAAGGACATGAAGATACTCAAAGTCATTCAAAAATTTGCGTTCGCGATTGCAGTAGACGAATGGCACGAAATGACCAACGCTGGAGATGTTTGGAGACAAGACTATTTGAATCTGGAGAACATTCGTGTTCATTTCAAGGATATTCCTTTCATTGCAGCTTCAGCAACGGTTCCAAAGTCAATGTACAACAAGATGTGCAATCGACTGAGATTGAGACCAGGATTTGTCGAAATTATTGGGTGTGTGGATCGGCCAAACTTGTTTTACGATGTCCAGGAGCGGAAGGAGATGCAAAAGGATCTTGGATTCATCAAAATAGCTCTCGAAACAAAAACTTTTGATCCGAGTGTATTTGTTCTGGTCCTCTTCTGCGATTCAAAGACCACACTGAACAAGATTTACACGTACCTTTCAGCTGGCATCTCCAATTACCCCCCCGTGCTCACTCACTTAACTGCCTTGTCTTCGGAATCCCACAAAAACGCAGTACTAGGCCTGATTCGAGAAAACCCTAATCAATTGAAGGTTATTTGCACCACTCAAATGCTGGGCCAGGGCTTGGACCATCCTTCAATTAGAACTGTTGTTCATTACAAGACTCCAGTATCATTTTGCAATGCTGCCCAGGAATTTGGGAGGGCTGGAAGGGATGGATTGCCCAGTCGTTGTCTCTTCTTCCACTCCCTCCAGGATTTATCAGACAAGAAAAGCGATTCTGTGGCGTTGAAGGAGAGTAAGGCCACCAACAGAGAGGTGTACTCTCTCTTTGCATCAACACCTTCAACTTCAAATCCAGTTTGCCGAAGGAAGGTTCTTTTGGGGTACTTTAAGGGGCTTGATCCGGTACCAAATGACCGGTGCTGTGATGCTTGTGAGTCTCGTAAACCAACTATAGCACAGTCTGGCTTGATTCCATATGTTTCCAACACTCCATTGCTCAAACAAAAAAGGCACATTCGCTCGCAATGTGGATTGACAGTTGAAGAATCTATCAAACTGTTTTCGGAGCTGTCAGAATGGCGGGAAAGCTGTTTGATTGGAGTACCATGGGAGTTGGGACTTTGCAGATTCCCACAGGAAGTCATCGATGATATTTGCAGAGATCTGAAGGGTGTGGTTCTCGACTCATTTGTTGATTGGATTGATAGTTTCGAAGACAAATGGAAAATTGAAGCAAAAACACTTGTTGTTGCATATTTGAAGGAGTTAAAGAAAATGCCGAATTGACCAAATAAAAAGTAACGCAATTATTATTTCGTTAAATCAAAAATTTCAACACCATCCTCGTCAAACACCCGTTCATCTAACTCCTCAATATCATCCTCATCCCCAGATCCACAAAAAAAGTTCTTCAGTTGCCGAGCAATATATCCATCCTTGACTAACTCCTTGTAACCCACTTCCAGCACAGGTTTAAAGGCATATTCACCCACTTTGAAGTAGCCTTGTACTCGATTCATCTGAGATTTGACATCAAACATCATGGTCTCCTTGTCTTTTTTTGTATCCACGTCGTGATGATATGCTCGTCTTCTTGGAATGTCCAAGTGGTCAAAAAGAGAGCTAGTCAAGCTACAGACATGAGATGCAGTCATAGAAATTGTTTGGGTATGATTCCAGTTGCGGTTACTTCCTGCTTTGGATTGAACTGACTTCATGGCAAGGACTTCATGCTCCATTCCCAAGTCATTGGGAAAAAAGGAGTTCACAAGTCCTTTTGAGTTTAAAAACGCGTTTTGTACGCATATTCCTCGTTCCCGAGGAGTCATCATTGATAAATCCCACAACTGACGCACAGTTCCCTGTGCGTATTTTTTGGAGTGTCTCTTGAGCAATGGCAAGAACAGCTTATGCATAATATTCACGCCTTCTCCGTCACCATAGCGAATGCAATCGTAGAAGACCAATGATTGAAGTCGCAAGCGTATAAATTGCAGCATGTAGTTGCGGAAAGGGTGGGTTTCCAAAGGAGAATACTCCGTAGCACGCTTTCCTTTGTTTACAATCGGCTTCAATTGATAGACTGCTCTGTTAACATGAAGCAGGAGAGTATTCACAATGTAGTCCAGCTTTTCTTGACTACCTGACTGCAGTTCCGACAGGTCATTGGCGTAATCCACTGTAATAGAGTCCGCAAGTGCAACAACATAGGCGCTAAGGGAGCCGTTTAGCACATCTTGCATCTCGTAGAATGTCGCTTTCTTGGCATTGATATTCTTGTTTTGAATTCGAGCAAACCAAGCAATAGTTCCTGGAAAGGATGGCTCCCAGCCCATGGCGGAGACTTGGGCTTTATCAACGGCCATTCCAAGATGAAAATCTCCATAGATGGGCATCAGGTGTTGCAGCTTCTCAACATCAGAGCTACCCCACTCATGTTTGCGCTCATTGATTGCAGAGCGAACAGATGTGACTGTCCCCAAATCTCCAAATAAAGGGACTTTTATACATTTGTTGTGCGGAATATTGAAGTCTTTAGTGTATTGCTCCCCAATCCGAATGGATCCATTGGTAGTCATTTCTTGTTCGTCCATAATGGGCAAAGGCAGGATACCAGTTGGTCTATGGGGGCGGTTAGGATGGTTGTGCCTTGAAGATAGGTCTTTGAACTCCGCGCATTCTTTGATGATGAGATTGTACAATTCATTAAAAGTCTGAGAATGATACCAGGCCAACTCGCAAGCGTCGGCAACAATATTGGATGGTGATGGCGGCTTAATTGGCACAGCGGGTTGTAGCATTGCTGGATCATGTGTGATAAGAATGAATCCACGCAGCGTTTGGGACACAAGCTGGTTTTGGTTTCCTTGAGTCTTTTGGTATGTCTTGTTGTATCGCTCCACATTGTCGTGGATCAAGAGAATACTATTTGAACGGAATGTTTTTGGAATCAGATCGAGAGCTTGCTGTTTCATGTCAACAAGCCGGTCAAGAATTGTATCATTTCCAACTGATACACCCATACTATTCATTAGTTTTACGAGATTCTGCGAAGCGCCATTAGAGTACAAGATCAAACCAATCTCCGACTGCAGAAGATTGTACTTCTGAGATGCAGAAAAAAGAATGATTCCAAGGATGAGAATAAGCTTTGGTTTTTCATGTCCAACAAGCATTCCGATGAGAGACGAGATAAAGGGCGCACTGGCCTCCCAAGATTCGAGAAGCACACTGACATTCAAGCGGTTAACAACGGTTGGAGCAGCAATATCAACCTTCAGGCATTCTTTGATTTCGATTTTCGAGAGAGCAGATGCATTATTCAAAAGAAAATCGCGTTGCTTTGGAAGAGGCAAAGCGTTGAAGAGATTCTGCAACAGTTGCAGCTGGTCATCAATGGACAACATGGCCACTCGAGCCTCAATTTCCGGAAATTTGAAGCTTGCTTTTTGTGCAGCCGCCGATTTTACCGCTGCCATTGCTGCACGGAATTTTGCAGAATGCTCTGATTGTCCAGTTGCACGTAAATGAGTTGTGAAGGATGATCCTAAATTGGCATCCCGAGAATCGTTCAATCTCTCTTCCAAACTCATGGACGGGATTGGGCAACCCATTTGATGGGTCGAAAATGGATTTGATGTGTTTCTTGTTGGGCGTTGATTGGAAAGAGGAGTTTCCAGTCCAACTGATGCCTTTTTGCGGCTGTGGCTACGTTCAGGTGAAGTTTCGGACTCAGTACCGACGTCGCTTGGATCTTGAGTCAGTGGGTCGGCCTTGCCCCGAAACATCCCGCGGCTGTCGCGTATCATAAATGCAACTGTTGATTTCAGTTGAGTTGATGTGTTTCCGGACAGAACAAAAAATGATTTCCAGGTCAAATCAACGTGTCGAACGGTAATAGAATATGTTGATATATTGGATATACTGAAAAAAAAACAAGACATAGGAGCATATAGCGTGTTTTGAGTCCACTGGAGACGTCTGAAACGCGGCCCCACTATTCAAACGGAAACTGTCAGAAACACGTGGCCAAAAGGCCGCCAAAACTAATAAAATAAGTTGAACTACACCTGTGCCGAATTTGAGGAAGATCCATCCGCTGGTTCTTCCGCTACAAAAAATGGAGTTGGCGGGTTTTGAAGATTGTCGATCAGCCTTCTCGCTGGGGCTCGAAAATGGAAATTTTTTTTATTTTTTCTTTTTGAGAGTTCCGAGAGCAAGGCTGACACTGAGCCTAGCATAAAGTATATTTCATACAGCAAAGGTTTTTCAAAAAAAAAAGAGCTAAATAGTAGTCGTGACCGTTCCCAAAATATTTACTTAGAGAGTGCACGTCTTGCCGTAACGGCCGCAGACAAGATATCCAACATCTCGATGGTGGTTTCCCAATCCACACAAGCGTCAGTGATTGAAACTCCGTACTTCAAGTCCTTGGTTCCAGTGCTTGGAACCTTCTGGTTTCCTTCGTTGATGTTGGATTCAACCATGACTCCGAAAATAGCAGTGCTTCCGCTGCTCACTTGCTGAGCAACATCCTTAACGACAAGCATCTGGTTCTTGTGATTCTTATTTGAGTTTCCGTGGGACGCATCCACCATCAACCGAACGCGTTCCTTCTTGGCTTCCAACTGACCAACAATAGCATCAACAAAAGGTTTCTCGTAGTTTGGTCCCTTATTGCTTCCTCTCAAAATAATGTGGCAAGTATCGTTTCCAGTAGTGTGGACAATAGAAGTGATTCCCTGTTTTGTAACTCCCAAAAAGTGGTGTGGGTGGGAGGCTGCCTGAATGGCATCTAAAGCAATGTTGACGTTTCCATCGGTTCCATTCTATCAAGGACGACAAAAAAAAAAAAAGATTGAGAGAGTCAGCAATAAGAAACAATATCGAAAAAAAAAATAAGGGTGGTTGTTTGTTATCACCTTGAAACCGACAGGGAATGAGACACCACTTGCAAGTTCTCTGTGCAATTGGCATTCAGTGGTACGAGCACCAATAGCACCCCACGAAACGACATCACAGAAGTACTGAGGAGAGATGGTATCTAGATAATAAGGTAGATAAGTAAAGGAGGAATTGAGGTGCATTAAATTTTTTTTCCAGTTGCAGATAGGGGTATTTCTGTTACACCAAGGGAAAAAAAAAACCAAACTCACCCAACAGCTCGAAACCAACAGGCATTCCCAAGTTTGTAATATCATTCAAGAGCTGTCTAGCCGTTCGGAGACCGTGGTTGATTTTGAAGGTCCCGTCAATAAAAGGGTCATTGATCAAACCCTTCCATCCAACTGTAGTTCTTGGCTTTTCAAAGTAAGATCTCATGATAATGCACAAAGTGTCCTTGTGCTTGTCCGCCATCGCCTTGAGTCTCTTGGCGTAGTCCAAGGCGGCAGTGACATCGTGGATCGAGCAAGGGCCAATCACGAGAAGCAGACGGTCATCGTCACCGTTCAGAATGTTGCGCGCGTGGCGTCTTCCTCGAACAACAGTTTCTTTTGATGTGACAGTGAGAGGGTACTCAAATTCAATCATTTGAGGAGCAACTGGGGTTGGGTGGAGAATTGGTTAGAAACACCAGATACACACAAACGGTTCGACTTACTCAAGGGCTCGTAACCAGTGATACGAGTATCATCGAATGGTGCATTCTTGTCGAATGGGGGAGAAGCCTGTCTATCTTGAAGCATTTTTGAGGTAAATTTGTGATTCACAACGAAATTGAAACGTTTTCCCCCTTTGCTGTCATCTTATCTCGTCACGTGCTTTTTTTTGCGACCCCCATGAGATAAAAATAAAAAAACAACACGCTGAAAGAAGTCAACGAAAAAAGGCTTCTTATGCTTCTAAGAATAAGAACAGAGAATTTTATTTCAAACTATGCCTCCAGTTCATGAGGCGCAGGGGAGAGTTTTTTTTTTATTGCTTAGTCGCACGACGAGCAATCACTGCTTGAGAGAGAATATCCATCATCTCAACAGTTGTTTCCCAGTCTACACATGCATCCGTAATGGATACTCCGTACTTCAAGTCTTTGGCTCCACTGGCTGGAATCTTTTGATTACCCTGTGACATGAAGAATAAAAAAATCAGAAATCAAACTACTCCTCCAACACAGAAATAACTTCACCTCGTTGATGTTACTTTCAATCATCATTCCAAAGATGGCAGTGCTTCCCGCAGTAATCTGCTTGGCCTATAAAAAAAGCAACGACAAAAAAAAAAAAAAAAAAAAAAAAAGAATTAAAATCCTTCCTTGCAGATATTAGAGAGTTATTCAACATACCACATCCTTGACAACCAACATTTGGTTCTTGTGGTTCTTGCTGGAGTTTCCGTGGGATGCGTCAACCATGACGCTGGCTCTTTCGCCTCTGGCTTGAAGTTGAACAACAACATTATCAATGTACTCCTTTTCGTAGTTTGGTCCCTTATTGCTTCCTCTCATAATGATGTGGCAAGTGTCGTTTCCCTAAAAAGAAATTAAAAAGAATATAGCAGAAGAACAGAGTGGAGACAGAAAAAAAAAGCGTACAGTAGTGTGGACAATTGAGGTGAGTCCCTGCTTGGTAACTGACAAGAAGTGGTGACCGTGGGACGATGCCTGAATGGCATCCAACGCAATGTTGACATTTCCATCAGTTCCGTTCTATTGTTGTTTGAGAAGATTCGGTTAGAGAGAGAAAAGTGGGAATAACCACATGAAAAAAACGTGTTTTTTGTTTGTTGTCTACTGACCTTGAAACCAACTGGGAAAGAAACTCCACTGGCAAGCTCTCTGTGCAACTGACATTCAGTGGTACGAGCACCGATAGCTCCCCAAGAGACTGCGTCGTTGAAGTATTGAGGGGAGATGGTATCTGAAATAATAAATTTTAGAGGGGGTCAAAGATCTTTGATAGCGAGAAAAAAAAAGGACAAGATAACGCTTCTAACCCAAGAGCTCGAAACCAACAGGCATTCCCAAGTTGGTGACGTCACTGAGAAGTTGTCTCGCAATACGCAATCCATTGTTGATCTTGAAGGTAGAGTCAATGAATGGGTCATTGATCAAACCCTTCCAGCCAACAGTTGTTCTTGGCTTCTCAAAGTAAGTTCTCATGATGATACACAGAGTATCACTGTGCTTGTCAGCAAGGGCTTTGAGACGGTGGGCTAGGTGACTCACTGTTAGTAACTCACAAGATAAACTTGTCGGTTGAGTTTTCTCACCATAATCCATAGCGGCTTTCACATCGTGAATTGAGCACGGCCCGACAATAATCAGAAGACGATCGTCTTCACCATGCAAGATTCTGCGGGCATGTCTGCGGCCACGAACTACAGTCTGCTTGGAAACATCTGAGAGAGGTGTTTCGTACTGAATCATCATGGGAGCAACTGCCGGGAGACAAGCTTAGCCTATAATGTTTTTTTGGAGGGGTTAAATGCAACGTACAGAGTGGTTCGTATCCGGTAATTCGGGTGTCGTCGACGGGGTCGTTGACGTCGAAGGGAGGGGACGCTTGTCGTTCGTGTTCCAACATATTGATTTTTTGATCTTTTTTTTTCAACTTTATTTTGGAATAACAAATGAAATCATACTTTATCAAACTGTAACCACAACCACAGAGATGGTGGGTGCAACTGTGATGGTAACTGTCGTAATTGAGTTTTGCGTCGGTGTTCCTGCATTGGGGGTGGTTGTAGCTGCGGCAGCACCCCCATCCGTTGCTGTCGGGGTGGGAGTTGAAGGAGTAAGGCCGCCTCCTCCTTGCGCTTCCGAAACGTTCCCGCCATTCGCAGCAAGCAACGCTTGCAACTTGGGCGTGTTGAAAGTCAAACTTTGAGTGACCCCGTTAGCATCACGATTGGCAGTGATGGGTTCCAAGATTGGTTTTCCAGTCGCATCGGTTCCCAGTTTCACTAGATTGTTGCACCCAAGGCCCATCCAAGAAGACTGAAATCGAGCCCCGAGGAATGTGAACAAATCTTTTCCGTTGCCTGCGTCAGGTGTCGGTTGTCCAATCAAGAATTTGAGGTCCGTGATGAAGCCAGAGGCTTGGATGTCCAACATGTTTTGACAAAATGCAGTCTTTTCGGCTTCAACGTTGACGGAGGGGGGCTGGTTTACTGACGCGCGATATGCGTTTTGTTTTGTCACATCAAATGTGCCATTGGCAGTCAGAACAACCATGGGATCGTTTGGTGGAACTAATGCTTGTGGCTCACTTTGAAGTCTCGCTTGTATTTCGTTTAACGCAAGCGCTCCGATTTCCGTATTGTCTTTGGGAGCGGCGAGATTTTTGGCAGTGTACGGGACACAACCCAGGGCAGGACGGTACAAGGCGTTCAGTAGCAAGTTGTCTGATCCATTCAAAACCTCGTCTGGTGGATTTCCATTGTTCTTGGCAGCAAGTTTCGCAATGTTGTCCTTGTTTTTTTGCGCCATGATATTCCCGGCCTGCAGGTACGCGGTTACGACATTGTCTGATGGATCCATGTCAATGATTTGAAATGATCGCGTAGTGTAGCAAGGTAAATTGTTTTTCCCCGTGCCCAAGGGTGGCGGAGTAACTTTCTTGTTCGCTAACGCAAAAAATGCAACCGCGTTACAAGCTGCAAACTGGCCAAAGAGGTCCTGTGGAGCATTTGGCTTTCCATTGACGCAGTTGGCGGCTTTGAGGTCTGCACCCTTGGATTTATCTGCAAGCTGGGTAATGTCACCGTTGGTGCCAAACCAGCAACCGACTACGGCGTCAGTGGGTAGAGTGAGAGGTGTTGGCGGTAGGAAGTCCACATTCGGCTTGGCTCCTTCATTCACGATGAGCGGTGAATAAACACCAATCATTCCTTGTTTATTGACTGCAACACATTCTGCGAATCTACAAGATAGAAGAAAGTAAATATGCAATATTCCCAAGAAAAAAAGGTGGTTTGGCCACTTACGTTGGTGTTTTGGTTTGGTCACAACCAGTGACAGTCCAAGGTGTTGACAGGCCCGTAGCAGATAGAGCGTTTGAGGGAAGAGTAACAATGCAAGCCATTTTCAGGGTAATTATGGGAGGAAAGATGGAAGCTTCGTTCCTTTTATTTCAATCCACTGACTGTAATGAAAACATCAACAAAATTTCTTTGAATAACAAACCATATCACGACTCCAATCATCAATTGGTTAAATTTCATGGATCTTAATTGAATAGAAACGATCACCGCATCGTAATTAGAGCGACCGTTATTGACGAGCGCCCCTTTGAACGCACTCACCACACACACTCGCACACTAATATACACGCACACACATGAACGAAAAGATCGAAAGACCAAAAGAGGATTACTACCAACTATGTTGTGCCTCCTTTCTTGAAGTGTTCCGCTTAAAAAAAATCGTTTCATGTTAGCTGGAGTTGAAGGAGTGCAATTCAAGATCACTGGGCCCACAGGAACAATCCGCAAGTGTGCATTGACTGAAGAGCACCAAAAGTCATGGCAGGCACTGGAAACGGAGGTTAGAGACTATTTGTGGGCGACAAGATTCAATTTGGAACTTTACCTAATGGATTGATTGTGTCAAGATCAAAAGTCTACATGGAATCAATGGACCCGTTTCTGTGAACTACCTCGATGAAGATGGCGATCAGATTCTGATTGATTCGGATGCGGTAACCTTGGCTGCTCTTAGCTGCTTGCTCGTCATCAACAAGTAACCAACCAACCAACCCATCACCCCCAGGAATTGGTCACCCTCCTCAAGTGGGTGCAGCAGACCAAGGCATCCGTGGTCCGCATGACGGTGACGCCGGCGTACCCAGCGATGCCTGCGGACCCGTACAACTCGACCAACAGCATGGCGTCGTTCCGCACGCAGGACTCGTTCTCGGGCGTGATCCCGGCGCCCGACGGCGCGGCGGCGGACAGCTGGCGCGCGAGCCACAGCCACAGCCACAGCCTCAGCCACAGCCACGGGCAGCGGCCGCTGTCGCAGGCCGCCGAGTACGCGTCGCAGGGCAGCGTCGACTACGGCGCGCCGCCCGCCGACCGGCCGCGCGCGGACTCGGACGCCGCCGCCGCCGCCTCGAAGATCAACTCCGTCGCGCGCGAGGCCGCCTACAAGGCCGCCGTCGAGGCCAACAACGCCGCGCGTCGCGCCTTCGAGGAGTCCAAGCTGGCCGCACGCGCAACCCGCGAGCAGGCGAAGGCGGCGCGTCGGGGCGCTGCCGGGGACTCGCTGCCGGCGTACGAATGATGACAAATAAAACTACTATTGACACATTACACACTACATGCTATTACCATTGAGTGACTTTTATTTCGTAAAAGCATGGCCCAAAGAGGGAACCGACGACAAAACAGCAGCACAGCCAAAAATTACACAGTCTCCGAGTTAAAAAAGATTGCTTGTAATATTTAAGCCACGAGCTCAACCTTTCCACCAGCGGCAACAATCTTGAGTTCGGCTCTGCGCGAGATCAAACGGGTCTTGACAATGAATGGAATTGATGGGAGACGTCCCTTACCCAAGAGCTTGGTCACGTTCTAGATACATAAAACAGTAAGAATCCCTTTTCCAGAAACAACCATTTGAAAAAACCATACGTTGCGGGTCAAGTCAATGACTGGAACGGCACCAGTTGGGGCCTTCTTGGCAGCAACTCTGTCAGCGGCGGGCACCAAGGTCCACAACTTGTCAACGTTCAAGGTTGGGCAGTGGTACTGGTTCTTGGTGTAGTGGAAGTGACGCATACCGACTTTACCGAAGTAACCAGGGTGGTACTTGTCCATGTTGATTCTGTGGTGGTGTTGACCACCAGCAAGACCACGACCTCCCGGATGCTTTCTGTGCTTTCCAACACGACCGTGTCCGGCAGAGACGTCTAGATTATTGGATCGGGCATTTAGTCTTTCGTGCGGTTTTTTATGATTTTCGAGTCCAAGTTCCAGAATTGTTTCCGTCTTCTACTTCTGCTCTTCTTCTTCCGCTTCTCTTGTACAACTAGACGGCCTCCAATTCCATTCATTTTCCTGGAGTACTCAAGCCTCGTTCCATCGCAGTCACATCAAGGATTAACGACCGTATGTCCGACGAAATAGAAACCAAATACTCACGACCACGGGCCTTTCTGTTCTTGTGCAATCTGGTTGGCTTTGGAAAGAAGAAAAGGCTGGTTAGATCTACTGCCCTTCTGTCATGAGGTGAGACATCTTCGAGAAGGTATCATCCGTCCATCCATCGCAACCGTTCTCCAGCTTGATGATCCGATCTTAAACATCCAAGGCATGAGACGGTGTTGTTTGGTGTCGATGGCAGTCGTTTGTGGTGATTGGGATGGGGGGTTGGTGGACATGTGCTAACCATTTCGACTGACTTTCGTACCCCAAAAAGGTTTTCCTGAAAATAAACAATAAACACAGCTGAACAACAACGATATTCAGTGATGCAAAAGAATTAAAACTAGCGACTGCTTGCTTTCATTACTCATTCAATTTAGATCTCTTTTCAGTGCATTTATTATGGACACATTATATAAATACTTGGCATTGACGACCAATGCTTTATATCCGTTCTGTCGAAACTTAAGGTGAAAGAAAAGACTCAGCAGCATAGATTAAATCTTCGGTTACAACATTGGTGTTCCAAAAAAAGGGTGGGTGGAACCCCCAATCACGAAACACACACACGCTTCTAGGTTTCAGATACTAATAAAAAAACAGCCACCCAAAATCTCAATAGAGCTCTTTGAAGAAAGCTAAAAATGGAACAACAGTCGTCTGGTTTCTACGTAATTGATGCTCTGAGCTTGAAGCACAAGTCAAAGAAGCCGTTCCACTTGGACGAGCGAATCAAGGCGAGAAGAACCTCTCGTTTGACGTCGTCCACTTCACCTTCTGGAGCAACAGCGCCATCCTTGAATCCCCAACATGATGATGTCCTCCACAGCACTCGTTCCAACACTTCCTTCATGGAAGCAAGACGCTCAAAACTTGCCAAGCGTCACAAGCATGTCAAGAATGTCATGTCGGCGAATTTGTCGAAAAAGTCTGTCTTGGATTCCGACGGTGATGTTGACGGGAGGCGCAAAATTATGGAAACGCTTGACAAGGCTGAAAAGAACCGTGCCACTCTATTGGACAACCAGGTGCCATATCTATCCCCAACCCGCCCCATCTCTTGTTCGAAAAACAAAATATGTAATTCTGATTGCAACGTCTGGAAACACACACAGGTCAAGAACAATGCGTCCAAAGTTGCCCGCGCAAAGCAAATTGCGGCACAGCAAAAACACAAAACGTCAGAGAAAACAACAAACCTGCGTAAAGAGTTGGAAGACAGGTATATAATCTTTGCCACAAATGTTTTTTTTGTTTCCTAATGTAGGTAACCTAAAAAATAAAATAAAACTTGTCCAGACTCCGTGCCTCGGAAGCTCGCAGACGTCACCTCCAATCAATTCCACGTTCCCGTCTTCTCGACCCTACTGAAACAGGGTCTTTGCACAAGAATATAGATCCAAAAGAAACGGAGCGCCTTCATGTTGCTTCAGCAACCGCTATTCAAAACTGGTGGAGACTCAAAGCTGCTGATAAAGTTATCAAGGAGTGGAAACAAGCTGATTTATCCCTTGAGCGTGCCAAACAGCTGCCCTTTGAGAAACTTATCAAAGTAGTTCAATCCAAGCAAGTTATCAGGAGTGCTACAATTATGATTTCTTACTTTAAGTCTTTCACATCTCAAGTAACGATTCTGACTTTTCTTTGTTGTTTGTTTGTGTGTGTTTGTTCAAGCTGACCCGATTATTACAGTTAGTTGGCACTACCTCTGTAGCTTGGAAGAACCCTGCAAGGGTATTTTTGAGCTTGTACATGATTGTTGCACACACGGCACAAATAATGCCAACTATGGGTGAAGATGAAGAGGTATAGATGAAACCAACCAAAAATTTGGAACGTCCATATTAAAACAAACTCGCCAGGCTGTTAAAAGTGTTGCTTCAGACCTCTTGACCAAATTTGAACTATGGATTAACACGACCTCATCGCCTGCCAAGGCGTTTTCAGTAGCAGCAACTACTGAACTGGTTTCTGCATGGATTTTATACTATAACAAGTTTGAAACGTGGAAAGAACGTGATACTATGAAGATTGTAGATGGCCTCATTAGTCATTATCTTGAACTTGAAAACCTTTGGCTCTCCGTCAAGGACCAAATCGACGCAGACGTGCAATGGAAGCCAAGAGTCGAAGAACAACAGCAACAAATATTTGCAAGATTGCAAAAGTTTGGCGATAAGGCTATGGAGCGCTTCTCAAAAGCCCGTCAAGACTTGCATGCTCAGTTCGGCCTTCTTGATAACGATGAAGATTTGACTGGCGGTGTAGGTCAAATGTCTCTGGATGAAGTAAGCGCAAGCAGTGGGGACGAAAGAGGAGGAGTCACTATTCCTGGTTTACGCAGAATCGACAGATCAAGCTCACCATCCCCTTCACCTTCGCCGTCGACGAGCTTGCTGGCAACGAGCCCACAACGTTTCCCCGGAAGAGTCCAGCAACTCATGACGGCAACTGATTCAGTCTCCAAACCAAATGTGATTGTGCCACAACCCACAGGGCGTCGCTCTTTGACTCCAACGCAACGGGCAGGTTCCCGATCAGCCTCGCCAGCAGCTGCGAACGTTATTTTGCCCCAGAAGCCAGAAGTCGAAACTCCTCGTCTGTCGACTGCTCCTTCGACGGAACGATTGAATTCCTTGTCCAATATGCCAGGTTTTGGCGACATGCTCACAAATGAAAAGTTGGCCCATGAACTCACCTTGGATCCTGAATTCAGCTTAAAGAAACCTGCTTTGAGTGACTTGGAGGCAAGTGTGCGTGAAATGGCAAGAAAGGCATTTTTCGATCAAGTCAGACAGGATTTTATCAAGGGCAATTTTGGAACTCATGTGCCCGAATTTTTGAATGACATCAAAGATGTGAGTTCCCACACATTTTTATTTCTTTTTCAAAGTTTCGTACAAAAGGCCTGACTCTATTATTCCCGACACAGCAACTTATTGCCATGGTTTCAGAAAAGGGTAAAATTGCAGCCGAAATTCACGAAGCATTGGACATTGCCTACATCTCTCATCAAATCAAAAACAAGACTCTCAACCTTCCGTTAGTTCTCCAATTCATTGTCTCGAAAATGTCTCAATTATGTGCTCCATTACGAGACGCGGCTATTCGGAAGATTACGACTGAGTTGTCCACCGCAACAGAAGCGGCGGCATTTGTGCCCATCTTTGATCAGATTCTCATTGTTCTCGATGACATGAAGCTGGATTTGGCCAACTACAAGTTGCAAACGTTGCGCCCACATCTCAAAACGCAAGCAGTTGAATACGAAAAGTCAAAATTCCGCCAGTCTCTTGCCCAAATCAAGCCCAGCAACAGCAACAACAACAAGAGCAAAGTCTCGGAATTGCTACCTCGCACCAAAACTTGGCTTGCCCACACAACAACTCAAAAAGTCCAGACTGCCAAAGACCGTAATCCAGAAAACATTGATTTACCAGAGAACCGTGTTCGATACACTGATATCTTGCATGATGCCCTTTTGGGTCTTGTCTTTTCCAATTCAGCTGTCACGCCAGATACTATTGCTGAAACGTTGGTAATGGATGGTGCGCGTGTGTTTAGTTTCCAAAACGAAGGACAAATGATTGTGATCATATCAGCTCTGTTGATGCTTGTTCAAAATATTGTGACTGAAGGCAGAGGAGATAAAGCGTTCTTGGCTAATTTGAAGGATCGCCTTGTGGCAATGTTGAAGGCTCCAGAAGGCTTATCTGTGGATAATTTAGCTTTGGAAATTATTGCAAGCTGTGACGGGTTGGTTGTGGAGAAAAGAATGGCCAAGTTGAGATCAGTAGCGAAGCATGAAGCTGTTGATACTGTGGAAGGACTGGAGGAATCCCGCAAAGATCTTATTCGAACCATGGTTGACAAGACCTTGTCAACAAAGGATCCTGTGTTTGGGTTATTGAAACGTCGTGTGCAGGCTTGTATCAAGACGCATGTTGTCAGTGGATCGTTTAAACGCGAGGGTCTTGATAAGGCGGGATTAGATGTCGTCCGCACGGAACTTGAAGCTTTCAGTTACCGTGTTGCAATTTGGGTCCGTTACAATGGAGAGGTTTATGGTGAATGGTACGATGAAATATTGAATGACCTTATGTGATTGGCAATAAAGGAAAGGAGATTTGTTTGTAAATGGTTGGAATTGAATTTTTTCCGTGTGTCCTTGTTTCAGTCACACCACAAAGTTCCAAAAATAATGATCCCAATTCTCCTCATTGTGGCGTCAACAGTGTCGGCACAGTTCGACATCAATGGTCCAACTCAGCCAGGTAGGTTAATCCCTGTTTTATAGGAATTGATTGATGTCTCGCTCTACTCCGTGTCTAACCTCTTTGGTACAGGTCTTCCCAAAGGTTGTGTTGGTAGTTTCCCAAACACTACTAGGTGTGAACAGCTTGGCTGGCACATCACTACTCCCGATCCTTGTGTTCCACTTGATGGAATCCCTCGCCCAGGAGAGCAGGTGGAATGAGTTGGATTTCGAGATAGTGCTTGTGATTTGATGAATCCTCTTCTTTGATCAGGTGTACCTGAAAGATCCCCAAAACTTTTGCATTATGCTGCCAAACCCCAACAGTATTTTCTTGGTGAGCATTCGAGCAGTCGTTTGCAACTCGGAGTCGTAAATGACACATTACTAATTCTCTTGTAGCAAAACAACTACTACAGCTGGGGAAAGCTTCCAACCATTGTTCAAGCTGAAGGATTCGTTCAATCCTATTGCGTTGGAGACTACAAGCCTCCTGGAGCGCTTGCGATGCCCCAATACGGTATCCGTTCCGCGCATGTTATCAAGAACTACACTGTTGCCGGCTCAAGATACATTCAAATTCACGGAAAAATGGATTGCGACTTGCTTAAGGTTAATTGCACCCAGTCATTCCCTGGTGCTTATGATGACGGTGGTCAATATGACGATGGTCCATATGTGTCTTGTGGAAAGGAACCTTACTCTGGAACGGACGCCTCCCAGCACCCAGGTTTCCCCCACTACCTTGAAATGGCTGGAAACGGACTTTTCTGCATGAGAATTTGTGAGAAGGGATCCGAGGTTGTTGGTGGCCCTTGCGACTTGACCCACGATACCGAAGGATGTGAAAAGTTCATGAAGGTTCAGTTCCGCGACGGTTTCACCTCCACTGACCTTTCTACCGGTGTGTCGACTACTTTGTCGGTGTTTATTCCTCCATTGACTACTTCCACATCCACTGCGGCGGCAACTGGTACAAACGGTGCTCAAGTGTCTACCAAGTCCAGTGGAGCTCTTCGCGGTTCTTTGCCTCTTTTGCTTTGCTTTGTTGCTTCTTTGATTCTTTGATTTTGAACTTCTTAAAATAAAAACATTGTTTATTAATTTGAGTACCAGTAAATATTTACTTTTTGATAAAAACTTTCATTTCGGGATGGACCAATCAGAATGCGACGAGCGTGAAAATTTTCCACTTTTACAATTACAGTGTTTAACACTAAAGAATCGTTCGAAACAAAGCATGCCAAAAATTCCTAAGAAGCTGTATGGGAAATAAAGCTGGTTGATATGGCGCTGGGCGAAGCACGGAGCTGATCCGACAGTCCGTGACGGAACTCCGACACCAGCGCCCCCGCTTCAAAGGAATACTCAAGAATTATTTGAGGAATTTGAAGAAATTTAGGAGGTTTTGAGTACCGGCGTCAATTATTCCTTGAATGCCGCTATTGCTCCCGGAAGCGTCAGTCGGCTATAAGTCACATATTTTTTGAACACGCTTTATTTTCACTTCAATACGCTCCCCACTGAATTATTCCGACTAGTTCTCCTTTGAATTTTGACGGAGGCAAGAATGGCTTGAGTTCCAGCAGATGCCTTCCGAGCTAACAGATCTTTAGAGTGCTCAGCACCAGCTGGTCCCTTTTCAGCTACTTCAGCACATTGCTTAACAACGTTATGTCGTTGAAGATACTGTATGTGTGTTCGGTTGCCGTTATGTCAAAAGTGTTCAAAGGAAAAACAAATGGAAGTGCACTCACGTGACCCAACCAACTCAATGGATCGCTCAACTCTTCGACTCCGTCTTTTCTCTTGACAGTCTTGAGCATTTTTTCAATACCAGGAAGAAGGATCGGAAACACTCGCTCCTCCAAATATTGTGTTGGGTCTTCAAAATCCATTGTGGAATAACCAGTTTGCGGTCGTGTTGCAGGGACTGTCGTAGGAAGGGAACCAGAAGTAGAATCGACGCCTCCAGTTATAATGGAGGATTGAGATCTTGCTGCTGATGGCGGTGCTGGGTGGTGGTGGTGGTGCGGGTTATGGTGATGACGATGACGATCGGCCGATGGTTCCGTTCGGCTGGCGTGAGAGAAATCCGTACTAGCCTTTTGAGATGGAGATTGCGCCGGCTGTGTATTATTGGTCTTTTTCTCTCTATCGTCCACTGGCTGCTGGTCGGGTTCAGCCGATTCCCGAGCCATCCGCGCGTGTCCATTCACGCCCCATACTTTATCGAAAGCTGCGTCAATTTCTTTTTCTTCGGGTGGTAAGTCGCAGCTGGCTTGATCCATGTCGGATTCTCAGACAATTTTGAAGAGACAGAACAATCAAAATAAAACTCGTCCGCAATTGGATCTATTCAGCCAACAATAATACTTTAATAGGAAGATTATTAGGGTCCTTATACTGTTGAAAGACAGACCCTCCCATATCTTTCCCAAACAAACGCACCAAACAAGAAGAACATTTATAATTATGCAACACTCAGCCAGATGCAGGTGATGCTGATTGTGGTGGTGGTGGTGGTGCCGAAGGCGTTGCTGCAGAGCCACCACTGCCGCCACCACCCGCACCCCCAGCCCCACCACCACCAGCCCCACTACCAGCCCCACCACCACGACGTTTAAACCCACTTCCTCCAAACGATCCACCTCCGCGCCCACCTCGACCTCCTCGGGTTCCGCGATCGGATTCACCGCTTCCTCGATAAGAAAACCCATCTTCCCGATCCCTATTTCCACGAACAGGCCCATCGCGCGCCCCACCATCAGAGTGATTCCCTCCATTGCCGGAAAAAGCACCACCACCACCACCACCACCTCCGCCCCCGCCCCCGCCACTGCCGTGATGGTGATTGATGTGTTGTTGATGGTGGTGTTGATGCTGGTTCTGAGACATTTGCTCTCGACTCCTTCCAGCCGCGCTTCGCACAGCTTCATCAAACTTGACAATTTGCCCTAATTCAATTGAATGCCTTTCACACACTTCCTTCACGTTTCTAAAAAATGAGAAATAAAGTAAGACCAAGGAAAGGGGGGAAGTGGAGGGGAAATGCGACTACTCACGTATATGTCAGTTTCTTGCTGTTTCCATCCGAACGAGGCGCAACAAACAGCTTCCCGTTATATGGCTTGGTTATGTGATAGCAGAACATACGCGGCCCAAGAGTTTCCTCCATTTCCTTCAGGAATTCTTGCGGAAGATGCGAGAGAGCCTGTATTGGATTATCTAGAGCATCTAAAGCCTGCAAGGCTCCGGTGGAAGGGTATGCTGTTGATACTGCCGAGCGAGGAGCGTTGGGAGCTGTTCCACTTGGAGCTGCGGCAGGCGCAGGCGGTTGTTTTGAGGGACTCGTAGCACGCGCCGCCGAAGATGAAGAAAGTCCAGCCTTGGCAGCAGCAGCAGTAGTGGATGTATTGGCAATTTGGTTGTTTGAAGACTTTCGGGAAAGACTGGTTTGATCGCTTTGAGCACTTAAATTCGACCCGCGACGTTGCTGCTGTATGTGAGATTGGCTGATTGTTGAAGCGTTCGTATTAGCCTGCTGTGGTTTAGAAATGGGAGCGGGTACGCTGTTCTCCTTTACAGGATTCCCCCAGTTCACAGAAGCTGCCGTTGCTGGCTTCGCAGAAATCGGGGACTGCCCTCCTTCAGCTGATTGGGAGGCAGGTGTTTTATGCGCATTTACAGTAGCTTCTTGGGTCTGAGTTTGCGGTTGGGTCTGAATTGACAAAGTTAGGAGACGGTTCGTCCACAAAGGTTTGGGAAAACAGAACTCACAGCAGTAGCAGCAGAAGGTTGTTGAAAAGGAACACAGCGCTCAAGAGATACCCTTAATGCATCCCACATTAAGTCTGGCGCAACTACACCCACAGGACCCTGCCACCCAAAGAAAGATGAACTCCCATCACCACCGTTTGAGTTGGTTGCTACAGCAGCAGCACTCAAAACAGCACCTGCGCGAACAAAGAGTTCAAACCACACAAATGAAGGCAAGTCAACGCGAGACCATGTCATATCTGGTGTCAAAAGGGACACGCCAGGTACAGACGTAGACGCCAGGTCTGGAGCAAAATGAGGGGGAACAGGCAAACCAGGAAGAAGAGTGGCAGCTGGTTGAATGGATGAATGCTGTTGCTGATGCTGCTGTTGGGGGGCTGCGGTCGGCTGTTGTTGTTGTTGGTGGTGTTGGTATTGTTGGTATTCAAACACATTGTCTGTTTGCGGTAACGGCATCGAGTATCGGTTGTTGCTATTATTAGATTTGAATTGACTTTGTTGTTGTTGCTGCTGACTTTGTGGGTTGTAAGAGGCGCGTTTGTTGCCCATGTTGTTGTTAGTGTTGGTGTTGTTGGAGTTGTTGTTAAAGGCCCCGCCGTTGTTCGCAAAGAAAGGCGGCGGCGCAAAGTATCCCGGCGCCATAAACGGCGCCATCTGCACAGAAGGCGCAAAGAACGGCGCCGCGTTCTGGTGCTGGTTGTACGGCATCCACACGGGCGCCGCAGCGGCGCTTCCGGAAGCACTGGATGAACTTAACCCGCCACTGTTTGCTGTCGCATTGCCTTTGGGAGTGCTGGTCGCGGCTGCTGGGGTGTCAGGCGAGGCATCCATATTGGATTTGTTTGTTTTATTCGCGTTTTGCCTTGCTTGGACCACTTCCAACCAGAAGTTTCCCAGCGGCCTGAGGGTGCTGCTCTATCCACTCTCTTTCTGCTTTTTTGGCAACTTTTTCAAGCATCGACTCATCTTCCTTTGTCACATACAAATCGCACTTGCTGCACTCTCCACAAACAGTCCCAGGAATAACTCGGAAATGCTGACAAAAGTGCTGATATCCAATCTCTCCGATATCTTTTCGGCAAACGTAGCACATAATGAATGCACACATGGGGCATGTCATTTTGTTACACCCACTCTGCTTCGTGAACCGTGTCATACATTTGGGACACTGGGCATGACGTTACTTGACTGATGCAACAGGTCACAGAAAAATAACGGACTCAACTGTTCGAATAAATGCCTCACTCATGGCTTGCTCCACATACAACCGCAAAGAATCCTTTTCAACCTCATGACATACGTGACACGCACTCCACTCCCTTCCACAATCACGGCATGTTGCCAACAGGCAATTTTTGCAATTAAACGGAATCGGTCGTGCAGGTATGGCTATTTCGCTGAACTGGCCCGCATGATGCTCCAACTTCCTCCTTATCCAGTTGTACTGATTGATCAAAAACACAGTTATCGGCGACATTGGAACATTTCGAATTTGAACAATGAAGTTCGGATCCATTCGTGTCATGTGTGCTATTAGCTCAAAAGGCTGTTTCCATAATCCAGTGACTTCAAAAAATATGCGGACCAAAAATACGAAGCAGCAGCCAAACAAAGGAGATATCAGGAAAGAGGCCAGAATCAATTCAAAGGTGAACAGCATTATCACAAGAAGAACGTGATCCGTGTATTGCTGGATCCTCAAAGACTCTAGATTTCGTTCGGTCCAAAGAAGCATAGAAAGTGATTTTGCACATGTTATATGAATTATTGTTGGCTTTGGGATTGGTACTAGGTCTTTTGCTTCTACAATAAATGTCTGGTTACACGTTTCAACTCTACAAAATAAATGCCTCAGCGACTTCTCACCAGCGTAACCACAGACACCACAACAAATGGCACCATTTTCTCCGAATGCTTCTCTCACAATTCGCTCGTTGATTAAACTCTGCACAACTTTCCAAACATCCTTTCCAACAGTTTGTGCCAATACATCATCACTATATCTACAACCACACTTTTGCTTTTCACCCGAAAGCACACCATCTGCAACAGATTCTCGATTTTCTTGTCCGTCCACTTCCAAAAAGCACTCTATAGACTTGCCCCGCAAGTCCCCGCTTTCATAAACACCAACCCGAATGTATCTTCCCAAACAGGATTTACAAACAAGGCATCCCCGCAAACAAGAGACAAACTCATCAAAAGCAAGCTCATCGATACAAACGGGGCACTCAATAAGCTCCCCATATCGTCGGTACTCTTGCTCATTCATCTCTTTCGCTAATACATTGTCGTTCAGACAAAGAACCGACATTTGGGCTTTAGTCATGGATTCAATGTCCTCCAGAATCTGCGGATGATTCCGTAAGTGTCGCGCGATGGGAACAGGGGTTCTTGCGGTGAAAGGGAGGAGGGACCAGATTTTGGGAGGTGTAATATTTTCGAGTTGGGCGTGAGAATCCAAATAGGAGTTGTTGTTATTTTGGAGGGTCTGTTTGATGGTTTGTTTGTAATGCTAAAAATCAATCATTTAGTGAAGTTTTTTTTTTTGTTTTGATGAAGTAAGAAAGGAATAACCATTGGAAACTGATTGTATAGCATGTATTTAGCGGCTTGAATATATTCGGATGTTTGAAAATACTCTCGTGCGGTTGGGGGATCTCTGCTAATTCGTTTTGGGTAGGCATCTTTGGTGGCAAGGACCATTTCTAAGATTAGACCTTCCAGTGTAACACAAACAGTCGCTGAAGATATTAGCCCGCAAGACTCCAAGATATCTGTCGCGCTTATAATAAGATCTCTGAGGTAAGGGATACTGGCATCTGGAAAGCGGATGCTTGTCTGCAGCAGACATTGGTTTTGTAAAGCGGTGGTGGTGGGTGCCACGTCACTCGCGAGTGGGTGTGTAATTTGTTTGTCAAAGACTTCGTTGAGCGATAATGCGGTATCAGCAAGAGACTGTCTTGTGTATGGAGTGGATCCTTGCATTTATTTTTATTATTGTTTATGCTGTAGAAAAAAGAGGGGGAAAATGTTCCAGTCGTTGATGAAGAAGGCAAGTGAATGAATGAATGCACGGTGCACTCGTGCATGCTGACGAGACGTATTCTTGGCTGCTGTCCAGGTCAACGAAACGATACCGGCGGACCTGGCGCAGCAGGTGATGAACCAGGCGTCGGCGGCGCAGAGCGCGCTGTCGCAGGCGTCCGTGCGGCTGGGCGGCCCGCAGGCGCAGGCGCCGCCGCCACCGCCCGACGCCGACGCCGCCGCCGCCGACCCGCCGCCGCCGCCGGCCGAGGCCGCGCCGCCCGACGCAGCCGCCGCCGCGCATCTGACGGACGCCGAGCGCATCGTCGCGCTCGCCGTGGCGCTGGAAAAGGCGCGCGCCGCCACGCTGCAGGTGCTTTGCTTTGCTTGCTGTGCTTTGCGGCTGCTGATTGTTTTGTTTGTTTGTTTGCTGCGACAGGCAATCGCGGAAAACTCGTCGCTCAAAAAGACGAATCAAACCCTGGAGGCCCAGCTGAAAGACCTGAGACTCAAGGCGAAGCTCAAAATCACCCAACTGCAGCGCGAACTCGACCAGGCAAAAGGAACTTCCACTGCAGACGACTCCGCTGTTACTACCGCAACTGCGACGCCGTCAAGCACTGCCCCAGCCTCCCCGGCTCGTCCAGTTTCCTCAAGAAATCCAGCTGACGTTGAAATGATCGATTCACTCCAAAAGAAAGTGGAATCACTCAATCAGGAACTAGACTCTGTCAAATCAACGCCCGCTGCCTCTGTATACCAATCGTTCGCCAATATTTCCTCAACCGATCAATCTGAATCCGTTTCTCGACCAACGGATGAACAGCTGCAGTCTTTGCAATCAAAAATAGCATCCCTCACCTCTGAAACAGAATCCCTTCAAAGCCAACTCAACTCAGTTCAAAATGTGCTACGAGAAAAGGATTCATTAATTGAGAATTTGGTGGCGAAGAACCGAGATATTACCTCTGAATCTGGTATTGCTCCAGCAACTTCAACAAAAGAAATTGAAGAGGTGAAGGTTGCTTTAACAGCCAACTTGGCGACACTGGAAGGGAATTTGCAAAAGAACGATTTGTTGTTGGCCTCCGTTAGGCTGGAAAAGACTGCCCTCGAAACGAAATGTGCCACCTTGGAATCTCGAATTAAAGAGCGAGAAGAGAAAATACTTCAACTTCAGTCGGATTTGCATGCCACCAATGATAAAATCACGTTGGACCGCATCAAGAATGACTTTTTGGAAGCCAGATGCAAGAGTCTGGAGGAAAAAGTTCACGAAACAGAGACGTTGCTCCAAAAAGAATCCATCAAATTGAAGGATTCAGTTGCTGAGTTTGAATCTGTCTTGGAAACGAAAACACTTCTCTCCGATCGATTCCGGGAATTAACAGCCACTGCCGACACATACAAACAAGATTCTGAGGCAGCGCTCCTTAATCTCAAGGCCGAAGCATTGAAACTTGAAGGTCGCGTTCATGAACTGGAAGAGCTTGTGTCGGTTTTAAAATCAGCCTCGTCTTCTTCGGCGAAATCATCGGATCCTTCACCAGCCACTGATTTTTCTGCTGGAGCCGATGGCAATGCATTTGACCAACTTCAGGCGGCCCTCGCAGAAAAACACTCCCTTCTCTCCCAATTGTCTCAATCGAAATTACAATCTGAAGCACTAGAAGCACAAGTCTTGGAGCTGACACAGCAGGTCACAACTCTCACCCAAGAGTCGGCCAAGTCTCTGAGCGCGCACAAACTTCAACTAGAATCCATGAATCTCCTCAAAACAGAGACAGAAAACAATCTTTCCACATCAAAGACGTTGCTGTACACAGAAAAGAGGCGCGTCGGAGAACTTGAACAAGAAGTGGCGGAGTTGAAGAATCGCGCAGAAGAAGTTGGGAATGAGCATCGTCGTTTGGTGGACGCATTAAAAGAGGAAGTGACAGATGCGGAAAGCAAGGTGGTGGAAATGAGTCAGAACTCTAGGAGAGAAAGACGAGCCAGCGCGGCTAGCACCAGTGCGACGGCCATCGATGCTGTAGCAACTGCAGCTGGTTCCACCGCTGACAGCAAGTTGAATCATCAGGAAACTGGCGAAACTGACAAGTGCTCTTTGCCCTCGTCTATTAAAGAGGAAGTCTTGCCGGCCGATGTCGCGAAGGCAGAAGCACGTGCCGAGAACCTACACAACTTATTGTATGCAGAAAAAGTCAAAGTTGGAGATCTGGAGGCGGAAATTCGGGTGTTGAAGAGTGATTGGGCAGCAGCTGAGAAGGGCCACGAAATAGCAATCGAGGCTCTGGAGTTGGAACTCAAGGAGGCGAGAGACAAGGTTATTGAAGTATCGCGTCAACATGACGTTTCGGAATTTGCAAAGAAGGTTACGGAGAAGGAAAACCAAATTATCGAGTTGAAAGGTCGTGTAGATACATTGACGGAAAAGCTCGAGGAAGCAATGTCCAATGGCAAAGAACTCAAACGTCTGGAGGAGGCCGAGACTCAGATCACCAAATTGAACGATGAATTGGTCACGTTGAAGGAGGTCTTGGTGAAAAAGGATGAAGATTTAGTCAAGCTTAGGATGAATTTTGAGGTCGTCTCAAAAGAAGCGAAGGAATCTCAAGGAGAGAAAACATTTTTGATGGACGAACAAATTATGGATTTAAAGATCCAAATTGCCAACAGGCAAAAAGAAGTCGCCACTCTTTCGGAAGCCCTCCAAAGATCAAAGGGTGAGTGAGAAAAACATTAAATATTTGTGCTTTTTTCCTAAGTCGTTTATCTTAGCCGAGTTTGACCGTGCTGCAAAGGATAACGACGAAAAAATTAGGAAATTGAAGGGACTTCTTGGCCAAGCCAGTAAAACTCTACAAGACTCCAAAAGGGCAGTTGCAGAAAAGGATGAAGAAATCGAACAATTGCGTTCTCAATTGGATTCTTCAGAGAAATCTTGCGGTGAACTGAAGGCTATGGATTCAGAGCATAAAGGTAAACATATGAGCTTTTTATAGAACCTTCGTTTTTAATTTATCTTCTTTCTAGCTTCGATTGACAGATTGCTCATGGAGATTCAAGATAACAAGGAAATTGAAGAGATGAAATTTCACGATTTGGTGAGCACTTGTAGTGCTGTCTCAATAATGCTAAACTGCACCAGAGCCGACAATACAATGAGATGCAATCGGAATTGACCCGTGTCCGTGCCGAGTTTCAGACCTATAAGATCAAAGCCCACACTGCTCTCCAGCAATCAAGCACGACCGCTTTCGAAGCGAAAGTTGTAGAGCTTGAAGAATTGAATGCCAGACTCATGCGTGAGAAAATGTATGTCGGCACTTTTCGTATTATTTTGCGGTTTAAGATGTTTTTTAATTAGGGAAGCCAAACAAGAAGTCTCAGTATTGAGTGAACGTGTGCAAATAACGATTTCTGAACTCAATACTGCTTTAGACCAACTTGTTGCATTTGAAACCCAAATCAAACGATATGAAGCATCTTCAAAGGAGCTCGCGCTATTGCGTCACGAGGTGGAGGCATGCAACCGTCGCATTGAGTTGGAAAAGGAACTGCACATTGAAGCTTTGCAGTCTAAAGACGCGCAGGCAAAAGCAGCCCTCGAAAGCTTGAAGCTTGAAGCACAACTGAACAGCAATAATCTCCAAGCGATCGTCAACCAAAAAGAGTTGCAAGTGAAATCTTTGCAAGAAAATATCGCCACTGCCAATGTCGAATTAGCCAATGCGCGCGCCGAAGCAGCCAAAGCTGTTATTGAATCAGACCGAGCAAAAGCAGTTGCAGCACAAGCTTCCGCGGCAGCAGCCTCTGGAAATTTCGCGTCCGTGTTGGCGGCAGCCGGGGGCCACACACCCACGAATGGGTCTTTTGGAGTAACTAGCCCTGGTGGTGTTCTTGGTGGTGGCTTCTTTTCTGCAGGAAGTCCAGTCCTACAAAACGCCACTGTTCTGTCCCCGACTTCGTCCAGAAAACCGTCTGTATCGTTGAGCCATGCTCGAGAATCGTTTGCAGATCTCCTTGGAAAAACTGCTGTAGGTGGGGTTGATAGTGGGTTTGGAACTCCTGGCGCGACTTCAGCAAAGGAGAGAGAGTTGTTGATCAACTTTGAAAAAGTCTCTGAGTTATTGGCTGAAGCAGAGGAAGAGATTCGAATGCTTTTGGAACAAGAAAAGGTAATGCATTTTTTTTGTGGCGTATCTCTTGTTTAAACCGTGCATGTCAAACAGGTGCTCAAAGAGGAAATTCGCAAAAACGAACGAGCCGAGAAGAGAAACGAGCTGGTTGGTTATCTTCACGGCAGTCATTTTTCTTTCTAATTGAACCAAAATTAGCTTGTCAAGCAGCAGAATGTTGAATATCTCAAAAACATCGTCCTGTCATTCTTGGAGACGGACGCAAAGGAGCAGTTATTGCCTGTAATTGCAAAAGTTCTGGAACTTTCACCAGATGAGGTGCGGCGGGTTAGAAACTCCATCGCTGGTTTGGAAGAGGAAAAAGTTAGGGCTGTTATGCCAAACTTTGGGTTCTTCTGAGTTCCGACATTGTATTTAATAAACAAACAAAGGTTTTGAAAACGAAAACATCATGCTATTCGAAAAATCAAATCAAGAGTGGTTTCTCGGCACTCTCTCCCAACCAGCTCACATCAAAAGAGATCCGAACACTGCTCTTTGCCAAATACGCCATAGTTCCATCCTTTCCTTCTTGCGCCAAATCAAAGAACAATCGGCGAGCAAATCGCTCATTCTTTTCAAACGACAAGTCCGGAGTGCTATCGCGGTTTTCCGGCCCTGGTCTTGGGGAAAGAGTTTGAGCTTTGGATTCCAAGCTAGATACAAAGGCAGCAACTGCGGCAGCACTTTGATCTCCCACCCAACGAAGCCAAAACTGAGAAACAGCATCACGAATGATCTTCATCAAGTCAAGCGGACCTGCATTAATCTGGATTTCTGGGTTCCGATCAGCAATACGAGACACGACCATAAGGCATTCCACCGCGATTTGACGCTCGGCAGGGTCTCTGATGACATCCAAATATGACTCCACTTGCAAGGCTATTGACAAATTGGGGAAGACATTGAATTAGTTAACAACGTTGACCCAAGTTAGAATTTGTCAGTACCAAAGTTAAGCTCTTCTGGCGTCTTCTCGCTGATGGTTGGATCACGAGGAAGAAACTCCCGTCCAATCACAATTCCGTGACATTTGCTCAACACTTTCCAGACTTTAGGATAGAATTCTGGTGGAACTCGATTCAAGGCACCGTCGTTTTTGCGACGGCGAAGCCATCTTCCATTTGAAGGCATCATCATGTTCGCCGCAGCGCCTGATGAAAGCATTTTCATCTGACTGTTGGCAGGGAACGACGCCAATACCCTTTTGCGACGAGAAACTAAATCGATGGCACGAGTTATCACTGCAGTTGGCCCATGTTGCGCAGAACGATGTACTTCTGGCATGGATCCAGGTTCTGCCCCCTTTTCACCAATCAAACACCACGAATCTCTGTATCCGACATCTCGAATTTTGGCAGAACCCAATGATTCACATGCAATTCTGGCAGCAGGGGTCAAGTTCTCAGTACAATCGTCCTGTACTGCACGTTAGAAAAAAAAAGACTGACACAAACGATACAAACCTTCGCAACAACAATCACAATTGAGCCAGGATCCACCCACTCAATCATTTTGGTGAATTCGTAAGACTCTTCTGTCGAAATATGTGTGTCAAAGGATGCAGATTCGATGATTGCGCCGTCGAGCGGGTCAATCACAGCTACATTCAAACCGCGTCCAAATATAGCCGGTAGAGGTGTGGAGTTGCTATCTCTAGACAACTCGATTTTGGCAAAGTTTCCAGCACTGAATCCACCCGATTGGACCGAAATAATAAGATTCGATGGAAGGGCGACTCCCGAAGTGGACATTTTTAGAACGTTTTTAGCGTCCGCCTCATTGTTCTGGACTTGAATGTTTCTCCATCTGTACGAAGTAGATAATCCAAGAGACGCATCAGCTGATGTATTGGTTTGATCCCTGGCCGAAAGGACGGTATTTAAAAGCATTTTGGTTTCATACGGGCTCAGCTGACAGCAAGAGAAAGGTTAGTTTAGACCATAGATCAAAGCAGCCAAATTCGCCACACCTGCATCATATATTCAACGGCTTCTTCTTCATCGCACCCCTTGAGGCGAGAAATTTCTTCTCTCATGGCAATGATGAAGAAATAGGTACGGACTCTTTGGATACCGTCAAACATAGCAGGAGTGGATCGAATAATAGATCCCAAGTATGTTAACACCTCCTGAACTAATGGGGCTTCACGAACGTCACTTGCACTGAATAGAATTCGGATCAGTAAACAACAAGTGAGGACAGGGCGGATTCGACTTACCAATGTCTGTAAATCAGCTCAGAAAGGGCTTCTGGGCTTAAAGGATTGGTAATGAAAAATTCATTGCTTCCAAAACCAACAGCAACCGGTTTTCCACGAATCAACAAGTCCGCGACATTGATTGTCAAAGAATTTACCATTTTCTTCAATAGCCCCGCTACTTGACGAACAATCGACCATTCCTTAAGTTGCATAGCTTTCACATAAACTTCTTCAAGCAAAGACTTGATTGTTCCTAAATGACCAACTCGGTAATCCAATCCGCAACAAGAAAACAAGTCTGATTTTCCAATTAGCGCACACCAAAAATAAAAACCCGACGTACTCACAATGCAAAAGATCAATTTGATCATAAATATTCGTTGAAGCCTCGAGTAGTTCAGTAGCAGCATCAATGTGAGTTGGATCGTTCAACGTCAGAGTGAGAACTTCATGTGGAGCACCATTCTGTGGATTTTCAATCTTGCTCGAGCTCGACCCAATGCTTCCCGATCCAGCAATTTTGGCCAACGGTGATTGGTTTGTGCTTCCCACATGTTGGTTTTCATTCAAAGATTGGCTCGAAGCTTTCTTCACGGCAGATTTTAAGTTGGCCATATCGTTGATGTCAAAAGTATAGCTACTTCGGCGGCCATCGCTAGCGCTTTCTAAAGTTTCGCTGCTACCGGACAAAACACCGAGTCCACCACGGGCGGCAGCTCTGTTTGAAGAGACTCCACGCATTGGGGATCTCTCATCACGACCAATTTTTCCAGCAGCTGGAGGTCCAAGCTCGAGTTTATCCATATCCGCTTCGATATGTTCTTTCAGCTTGAAAGTCTCATCATATGCAATAGGGTCTTCCGTGTAGTATGGACTCTTCAATGGGCTCTTTGTGACAGATTGGGCGAGGAAACTGCTCATATCGCCAGAAGACTTGCGGCGTAAACTACGCCCTCTTGGAGGTTTATCATACGTGGGAGTAGGAGCATCAGTTGTTGATGGAAGCTCCGTTTGCAATTTGCGGATTTCAGGTTGGTGCCATTCGCCCTTTAGAACCGAATGCCAGTCCTCTGTTTCTCCAACAGTCTCAGAGTTGACCAAAAAGTCCAAAGACTCGATACATGACGTATTGATCATCTCACTCAGTCGGCCAACACGCACACGAACGCCACCACACATTCCAGAACGTAGTGACATCATAAAGTTCAGCAAGTTTCGTTTGCTGTCACGATGATTGTATCTCCATCTTTGAGTTTCGGATGGGTCCTTTGATGATTTTAAGCCACCCAACATTTCCCGAGTAAGCATGACACACATAGTTGGTCGACCTGGATACCACCAATGGTTTTTGACAAACGCTAGTTCTTGTTCCAGAACACTGACAACTACATTACCAGTGTTAGAAAAATGAAATCGTGGATTCAAGGATACTTACGGTAGTTGTTATCGCTGACGAGATAAAACTCCTCTTTGTCCATAAAATGTGGAAGAAACGCGTACATGCGACCTTGACAACGGTACAACTTTGAAGTACTCAAAGTTCCGATTGGACGTTTAGGACGGCCAGAAAGACCCTGAGACAATACTTGTTTAATAAAAGCATGGATTAAGTTAAAACAATGGACTCACAAGTTTGGCATTTTCACCCAACGAGAGATATGCGTCTCTCAATGCAGATGGGGGAGAGATAGTGATTGGAGCGCATGTGTCTAACGTTTGAGTTTCAAGACCGAACGTTGCCAATTTGGCTTGCAGCTCGGCACTTTCTGAGAGTAATACAATTTGAACAACGATTTCATTGCCCTGTTTAGGTCTAAAAGGGAGAAGCCGACGACCAAGAGGATCCAATTCAGCAGTACTCAACAGATCGTCTTGAATCAAACAACCCAAAATGTACAGCGACTGAGCCCATACAAGAGGAATATTTTCATTAGGAATTCTCTTGACACTTCCTCTGTTCGCCTTTTCCTCCCCAATTTTCTCCTTTGGGACAATGTAAAGTTCTAAAACAAAATCATCAGTTGAATAAATTGCCAAAAAAAGCTAAATCAACATACCAGGAACTAGTTTGGTTCCTGATGGTGGTCGAAAATGAGGGCGTCTTACGACCGAAGAACATCTTCCGCTGGCAGAAGCTCGATTACCGTATGCGCTTCCTCCTTTTGAGTGCCCGTGGCTGTAATCTTCATGCTTATATTTTGAAACTGTTGAAGAATCGACAAGAAGAGGTTCTAAGAGGTCGCGATAGTCTTGAACTTGACGGCCATCTTCCCGAAACAGTCCATCCAGGATCATATATGTATAAAACAATGGCCATTCGCATTCGATGCCTTCAAATATTTTGAGTTCATGAGGATCATAGTGCAACCTGTTTCGATCAATGTGAGTGGATTTGAGGACAATCTTCAAGGAACCTATACCGGCTTGTATCTTCCAGCAGGGTTTGGTGACCATCTCGAAGGAAACGTTTGAAACCATGTCGACCACCGAGCTTTTTAACAATCTCATTCCGCGTTCTTGTGATTAGTTTGCTGTCGCTGACGGCAAAAGCTGGAAAAGAAATCACAGACAAAACTGCAGCATCAACTTCTTTCGAATGCGATTCTCGTGGAAGTGCAGAATGAAGAGTTGTGTAGTTGCGAGTAATTTCGTCAGGAAGAACGTGAATAACCTAGAAAGTAGAAGTGAGCACAAATCTAACTTCATCTGGAATGAGACTTACAGATGAAGGACCACCGCGAGCGCCGAATAAATTCACCCCATTAATGGCTTGAAGCGCAGCAACAACCATACCGATCGAAGACGAATTCAATTCTGGTGTTCCATGATTCATTTTGTTACCACGCTCCCATATACCGTAGTCAGGTGTGCGATATGCACCTGTCATAGAATCAAATCAGCTGAATTCAGAATTTACAGTAAAAGCCACATACGTTCAATGTAAAAAACAAGATTTTGGATAAAGTGGACTTCATCCATCGTATAAATCACGAGAGTTCCAGCCGCAGTCATTTGAGCCAGTGTAAGTAAAAATAAACTTGTTGCATCAATTTGCAAATGGCCCCATTCTCGGTCGCCAACAACAGTGTCTCCAGTACCTGTGTTGAATCTAAAAAAAAATAGCCCAAGTCAATAAAGACCAAATAAATGACGCAGTCATACTTTGCGTGTAGGGCGTGATCGGTAGACTGGGAGTTCTTAAATAACTCGACTTTGTGGGCCTGACGCATGTAGGCGAATAAAATCCCCCGCATACATTTTATGGTGGCATGTTCAAGCTCGTCTGGTGGTGCAAAGTGATGTAAACATGCAGTACATTATATCGTACGTGTCTTCCTACATGCGCGTCCTTCGTCATCATCAATGCGTCGATACGCCAGAGCCAAACCCCAGGCAGCGTAGATAGAGTAAACATTGTCACTGACACAAATGCTTCAGTCCAACAATCGGAATGCATTCAATCCTACCGAATCCAGGCATCGCGATAATCCCCGTGAGTTGTTACTGCTACGGAGGCAGGAATCTTATCACCCAAACACCATAATGAGTCGCAACAGGCATCTATATTTCAAAAGAAAAACGTACCAATCCAGTAGCATGGTTTTGCCTCGATAATATAATCGAAGATACTTCGTTGTAGTACGTGTCCAGGCGATCCTTGACGAATCGTTTGGATGATGGCATTTTCTCTTGTTTATGGAAAAACTTCCAGAAAACCCTTGTTTGTTCTTTTCCTTATCATCATCATGTCGAAACCTACCGAAATCACCATCTCGCCGAATACACTAAAGAATCAACTGGAACAGCTATCATTCGCAGCCCTATGTCAGCGTATAATGTCACAGGATGAAACTATTTCACAGCTTCAGGATCAAGTGTCATCTCTGACGCACGAAGTCAGCAAACGCGAAGCTGCCATTACAAAACTGACAAACTCACATCAAACAATGAAGCAAAGAGTAATGGATCTCGTAAAACTTGAAGGCCCTCTTCATGAAACACTGAAGGGTGTAGTACACATCTTAAAGTCAAAACAAATCCGGTCAGCTGAGGAAGAGCGCGTTCTTTCACAAGTAGAGCATTGCGGAATTTTGATGTCTACTTTTCAGGGATGGAATAGTTCGTCAAGGTTGAGTGTGGATGGAAGCAGACCGTCCGAAGTCAGCTTTCCTGTGGTAGAACGAAGGGGAAGTGGCCGAAGAGCCTCATTCGTGTTAAGGCCGAATCACGTATTACAAACATCAGATAACCCAATGATACAGCATCTTCTGTTATTCCCATTGTTCGCTAGTTTTCCTTGGGATGCTTTGGAGCAAATTGCTGCCAACTGTTTCGAAATGAGGACTCAAGCCGGTCAAACTATCATTAGCAAAGGAGAAGAGGGGATGGAAATTTATTTTCTGACTCAAGGTTCCATTGATATTGTGGTATCGGAGGGGAATCTTCACGCAATACACAGTCCAGTGTTTTTTGGAGAGTTGGGAGTCTGTGAGTGAAATTAGTAGACAATTAAGTTTATCTAAACGTTTTATTTTTGGTCATGCGGAAGTATCAAAGTCACAGCAGCGCACCGCTACCGTGCTAGCAAAATCCGATGTCGTGATAACAGTCGTCACAAAACAGTTTTTGCACGAACTTGCAAATAAGCTTCCAGCCGTTCGAAAACTCATGGAGGATTTTGCAATTAATGAAGAACTGTGGTGGACGCAACAGCGATACGTTGTCACACAGGAGAAATTTGGAGAAGAGTTTGTCAACGATGTAGCGCGACAGGGAATTAAAAAGGTTCGAAAACCTTCCTTCTTCCCCAACGATATAGTAATATCTGCATTTTTCTTCTTCTTCTTTGATGTCAAGCTGGATGTCTTTTCTGAAGCCCCTGAAGAATTCGTCGATAAGCTTGCAGCCACGATGAAAATGTTACGATTTCAAGCGAATGAGAATATAATATCCATCAATGATCCAGCAGATTGCATGTACTTCATTATTGAAGGTTCGGTTCAAGTGATTGGCGCAACTGGAACTGTTCATGCAGAAATGCAATCTGGAACTTCGTTTGGCGAAGTGGGTATCCTTTTGAAAATGAAACGAACCGCCAGTATAAAAGCCAAGCAAGAATGCCACGTGTTTCAATTAACGACTCAAAACCTTGAGAAGGTAGTGGTTATTTACCCAGCAATGAAAGAAAAACTGAAGTCCGCCGCTGATGAAAGATTTGCGTTGTTCAAACTAAGAACCAATACCAGCAGTATTGTGCAGCAACCAGATCAATTCGATATCGAAGTGGGAGAACAGTCACTTGCTAAGGTTTCAGCAATTTAAATGACTTCATCAAGTTTAACGATAAAATTTGCAGTTAGGTATATTTTCTGGAGTTGATCCGTCAGTCATTTCTGAACTGGCAGCGCTAATGATAAGGAAAACGTGGAACAAAGGCGAACTTATAATTAGATGTGGGGAAACTGGAACTAGTATGTTTTTTCTGGCAGCAGGAAATGCTGATGTCATTTCAGAATTTGGGGAGCTTTTAGAGTCTGTGAAGGGTAAGGAATACACTGATAATACGCTCACATAATTCTGTTCTTTCAGGGCCTTCCGCATATTTTGGTGAAGTATCTCTCCTTGAACATGTCCCGCGAATAGCGTCAGTCAAGTGTGCTTCAATATGCAGCACATATGAACTTCGGAAAGATGACTTCAAGGCGGTAATAATCAAATACCCAGAAATCGCGCGACACATCAAAGAAACTGCATTTAATCGAATGCAGCAATATCTGATGAGAAACATTTTGGCTTGATTTTTTAAAATAAAATTTTCCAGGAATCTTTGTTCTTTGGGGGGTTGACAGAAAGAACAAAGGGAATTTTCCTTCTTTGACACACAATCGTCAGACCACAATGTGTGATATTCGAACAACAGAGTCTCTCGACTATGTAGCGGCCAATATTGATAGCAAGTCAGTGTCGATCTTAACCGATCGCCTTCAACGCGATGAAGAAACCATCACATACCTGAAGGACCAAGTCATGACGTTAACCAAGGAGCGAGATGACATGATGGAATATATTCGAGCCACAAACCAGATGGTCGTACGGCTAATCGCTGAAGTTGGAAACACAGAACGCGTTTTAAAAGAGGCAACAGAGAAGCATTTGCAGTCCACCAGTCAGCTCGGTCAGATACAATCAACATTAAGAGATCCAAAAGAATTCATTTCGCAGCAAACAAATGGATCTGCAATCGTGGGCAGTCGGTTTATGTCTGACACTCTTATCCGTCGTGGAACTCATGGTCATGTCACTGTTCTGAAAGAAAACGAAGTGAACGATACACTTCAAACTTTACAACAGGAAAATGCGCATTATCATCCATACATCAGTGTATTGCAACGTTTTCCTCTATTTGCCACCTTTCCTCGAGATGTTATGGAAAAGGTCTCCTTGTCAGCCTATGAGATGACTCGTAAAAAGGGACAACCGATAGTCACAAAGGGAGAGGAAGGAGCTGAGATTTTCTTTATTTGGAGTGGCGCAGTGTCTATTTTTGTTGAAGAACGAGAACTCTCACATCTACAACAACCAGTATTCTTTGGAGAATTGGGAGTCCGTGAGTGCCCAAATTTCTCCCAACAAGATTTTTTATATTTCTAAAAACTCCAAATATCGACTTTCTCTAGTGTTTAAATTTCGAAGAACTGCGACTGTTGTTGCAAAAACTGATACTGTCCTTATTGTTGTCACGAAACAAAAGCTGGATGAAATCATTGGCACAAATCCCGAAGTTCAACAAAAAGTCGATGAGTTTTCCGCAAACAAAGAAGTTTGGTGGTTAAAGCAACAATACACGAGTGGTCAGGAAAAGTTTGGTTCAGAATTTGCAAACGACATTGCACGAAAGAATATCAGAAAAGTGAGAGACCACAACCCCCCGTTACGAACTTTTTTTTTGGTTGTCTAACGAAATATGGTCCTGTTAAATTTAGCTCGATCTATTTCATGACGCACCTGACTCTTTTGTTGATTCGTTGGCGATGACAATCAAATGCTTGGTGTTTCAAGAGAATCAGAATATAGTCAGCATTGGTGACGAATCCGATGCGATGTATTTCTTACTGGCTGGAACTGTACAAGTGGTGGGAGATACAGGCGTCGTCCATGCTGAAATTCAACAAGGTTCCTTCTTTGGAGAAGTTGGAGTGTTACTGAACATGAAGCGAACGTAGGACTGCTTTTTTTCTTTTATGCTGAAAGTAGTTAACCCCTGATTAGAGCGTCAATTCGATCCAAGGGGGAAAGTTATGTTTTCAAACTCACCAAAGAAAATCTGGATGCCGTCGTCTTGAACTACCCGCTGATGAAAGAGAGGCTTCAAGAAGAAGCCACAGAAAGGTTCGCCCTGTTCAAAGCGCGCACTCAGAAGAAGGAAGGAAGCTGTTCATCTGTGCCTGATCAATTTGACGTTGAGGTTGGAGAAAATGCTCTGGCAAAGGTATCACCAACTACCTCGCAAAATCCGCAAAATTTTATTTTCTTAATTTTTGTACTTTCAGCTGAGCATCTTTCATGGAGTTGACTTATCTGTTATTCAAGAATTGGCGATAACTATGCTGAGAAAAACCTGGAATACAGACGAAACTATTATCAAGTGTGGTGAAAACGGAGACAGCATGTTTTTCCTAGGTTCAAAAAAATGTGACTAAAAACCTGCAATTTAACGGCAATTGTTCCTTAGCTGCCGGAACTGCAAATGTAATTACCGAGTTCGGAGAAGTTATTGATGACGTTTCCGGTTGGTGGTGTTATTTAGATATTATCGATCGCTGAACCCACATGTAAAAAAGGTCCTTCTGCATATTTCGGAGAAGTTGCTATTATTGAAGATGTAAACTGATATACGTTAGTTGTGAAGTCTTTTTGCTTACCACTTTCGCAGGTTCCACGAACTGCAACAATCCGATGTACATCAGAATGCAGTACATATGAATTGAGAAAGGATGAAGTAAAGGCAGTTATGGACAAGTACCCAGAAATAGCCCTTCAGATTAAGGCGACTGCAGATCATCGAATGCAAAAGGTTTGCGATGTTATGGACCATTTATCGATTGTGCTAAAAACGCTCAACTATTTTCAGTACTTGATGAGAAATGTTTTAGCTTGATTTGAATAAAATTGGAGTTTTTTTTTCGCACTTTTCCAACAACATGTTGAGAGCCCGGCTTCTTGGGGCTCGAATGTATTCACATGGCCGCAAGGGCCCCCATCATGTCTATGCCTCGAAAGTTGAAAAGGGAATCTTGAGAGAGGACAAGCACCAGCTTAAAACAGTTGGACATCTTCAGAATCTTCACGACACTCTGAGCTCTCACGTGGGCCCAGCACCCGTCAAAGTCGACTATGCCGATGCAGACCCCCGAGGACCTCATCTCGTTGGATTAGAGCAGCTTGATGCCGAAGCAAATATCTTTAAATCCTTCATGGACTTGTTTTCCGGCGGCGGCGGAGCCAAAAAGAAGAAACCTGCTGTCGCCAGAGCACCTGCATTCGGGCCAAAAGGACTTTATCTCCACGGAGATGTTGGAACGGGAAAGACAATGACAATGGACCTCTTTTATCATACTTTGGACGTTCCTCGAAAAAAAAGAGTGCACTTCCACGCCTTTATGCAAGATGTGCACAGACGAGTTCACCAGTTGCGAAAAGACAAGGGCGTGTCCTATGATCCCACGCCATTAATTGCGCAAGAGTTGGCGAATGAGGCATGGGTTTTATGCTTTGATGAGCTGCAAGTGACAGATATTGCGGATGCTATGCTATTACGACGACTATTTCAAGAGCTTTATGAAAGAGGCGTTGTAACGGTTGTAACATCAAACAGACCTCCTGATGGTAGGATGCGGTATTGCGTCATCAATGCTAAATTTGAAATCAGAGCTATACAAGAATGGAATCCAACGCAAGAGTTTCCTTCCGACAATTGAATTGCTCAAGTCTCAAAACATTGTCCATCCTCTAGACTCTGGGATCGACTACAGACAACAGGCGAAAGGAGATGAGAGGGTGTTTTTCCATCCATTGGGCCCTGACACAACTGCCTCAATCAACTCTATATGGGCTTCAATAACGAAAGGAAAGACAGGTGTGGCTATTTCGAAATGATACTTGTATAACTTATATGTGGTTTTTTTCAAACAAGTTGAACCAAAGACGTTGTCGTTTTTGGGGAGGTCCATCACTATTCCAGAAACTTGCGAAAAAAGTGCAAAGGCATCTTTCAAGCTTTTGTGTGGTGCATCCCACTCTGCCGCAGATTTTCTTGAAGTTGCATCTCACTTCACAACACTTGTGTTAACTGACGTGCCGAAAATGTCCCTGACTCAGCGCAATGAAGCTCGCCGTTTTATTACTTTAATTGACGCTCTATATGAGAGCAAAGTCAAGTTCTACATGTCCAGCGAAGTTGAAGCAAGTCTCTTGCTTGTGGGCGATTCCGATGCCACCAACTTGGACAAGAAAAAGGAACGCGAGCTCACTCCAGCCGAAAGATTGTTGATGGATGATTTGAAGATAACAGCCGACCAAGTAAGTGTATCGTTGTTGTGATTGCGTGACGTGGGCTGATAAGTGTTTGCTTTGCTATTTTCAGTTAACGAGCTCCATCTTTACTGGGGCTGAGGAGTCATTTGCATTCCAGCGAGCTGTGTCGCGTCTTGTTGAGATGCAGGGCGCCAACTGGGCTAAATAATAAGAATACTCGAAATAAACTCATTTCTTCATTTCAATAATATTAAATACGCAGACGGAAATGAGCAACGACAAGACGGTGTTTGAGTCGCCGGCCGTCTCGCAGACGCTGCTGAGCCAGGACGACGGCGACGACGCCAAGTCGCCGCTGCGGCGCAGCGACAACTCGGACGACTTTGACGGCGACGCCGACGCCGACGCAGCCGCGGCCGCAGCCGCCGACGCCGCGGCCGCCGAGAAGCGGCGCCGCGCGGCGCAGGACGCCGCCGACCGCGCGCGCGCCGGCTTCGCGATCGGCTTCGCGGAGGACCGCAACAAGCGCCACCGCCGCACCATGGAGGACGCCCACACGTACGTGTACCGCTTCGGCGCCGTCGACGGCCAGGGTGCGTGTGCTGTGCGTGCGTGCGCGCGTCGTGATTAAACATCTACCCGCGCAGGCTTCTTTGCCATCTTCGACGGCCACGCCGGAAAGACCGCCGCCGAGTGGTGCGGCGTCAATCTGCACAAAGTATATCGATTGATGGGCGGAGTACGCAACAACAACAACTCATGATCCCCTTCTAGACGCTGAACGACCTGATTGTGGAAAAACCAACTACCCCGATTCCAGAGCTTTTAAATGAGGCCTTTGTTCGAACTGATGCGCAATTGGCTTCTCGAAAGCTGTCATCTGGGTGCACAGCAATAGTTGCATTTACGAGGATAGAGACGCGTGGGGGCGAAAGGAAGGTGATTCAAATCCACACATTTTCGTTGATCCGATATTCAAAACCCGGGCCTTTTACATCTCAGCGAGTTTTATATACCGCAAATGTTGGCGACGCTCGAGCTGTTTTGAGGTGCGATCTTTGTGCAAAAGGTTTTTTTGTCAACTTGCACATATTGACACATCACCACAGTCGAAATGGAAAAGCTCTTCGACTTTCATACGATCATAAAGGAACAGACCCGCATGAAACACAGCGTATTATGGAGTCGGGTGGATTTGTTGTTAACGGACGTGTCAATGGTAACACAAGCTTCCATCGTATTATCAAGCTCAATTCGTCTGTGTAGGGGTTTTGGCTGTAACTCGTGCTTTGGGTGACGTTACAATGAAGGATTACATATTGGGGAATCCATATACCACAGAAACTGTTCTGTCTGAAACTGATGATTTATTAATTTTGGCCTGTGATGGGGTTTGTTTCCTCAATGTCGTCATCATATGATATGAAATTGACCTTTTGTTTCATTTTGTCACTGTTAGGTATGGGATGTTTGTACCGATCAAGATGCCATCACCTTTGTCAATGACAGTAGTCGTTCGGACGTGCAAACAGCTAGTGACGACCTTTTGGAATACGCACTGGAGAAGTTTTCAACCGATAATTTGAGTGTGATGGTTGTGAGGTTTTCAAATGTCCTTCCTTGATAAAATAAATAAAAACCAAGAAACACCCCCCAAAAAAATGAGCTCATACCACGATTTGGACGACCCGCGGAACGGCCGCTCGAGCAGAGGCTATGAGCGCACACGCTCGAGGTCGCCGCCGCGAGGAGTTAGAGACTACAATCGAGACCGAGAATATCGAGACGTTGGGCGTGGGGAGCGACGAGGTTGAATTTGGATTTGCGCAGTTCTTGCTTGTCCATTGCTAAATAACCGTCCAACCTGGCTCCTACCCCCGCCTCAACAAACCGACTTTACAGATGACTATTATAACCGAGAATCGCGACGCGAACCAGATCGCGGCGGGAGGGGTGGGAGAGATGGATACGGGGGCGGTCGCGAGAGCTACGGTCGCGGGCGTTACGAAGACGAAAGAAATGACAGAGGGCGCTATGAAGATGAAAGAAATCGTTATGACGATGAGCGCGCCCGCGATAGAGATTCGGGGTCTGGGCGAGGTGACCGGGACCGAAGGCGAGGCGAGCATGAAAGGACTGACAGACAGGGCGATAGGGACAGCAGGCGTGGGCGAGAACACAGCAGGAGTGTATCGTACGTATTGTATGATTGTTTGTTAACTTCTCTTAATCTTTGGAATTGTTTTAGGCCGGATAATGTTCCTGTGGACGCGAATGTTTCAAAGGATGATGAGACAGCATCTGGAGAATTAACTGAGGAGCAGATTATGCAGAAAATGTTGGGCTTTGGCGGATTTGAGACTACAAAGGTGAGTTTTTTTTGGTGGAACAGGATGTCATCTAAAATTCCAAATGCTTTATGTAAAAGAACAAAAAAGTTGCAGGCACTGATGTGAGTGCTGTGAATATCGAGAAAAAGCGAACTTATAGGCAATATATGAATCGTCGTGGAGGATTTAATCGTAACCTGAGTCCAACTCGGTAGCTAATAAAATCTATTTCAGTATTGTCAAATTTACATAGCTGTTATCATCTTTTTTATTTTGCTATCGTGTTTAAAAGTCTACAATGGTCTGATTGAATATAGTTGTAAGTTGATCTATAGCCATCAGTCCCAGATAGTATAGTGGCCAGTATCCGCCCCTGTCACGGGCGAGACCGGGGTTCAATTCCCCGTCTGGGAGCATTTTTCACTTCCTTCCCTACCATTACATTGCATTCAGACCAAATGAATTTTGGTTCTATTTCAAAAAGTACTGTGGCCGATCATTTGTTATTCAGAGTTTTTCAATTGTTGCTGCACAAACAATATGGTAGTCTCCATATGTTCCGTTCCAAATGAACGAGATGCCTCAATCAAAGAAGATGGTGGAGATTCCAACCTCAATTGCTCCTGTGTATGGAGATTGAGAAATTTCTGGACAGTATTCTTTGCAGTTGCTGGAATCTTGCAATCCAAGTTGCACTAACAATTGATTCCTTGCCTTCTGCTTTCTTCTTGGCCCTTTTCTCTTGCCAATTCAGATGCATAGAGTGGATCTATTTGCTCCTCATCATCCAAGGCTGGATCTGGTTCATTCAATAGACATGTGGCGGGTTTATGTTTTTGATGGGGTGGCCCTTGGATATAAACCTAAGAAAACTTATGTGAATAGCAAACACAGATTGATAAAATAAAGAAATAATTAAAATATACTATTTACCGGAAATGGGTCAAGGAAGAGACAATGATTTTCAAGACTTATACTCTGCAGATGCTCTTTTTGTTGTGTCTGTTTTGAGGCTCTGGAAACAGTCAAACAAGCACTTGCGGGTCTTGATTAGGTTTAACTCCTCTAACGTCTCTTGATCCAATCCAGTTGATGCACGTAAGCACCCAACAACAAAGTTCCATGACAGTTTTTATTCTTCTGATTACTTACACGTCTAACTGAAATATGGAAATTGAATATTCTGATGAATTGTTTAAATGGAATTTATTTGAAATCTAATAAAAGAATTGTGTCTGGACGTGGCAAATCAAAAAACACCACCACCCAAGATCATGTCAGCATCCAAAAACACGAAGAAGCCTAGCACAACAAAGTCAACCAGCCCAATTAAGAAACCTATATTTGATGACGTTATTCTCAGTCTCCACATAGACCCTCAGAAATTTCATTTGTTTAGCTTCATGCTTTATAGTGAGAGTATCCCGTATGGTATTTGAAGGAATCAATGCGCGTGTTGGCAAAAATTCAAACTTGTTTCTGAGAGCCTCTTTGAGCCTTCTTTTGAATTTTTCCAAGTCTGTTACAGCTGTGTTGTCTCCCTGAAGCCTTCTAGATTTGAAGGTACCCAGATATGTCAAGAGGTAGGAAAAGTACGGTGCTAGTAATCCAAGCTTGTTTCCTCCTTTGGTAGCCAATATCCTAGCAATACGACTCTCATCCATTGTAATGAACTCTTCCAGTTTGGAATTATAGTCATTCACTACACTACCTGAAGTATACTTGACAATTTGGAATGGTGGATTATTCTTTGGGTCTACCAGTCTAGATATAGCCACTTTAGAAAGGTCCAATGTTCTGAGCATGCGGGGATGATGTTCAGGGAATCTTCTCGCCAGCAGTTTCACCAGCTCTTGTATTACTTCCTTCTCACTTCTGTGGTTCAAAGATACTGACGTGTTGTCATCATCATCTGCTGAAGGGTCATATGTTCCATTAGCCACATCAAAAGCATGGTCCACAATATCAGGTGCTACATGGGCCAGTGCTGCCTGAAAGCCTGTGGTTCTGGGCAACCTGGCTTTTCTTGTGACTTGGGTATTGTACTTTGGCATAAATGACAATAGCATCGCCCCAAAAGGCACCCTTAATCTCCCAAGTGTAACACCCCCAGGATTCATTAAATATTCAATGATTGGAAACGACCTGCGGTGGAGGGCACCAAATTCCTGGACTTTTCTGTAATAGAACCCCAAAGTTGCTTTGTCCATATTCCCTCCATAATATGTTCCTGGAGGCTGGGACACCAAGCTAATGACTTCTGAATGAAGCCAACATGCAACTTCATGGTGGAACTTTTCAAGTTGAGGGTTCTTTTTCACTGCCTCTCTTATCAGTTTGGCGGCAGTTCTGAGAGCCCTCATATGGGTGATAATATACCGGATGACAGTTTCTGTTTCTGCAACAAAAAATAGGTGTCTCCTCGCAGTCCTGTCCAATCTGTCAATGTTATTTTTGAAGTCTTCAAGTATCTGGCCAATGGCTTCAGCAGGTGCCCTCACTTCTAGCCTGTATCCATAAGACTTGTCACCTAGCAGTGTCAATGTACTTCATGAATGCCGCCAGAACATTATCCATTTTTGTGGTGCAGTCTCTAAAATCATCAGGTGTCAAACTAGATATTCCAGTTTTGGCATTGGTATGGATAATGCTCAGATTTTTGAATTGACAATAAGCAAGGACCTTTGTGCATGACCATGGACAAGACGCTTTGGGACGGGCTGTCAATCCACCAATGTTATTGGATCCTAGCATGACATTCTTTGTACATGTGAAGAATGGTCCTAGGACCCTGGCAAGGTTGTTTAAGTTGGCAAATAGTACCAATCCCTTTCCATTGACCTGCATTTTCACAAACAAAAGTGAACCCCCCATCTACAATGTTGAAACCAATCTGTGGTGTAGTGGAAATACCAAGTTCAGAGTGTTTTCTCTTATACATGGGATTTCCATGAAGGTAATTCAAATCTGAGCCCCCAATATTGCTTGAATAGCTGTCCTTGACACCTTGATAGATGGTTGCAAAAAAAAACTCCTCGCCCAAGAGTCCACGTCCCTGTCGGGTCATTGGCAACAAGTTCTCTGAACTTTTCGCTAAACCCCTCCAAAAGTGAGGTGTCAACTGGAAATGAGGGAAACACCAATCCCCCAAGAGGCCGTCCAACCATATGTTGGGCTTGGTAACCCCTTGCATCATGGGTTACTCTTTGCAAATTGGCCGCAGGCATCACATGTTTGAGAGACTCATATACAAAGTTGTTGTATATGTACTCTTGATCAGCAGCATATTCAGTCATGTGGTTGGAGAAACATAGATACGTCCTGGATCTCTCAGATTGAGCAATTTGAATGTTACCAAATGATCCTAGATCCCGTGTGGTAGGCAATCCATTTTGTACTGCAGAAACAGGGACATCCAACTAAAATAAACTATTTAGGGGTCCATGTATAAATAAATGAGATCCACACCTGCTTTTGCATTTGAAACTTGAAGTCTGATTTTGGTAGAATATTGATTGTACCCTTGCCAATCACCTTTTCAAAATCTTTGTGGTAAGAAAAACAGGAATCAATATCAGCCTGATGTTCCATATCCATTCTTATGCTCTCTGCAGTTGTAAACTTGACCAAACATGGTACTTTCTTGATGAGGATAGCAAAGAATGTTTTCAACTTATGTTGAGGGTGCTCCATGGACAAATTTAATAAGTATTTATCGTTGGCAGTAGGTACAATTCCAGCATTTTGATACTTGTCTGCATAAATCTCAACACTGGTTTCAAAGGATTGTGTGGGATTAACGGTTGATGCTGCATCCACTAATTTACTAATTTCTTGATCTCTCCAATCGGAATCATGGAGTTCTGCCAACAGTGTTCCAACAGTTGTGGTTTTTAAATGGTCCCACTCTTCTTGAATCTCATCAGGCAATGACTCACGCAAGTGTTCAAATCTGTCACTTTGACTTTGATAATACTGATGATCTATGAACAAGGCACTTGTAGGCCCAGAAGTCGAGTCTAACGTATAGTCTGGAAACAATGTCTTAGGATGTTGGAAAGATGCGATGGTGCATACCTGTCATGTCATCTCCAGCGTTGTAAGTGTATCCTTCTTCAATTGATGGAGTGGGCGACGCTGTATGTCTGTTTCTGTTTGGGGAATAGCTGCCTGAGTTTGCAACATCACTCTCAGCTGCATTGTTTTGTTGTTGGTTGGCTGCTTGCAACTGATTTTAGGTACTTACCACGAGACTGTCCAGCATCGCTGTTGGAATCTGTAGTTATTCAGCATTTATTTGAAGTCACACAAGTTTGACTCACCATGGTCTGAATCAATATCCATGTGACTGCCAAAATCTGATTACTTGTTAGTATTTCATAGACATGCCTTTTGGCTCACCTGTATGAGGGTTGATGGTACCACCATTCAACTCTAGATCAAAATCCATGTATCTGTCAAAACCTGATTCCTAGTTAGTAAATCTAACCCTAACTTTCGGCTCACCGTCCAATGCTCTGTGAGAGTCAAGGGTACCGCCATTTGACTCTGACTCAAAATCCATGTCACTGTTAAAGTCTGATTCCTAGTCAGTATAGTATTTCTAACCCTGAATTTTGGCTCACCGTCCAAATCTCTAAGATTGTTGAGGATACTGCCATTCATCTTGTTTGAACTTTTTGGGGTTTTCTAGTTAGGGGTTGCTGTTTAGCTTTGCTAGTAGTTGGCTTTAGATGCGCAGCTTTTCTTGTTTTTATTTGCTATATTTGTTTCATCAGTTTTAATTTATTTCAAACCCCGCTGACAATTCTTGAATCTTAATCAGAGCTCTGCAGACCTACACACCACCCCTTTGCTCTACTAAAAACACAAGTGCTACACCGTTTTTTTCTTCTTCCCCTTGTCCACAAAATGTATGCATAAATCTCCCGCAAACACCTACAGTTTCCACACTGCAAAGATAGCAAGGACCAGGAATAAGATCAGTTGACCTTTGGCGGGGTTGCCGAGGATGTTGACGGACTTTATTCAATTGAAGAACCATGGGGGGTTCTTGGGTTCCACGACGTCGCTTTGCACCATCTGCTCCCTTTGAATCTGCTTTGCGTGTAAGTGGTTTTCCAGTGACTGAACTATCCAATGGTCTATTTGTCATCTATATCGACAATGTTAGATAAAAACCAAAGCACATCACAGAAGGACACCAATACCATTTTCTGAAGGGGATTACTTCCCTTTCTTGTAGCCGAAGAATAGGCCTCGTCATTTTTTTAGTGGCCACCCTCAATTGGCTATGATTTAGTCTTCTTCAGTGTCAACGTATGGCGTACCTCTGTTATTGACTGTGAGATTGACAAGTCAGGCTAATATGAAAAGATTCAGTTGTCTTCAATTCCAAAAGAAATGACCCACATGCTGCTGCAAAGGTGCATTTGAGGAGAATCCTTCAGAATTTGAAGGCTTGGCCCTGGTGTTGGAGGGGTATGGGTTGACATCTTACCCGAGTCATAGTCCATCTTTTGCTTTCCTGTTATGCAATTATATTCACAGTAAATAAATTCTTGGAGTCAAACCTTTGTAAGTCTTTTCCACTTCCGCCAACCTGCTTTCAACACTACTAGCAAATTGTATGAACTCAGAATCAGTGTCCCAGTGACTTTCCAATAGTTCACTTTGAACCTTTGCCAGTTCTTCATTCAAATGTGCAACTTCTGAATTTGCACTATTCAGTGCCCATTTCAAAGTGTGGACTTCTTGTTTCAAGTCTTCCATGGCCAGATCTTGTCTTTTGGAGCGGTCCAGGATAATGCTTTTAATTTCACTGAATTTGTGTGGCCCAGCAGATTTGTGTGGTGCAGCAGAACTCTGATCAGGTGGCGTCGCTGTCAATAGAGGCTCTGTTGCCATAATTATCTCGTTTTTTTTTGAGTGACTGATCTGAGGTAGACGCGGCTGTTTCAGGAGCTTGAAGGGCCGAATCAATGGATGCTTCTGGAACATGGACGAGCTGTTGTGTTTGGGACTCCAGATATGATGTATTTTGCTGAGGAGATTTTATAGTATGGCTAGTACTGTCGTTTGCAAAAGGAGGTGGTTGTGGTACTGTGGGGGCTGCTGTATGGAGGGTGATGGCTGCGCTAGACAATTGCAGTTGGCGGTTCGTTGGTCAGTGTGTAAAGTACATTGACTACAGTACCATTAACTGCTTCTAGAATCTGTTGAGAATGTGCTGTTTCTTGTGGTGGTGCATTTGAGAGATTTCAATTGTCAGTTATAAATGTTGGATTTGTTGAAAATACAGTTGGTGGCAGCATACCATTCACAGCTCCTACTCTCTGTTGCATATCATTCACTATTTCTGCACTTTGTTGAGCATGGGCTGTTTCTGGTGGAGGTTCATTTGAGGGAGTTGAAGCAACAACGGCAGTTTCATCACTTTTTCCTTGCTTTTCTTAACCGACAGTCAGATGAACTTATACAAAACAGGCAAACAAACTTTGAAGATGTAATTTTTTGTTCTTGCAAGCTGTTGAGCAACATTTCATTCTGGATGTTTTTGAGATCCCAAAATGGAGATGACCAATATCTGGCAACAACTGATCCTTATAATCCTCAAGCTCCGACATGCCTGCGCTCCAGTTGCTACGGCTTAAATCCCATAACTGAGCCACTGTCAGATGCCCTTCGCATCGTCAGTGTGTGCTACATCTATCGATCAGCAAAACTCACTGGATAGAAGGAGTACTTGGTTTTGCGCCCATTTGTTTCCAGAGTGATTGCAGTGGGCTGGCCGTTTTCTCTGACAACAGTTATGTGTGACTGGTGGCTCATTTTTACTTTTGGTGTTTTTGAAAAAATAAAAAAAAGAATTGCGAAAAGGGCATTTAAATCTCTGACCTTATCTTTATAGTGAAAAAAATTTGTCAAATCAGCACTCCCTTCCTGTCAAAAAGAAGGCTTCAATGCTGTGTGGAAGTCTTTTGGCAAAAAAAAATCAGCTAGCTCATTTGGCTTTGCCTCCACTGCCAAAGAAGTGTGTCTCCAACTCTTCACAAACAGCTTTCTTCCACTCTTCGAGATTTCCAACTATTTCAACAAATTGACCAGCCAGAAACTCGTATGCAGCAGCAGATGGAACCTCGAGACCTCGCTTCTTGGCCTCATCAAAAAACTTAAACACCGCTTTCTCCATCACGTCAGTGCTCAAGTGATGCATATTTCGTGGTGAATCTTTGTGGCAGAATAAAAATGCATGACAGTACAAGTACAGAGGACTGTGAAAACCAAACAGGAGTTGAGCCACATGAATGTTGCACACTTGGTCTTCGGAATCCAGCTTATGCAACTTTGAAACAGGAGCCACTTGAATAAAGAGTTTAACTACAATCTTGGCAACTTCAACGTCCGTAGCATTGGTCAATTCAGCACTATTTTGACCTGCGGGCAATTTCATGTGTTCAGGCTTTGGAACAGATGTCCATTCCAGAGGAACTCCTCGTCCGCCATGGACGTGACTCCCCAAAAACAGAGTAATGAGATCCACACCTAAGGGCTGGTTTTCTGAATAGAAAGCTGATTACTTCTGGCACTCACAGTGAACTCCATACCAAACAAGGATCCTTGAATTTCTTCAGGCTTCTTGTGCAAAAGGCCCAAGAGCGCCAAAAATGGAAAAAGTCTCTGTATTCAGGCAATACAATACCATCAGATCCATAAGTAATAGCTCCTCCATTATTGTCTTCAAGAATGTGATTCTGTGCCATAAGCGAGACTTCTTGTCAGCAGCTGATGGGGGCATGGTAAGTAACAGAGACAACCAAACGGAATCCCAAAGGCGAAGCTGTAGCCGATGGTTCTCTTGGTGAAAAATGGGTAAGTTTCACTGTTTATTTTTGTTCGCTCTCTCTGAGACAAATTTGACAGGGCTCTGTTAAAAGCCTGCATTTAAACTTGTTAAAAGCCTACATTTAAACTTGGAAGTTCTATCCCACCTGAGTTTGTGCTTCATCTCCAATGATGATAGTAAGGCCATCAGATGCAGGGATGACACGGAACATGCTCGACATGTTGCGCTCATGCAAAATGCAACAACTGACTCTGTCTGGAAGAAAGCTCAGTATGTACCAGCTACAACTTGCACTAAAGCCTATTGTAGAACTGACAAAGATATTCACGATAAGTTTGAGAGACAAATCCTGAAACACACAAGCTTGGAGTTCAAACGCTCGGCTCGCTGCTATTTTCTCAGACAAGTACTGCAGCAAAAAAATAACACACCCTCCGGTGCTGCCTGAGACTTGGCAATGTTTTGATGTTGTTCCTTGTGGTTGTGGATCATAGCTTTGGGGGTTGAACATGATTCGCCTGATTGCAAAGTCCTACAACATCTGCACTACCAATGCTGACACATATGCTCCCAAACAGATTACTGCCCTCAAAATTCTTGTGGATGGCACAAAGCTTGCGGTACTGTTTGGTTTTTGTTCATTTGGTTCCAGGTTCAAGTTTTTCTAATTTGATTCACTCAGTCACTAATGGCCAAAAAGGGGAAAAACGACAACCGGTACGTTATCGTTGCTCCACATCTTGACCCACTGCAGGACTTGGCATTTACAATTGCCTTTATGGAGTTTGTTGAACAACACATACAAAAACGCTCGGACAAGTCAGAAACTCTGATGGAGGGTTATGATCTGTTTAAAAATATCAAGCTCTTTACAGCCAGCTCATTGGTAAACCCAATTAGCTCAAGTGCCCATCATGATGCAGTCAAGGCCATGCACTTTGCCCTGGGTGTTGCTATTGACCAAAAGGGCACCCATGTCGAGGGCAAAGTTGGTCCAACTGAAATGGGAAATAATAGTGTCTTTTCTGAAGATATCGAACGTGTTGCCTGGATCACTGGAGAAAGCAGCAAAAACTCAAAGTCTGCATTTCATTGTGCATACTTCAAGGATTTTCCTAGATCTGTTGTTCAGTACTTTACTGGGATGTGGCCTAATGGAAACCACAAGGGAGAGTTCAAAGCATCTCAATTAAAAGCCGATCTTCCACCAGATGTTCTATTGAATTGTCTATTTCCCCTCTGGAGGCCGTTTGAAGAAGCCATCAAAGATCAAGATCATCTGATCTTCATGGACAATTCCATTTTAACAGAAGTTGATGACAATAATGAGATGATAGGACTGGTTGGTGATGAATTGGATGAGGATGAAACCATTGAAGCCCAAAAGGAAAGAAATGCACACCACTTGCGTAACGGGAAAGTTAGTTTACCAGCTTTTGGAAGAACCTTGACCCATTTACTTGTCCTTGTCTATGGCTTGGCTTCTCTTTTCTATCATGTTGCAACTTGTCCCCAAGTTGCTGTGGCTGTTTCAAATAACTTCAGTATGTTTTTTTTAGAAAATGTTGTTTGTTCTAAAGCTTTGTACAGTTGAAACAATCAAGGCTTTCTGTAATGTCATGA